>JAAAKM020000474.1:10079-21342 GCA_010016025.2 Alatinidae sp. Z8VKAUB7J3
ATGTTAAAATAGAGGTTTGTTTTCTTAAGACTTACCATATGCACTTCTTTCTACAGCGACATCATTTTATATTTTCGTATGTTTTTTACTAGTCTTCCACAAAGTCCAAAGAGGGATTTCTTAACAATTACGGAGCATGTATAAAGTATGTAACTAAAACTAACGCCTACCTTGAAGCAGGACGCCCTGTACAGCAACTGAACAACATGACCTATGCTTGTCTTCGATGCTTGCGAAAAATGGTTTTCTAGTCTCTGCACCACATACAACACCAGAACTTTCCTACAGAGGGAATCCCCTTCTTCTAATGCAAGTAAAATTAGCCTCAGGACCTCCTCTTGCATTGCCGGGCCGAGAAACTGGCAACCCCGGGCGCGAACAGCAGACCATAGATTGGCAGAGAGTTGTTGCGGATTCTGGTGAAGAAGAATCAACTCCTTGACAGCTCTTTCACCCAAGCTTCGCGCCGCTCTTAAAGCCCTGCACCGCCCCTCTTCTTCAGCCAGCTGACAGTTGACAAGGGTAACAAGTTTCCTTTGCATGGGTCTAGTAAGAACTCCGCTTCCGCTGTTGGTGGACGATATGCTGCTAACATTTGCACCTCCAACGTTCGTCGTGCCGCTACCTGCGCTGTTGTTGTTGACCAGAGATGCTAAAAACTGTCCTAAGCATTCGATGCATTTACGGGATCCTTCAAAACATGCCTGATTCTCTTCAACTTCTTTGATGTTGACTTTAAGGGTTTCCGGGGGTTCCTGTCCAACCAGCTGGAGCAGGGCATAGTTGTAGGGTAGGTCATCGATATTTTTCGTTACCTCTGTTTGGTCGAAGGGGCAGCTTTGTTTGGAGAGTCGGGAAAGGCATGATTTGCAGATGGAGTGTCCACATCCCAGACTGACTGGTTCGCGTCCTTGATTGTTAAAACCATTGTAACAGACTGGGCAAGCCAGAAATTCAGTCCACTGTGGGCCCTGAATGGGCATGTTAAGTCATCTGCTGGATTTAGCAAGATTCTGAAAATGAAAAAAAGAAAGGAAGGATTAAAAACTCTTCTTTACAAGACTGTGGTAAGGAATGCCATATGTTTCATAAGACATCTAAAAAATCCCGCAACAGGACAGGAAAAGCTGACAAACAGCAGATCCAGAGCCCACGATCAGACATCCTCATTATGTTTCTTAAAATGTAATACTTTAACATAATATCAAGAACCACAAAAAATTAAATCATCGCTGACGAGTACTGCGTGCTGCTCCACTTCTACAAAATTAAACTCTTTAGTTGGTTTGTACAAGGGGGGAAGAGAAAAACCCTGTCTTATTACAACAAGCGCCTATCTGGAGACTGGGGCCAATGTAGCAGACAGTTACTATGCCCCTGCCTACCACTTAGCAACAGATAATTCGTGCGACGTGTGAGGTAAGCTAAGAGTTGAAAACTACATTACCCTTGTAAACACTTACATCTAGTTTACGATGGCTTATAAAAGCAGGACTGTTTATGATGAATCATCAAATGGTTTTTTTAGCCTGCGGCGTTAATAAACATTTTCAGCTGTATAAACATATTACGGGTGCTCTACAGAGCCCGAGCAGAGTGTTCCGGAATAAACAGACCTGCGCCAAGGACTCAAAAAGATAACTTGAGACTTGCACTAGACATCTTTCACTCACTAACAGGTTACGAATTAACTCAACTCCTATCATGCACGTTGTACACAACTTTTGAACAGCAACAGGTGTCCCAACCAACTTATTTCCAAGTCAGCAATTGTCCTACACTGGACGGAATAGACCTGTCATGCATTTTCTCACGCTTGTTAGTCCCTGTTGCTTCTATCTTTACAGACATTGTGAAAACTAAACATCGTCAATTGTACAATACCCATAAGAGAAAAGAATGCTTTCCCCAAAGCGTCCTTGCATTACAGCAAATATGCATCAATGACTTGCAAGATGGGAAATGTTCAGGGGGGAACATGGGAAGAACAGAGGGCATGGAAAATTATGTTGTACCTAAAATACAACTTTGCATGAGTGAAATAGACGTATATTGAAGTTCTTTTAGAAATCACGTATTGATGAGGCGATTGTGATCTGCTACGTATTCGCGGTCTGACACGGAATACTTTTAAAATGTCTTCGATCAGACCAATGGTGGCCAACATGCGGTCCACAATCTCTTTTCGTACGGCCCGCACAACATTCTAAAATTCATTATTTTTAAGCTCATATCATGAAAATCGGATGGCCCCTTCAGCATTGTCATGGTATTAACACCTAAGAAAGTAGGCCTACTGACAGATACGATTTTTACTCCAGTAAAAAAGATTGTTTGCACCTCTTCTTGACTCCAACGATCAAAATCTGGCCCACTCCTTAGACTGAGGCACTGTTCGTTGTACATATCAGTGCAGATGAATGCATCTGATACTAGAGGATGATACTTTCCTGGATTGTCACTAATGTCACATAAATAAGCTTTAAAAACAAGTGACGCGTTTCCCCTGTTTGCTCAGATTGCCCTGTGCCTCGTGCATCTTTCGCAACTTGGTATGGCTGCGTCAGCTACAGTTTCCTGATTACGTTGCTGTTAATTTGTCCTAAAAATTCTAACAATGTAAAATAGCTCGAGTCACTTCCTGACTTGCATTGAAGCTGTTTTCGTGAAATCGATGTACAGACAAATCGAACTATTACTACTGTACTTCTCAATTTAAATAGGGGCACAGTCTATCCCAATAATTTGAAACTTCCCTGAAGCTATTCTTTTCCAATCGAGCACAAAGTTCATAAATTCCAGCAGTCTCTCAATCAAAGACCCACGATCAGCACTGGACGCCGAGACTGACACTACCCTAAATAAACAGAAAAACTACCGAACAGGCTAACTAATAAAGGGCAGCTGGGGCGTCCATGGGCAACGTCCCTCAATTTAGGCTAACGGGCGGAGAAGCAAGTCATAAGTTTATAAATTCCTTCCCTCTCAAAACGACACAAAACTTCTCATTCCTCCCCGTAGAAGGGGTTAGCTATTTTGATAATAGACTTGTTTGCATTTCAACCTCGGTTATAATTTCAGTTGCAGATGTGTATCACACTTTCGATCATTGTTAAAAGATACCTAATCCCAGGGTTTTCTCTCACACATCAGCCCTTCAGAGAATCAAGCGTCTAGATAGTCAGTGACCATGTTAAATGACGTCTATCAAAATATTCTTTAAATCCATGGGTTTTCAATTTTCTCAAGGGATTTTATGTTTTTGGCTTGAAGACAACCAGTTTTTGTTTCAATAGTCTGATTATTATTTTCATATGTTTACCAAATTTAACAGTAATCTCGATCCTCTACCTCTCAGTATCTTTTTTCTAACTCGCCTAAGAGGCCCTGCTGTTGATTTGGTTCAAACCATGATCGATCCAAAACAATGTGAAATGCTCGACGTGACCATCGCAAGCAGGTTTAACACGTGTACAAATACAAACACTGGAGTCCTGTTTTCAAATGATCAGACAATAACTACAAAACCCTGTTTTGTCGCGCTTGTGGTTTTATGCAGAACATGGAAAGTATTGCTAACCTGATTTCAGTGGAACAACTAAAACAAAAATATGTGTGCCTTCGAGATTAATTGTTCAGATATTCATAATAAGAACTATCGTTCAATTTCTTGTGGAAACCATACTGTATGCCGAATACTTTCCAGGATTTCTGATACTTAGGCTCATTCGTGACTTCCTGGCGATGATCACTTTTGAGGATCTGAACCGCGACCTATGCACCGTGTGCTCGCTATGGAATTCCATTAGGTTTATAAGTGAAAGGTCAAGCCGAGGTACGACAATGACAATCTGGATTAGTTGTGTGGTTGAAATGATGAATTCTTGCAAAAGCTGGAGGACATGTGGTTTCCCACCTAGACCTCTACACAATTTTCAGCTCTCTTTAAGTTCAAAGTTTATCAAAGGGCACATCATGTTCCATCCAAACATAACGATTTGCTTAATCCCACCGGAAATAAATTTCGATAGAGTCATACGTCAATGGTTACGGTGGAATTCCTTATATGTAGTTGGCTTTTCAAAGTGCTCCAGTCAAGCGTGACCATGCACAGTGGGGTGTCGATTTCTAAGCAAATCAAAATCCGACAAATATAAAAGTTTTGGAAAGACGAAAATGTTCCTCGCAGTTCCAATCATACGTATCCAATCTGCACAAAAACAAGGTCGATCTTAGTAAGTTTGATCCCCCTTCAGGTTTACACACTGTAGCCAGTACTCGAGTTCCATAATCTTACTAAACATACCTACTTCAACGGCTTTGATACATCACCCCCTACTTATTGAAGGAATGTTGGGCGCGGTAGCACTCCCACGGATCGATTTCTGAGCATAAATCTGTTCCAAAGCCTGTGCATGGAGTCAGATTTTGAATGGCATAAAAACAAACCATAATGCCGTCATGGTAGTCCTATCTGTGGTTGCAATGTTTAAGGCTGTTTACTGGCATTTGCAAGAAAAAAACAAGACTACGCAGAAATATAGAAAAATAAATTGATTAGACTTGTCTAATGACTGTCACTGATTTCAAGAATGTAACGTTTCAACTTCATAATGCTTCTCTTTATACGACGTCCTATCACCTTTGCTGCGTCACCTTCGGTGCGTCACATTCCCTGTGTCACCTTTGCTATGTATTATCGTTCATGGTTTGTATTGACCGGTTGTAACTGGTATAAATTAAACCATGTTAAAGCTGCGTCACCTTTGCTATGTCATGTTCCCTGCATCACCTTTGATGTGGGTTATCGTTTACGGTTTGCATTGATCGGTTGTAACTGGTACAAATTCAATCATGTAAAATCTGCGTCACCTCTGCTATGTCATGTTCCCTGTGTCACCTTTGCTGTGTGCTATCATCGTTAGTATTGATCGGTTGTAACTGGTACAAACTTAATCATGCAAGATTGCATTATCATTAGTGTCACTAAACCCTTCTGTACATTATAAGTCGTCTTACGGTGAAAGGTGGTCTTCTTTTAACAACTCCAGAACTGACGTTTTAATGCAGTAAGCAACTTGAAGATCTCCACTGCTTGTTTACGGTATAGTACTTCAGCTAAAATGGATCGGTCCGCAGCAGATACTCGAGATTGGCGCTGAACTTAGTCGATCCCAAACTGCGAAAAAATGTTGATTGATGGTCCTTCGTCACATGATGTTCAAAACCAAAACATTCTTGCAAAGAAAGCAACTCGAAACCTGACCCAAGTTTCTTATAAATTTGTTATGTATATGATAAGATCATTTATGTTTTGCTGCTAACCGTGAATCTTCGCTCGTGGAAGATTGTATCTCCTTGATGGCAACAACTTATCACTTCGTGTAAATAAGAAGCACTAAATAGCATCTTCGAAAGTCTAAGCTTTCAAATTTGTACTAGCTTCTTAAAATTGTTGGCCAATTACTGGGCTACAGTTTCGAACATCTTTTACGTGCTATTTTGAAATATCAAAATACTATTTCTTTAGCAGGGGCGACAATGTTCTATCTGCAAGTGTTATAGGGCTTACAGTGCTTACGTTGAAGCTTCTTAACGTGAGATGATGCTAAATTTGACAGTGTGTGGTTCCTTTTAAGAGGGACTAGGTTCTATTCCCAAAATGATCAATGGTGACGTAAGAAGCTGCATCCTTTCTGAAAGTGTCCTATGCTCAAATGCAAGTCGACTGTCTTTCATTACCAACACATTGACGAATGCTTATCACATTCTTCTTTCCATACAAGAGATGTGTTTATATAAACACGTACCAAAGTGTAGCAATTTCTATACCGAACACTGCTTTGGAAAAAATATCTACTACTAAACACAAACCTCCATCTGTTAGATACAAAATTGCAGTCTCTCAATCAGTCTCTCCCTTGATGAGCAGGGTGCTTGTTATTGAACTACCCCAAATAAAGAGAAAAGCCATCAAACGGGCTAACTAATAAATAACGGGCAGCCCCCGTCTTTTTGATGTAAAATTAGCTTCAAGGTCTGTTCACACAATACGAGTTATCTCTCAATATCCATAGTCGTTGATAGTTAAAACAATATACATTAATGTGAGCATGGACAGTCTTAACTGAATTACTTACATTGAAAAAAATAACCCATACCTTTCTGTACAACATCAAAACAGAGAAACTTCTGTATCAGACGGGTCGCAAGTATATATAAGACGGTCGGGGGACGTATAACTGAGGGGGTCGTCTGGTATCTACACGCTTCCGCTAACCTGCAACTTCAGTGTTCCGAAGCCTTACGAACAAACGCTTACTTCAGTCAAATTAACGCACGAAGCGTTAGGGTGACTATTTTCCAGAAAGTAATCCCTGTTCCTCCACTCACCTTCGCAACACACACCGCCGGGAAACCTGTCTACTTCGGCGTGCTTCCAACCCGGTCGCAGTTGACCAACAGAGAGCGTAGCGTGACTCATAAAACGTCGCTTCGCCAAATAGACGTCCGCTGTCTTGTAGCAGCCTACACAAACACCACATGTTCTAAACAAAAACAAACCTTGACTAATTTACTTCGCATAATAGTTCTTCAATTCCGTTTGATAACAGACCTACTTAATTGTATTCTTCAACCGATCAATACCAATCCATCATAAAACATCTACTATTGAAAGCTGACAACGGCACTTTCCGCAAATTACTTCGGTGCCCTTGGAATTAACTGCTGAACTTTAATACCGTATTTCTACGCTCTTCCGTAGAGCCATGATTACAAATACATATTTATCTGTATACTAACACGACATCTAACCCTTTGTTCTCTTTACTTGGCAACCGAATATTCACGAAGAGGGGCGGTTTAGGGGCTTCGCTTCTGGGCTCCTAGCACGGCCTCCGACGCCACACGTCTCCAGTTTTCGGCATCTACGTTTTAGTCATCGCCATGTTTCATTTAACCCTCCCTGTCTGATGACTTAGTGGGTAAAAAATAATATGAAAGCAAAGAAAATCCAAAATACTTAATCATAGTATCTTTGATAGAACAACGGCTTAGTTATTAAAAGATCCTTTTCTCTGCTGTAGTATACTGTATGGTCAGAAACATTACTAGTAACAAAATAAGTTATTTCAAATTTGCTACAGCTATTCACCTATTTACAGTCCTCAAGAAAGATACCGTTAAACATGCGGCAAAATAACCCAATAATTCCACACGGCAGTTTTACCAGATTCTGCAGCAACAGGTTTACGAGAAACATTACCTAGCATCTTGGATTTTGAAATAAGAAACCTAAATTGAGGGTCAGTGACAATGATATTAATTACCCCCTTGATATAACTTTGCTACTAAACTATACTTTACTTTAAAAGCTACGGTCAATAAAGCTACCAAGTACCGTTTTACGGTGAACGTTTCAAAGGCCTCCAACGGTGTAAGTTGATGGAGGATTTAGTTGCACAAGAAATACTGTGTCGTGTCCAAATTCTACACATGAGCGGATATCCTCTTTGCAGACGAGGTCCTTCTTGCATCGTTTAGTGACGTGACATTACAAGCCGAATGTCTCCTCAAACTGCGAGGATAACCATGGGAATCCCACGCCCAACACGGAACCGAAACCTGAGCGCGACCACCCTCAGTCTCAAAATCTAGCTTCCAGCCCCAGCAAAGATAAGAACGATGTTCATGACATATGACGCTTACGTTCCCTTGCCCACTAATGCTCGTAAATCTCTGCATTTCCATTTTCCTTCATCAATGCTCAACAAATGGCCCTCAAGGTCATGTTGACCGAACAAGGAACACAGGATGAGGATCGTAATAAGCTGGGTTAGATAATGAGTCCTAAGTCGTTAAAGTAACAGTTCCCGTTTGCCATTTCCCATAATAAACAATTTCTGACTGTTACAGTCGAAGAAAACACGTTTATCTAAAAATCCTGATCAGAGTTCGCGTCTGGCTCGGAGAGTGACAGTTGCACATTATTTTTTTATTCAAAAACTTCAATTAATAGTCATTTTATTTCCAGCAGTGGGTCATACCGACATCTTCGCACGTCTTATGCTTTCCGGTAACCCTCAGCCCTAAAACCATGCCAAAACTAAGTAAACAGCTTGGGAGAAAAAAATTGTCGCTCAAAATGGATGTAGTGAATAATGATACTGATGGCGTGCAAAAAAAGATGCAGCTTAATTCTAGCGCTTGGGGAGCAGTTGATCAAGATTGATCAAGATTTCTTGTGAATTACTAAGTCATGGAACTAATAGAACAATAATAGTGCGGCGGCAAAATTTAATGAATGTCAGAGGTTTGATAATAAATTTTAAATAATATTTTGCGTTACACTTCTGTGGTTTATATAAATTAAGTATCGAAATTTGAAAATATCGTGAATAATTGTTGTGACACGTCCTTTCAATTTGAATCAAGCCTACCAAAGGCTAAATCAGTTCACAGTTTTATGAACTGAGCAAAATTAACTTTGTTTCTTTAAGGCATCCTGCAAATTAAGCAGCCACTTCCAGCATTTCTATGGAATAATAACGCTTTATTTTGTTGAGTTAAAGTCACGAAAGCCCAAACCTTTTACCCATACATTTCCTTTGTGAATCCTCAACAAATCAAAACAGAGCTCGGCCAATATGCCCTGGATCCGAGGGCCCCTACCTAGGCTACGCCCTCTACAAGGATCTCCCATGAAATACTACTAGTTTCGCTTATTCCCACAAAAGATGTGCTATATGGGTTGTTTGATTGGCTTCGTAGTGTTCAGCAACGATGATTACATAGTGGATGTGGACGACTTAGGACATGGCTGCGGAAATCCATGCTATCTACCTTGGCAAATGTTGGGTGGGCCCCTTTAAAATTACCCGTCCGTACATGAGTTACCACTCTTTCAGCCGCACTCGCACACCAATAAGCCCCGCTCTCTTAGACTTAACAGTTTCTTACGCACTTGTTACCTATCTCATTTCCTTGCCGAAAGCTGAACCCGCTAGTAATGTTCCTACCAAATAAGAACCAACGGGTGTTCGTTCGATGAAAAGAACATCTATCCCTGAGCGCACTTATAACCTCTGTGCACAAACAATACATAGCTTCAGCAGCCTACAAAGCCCAAAGAAAGCACTAATGAACTCAACAGAAACGTATTCAAGTGTTCTAAAGAGGACGGCAGGAGTAAACAGGTCTTTCTCATTTAACAACTGGGTTCATCAACCTACAGTTCTTATTATCCTCTACTGGTGTTACACACAATAAACCTCTCTGTAACATATGGCTCACTGTACAGTGAATTTCTTTTAGTAGTGGACGTCAACGAGTATGGTGTCGTGCTGCAAACTCAATGTTCACAAGGCTTATGGCAAAAGACTGCTTACCGTGTCAACGATTGAGTTGTCTAGAAGACGTGCCTCGTTTACAGCGGAGAAGTGAGCAGTAACTATGCGTTTGTGTACCTCACAGACTAAAAAACATGTTTGCAAGGCGACTAAAATTTCATCCGGTTAAACTTTTCAGCCGACTAAATATTGAGTTGACATTAGTCTTTAGCCAGTTTATCATTTTTTAACTCGACGTTGTGATTTTACAGTATAAAGCTGCACTAACTTTCTTTATAAAATTGCATCATCAATGTATTCTACGAACTAACAAATTACTATTTTCAACAAAACATGGATAAGCATATAATGCTCAGCAACCCATCATGCATCTGAATTTAGCTGAAACTATTAAAGAAATGACTTGAAAGTCGTATACTGACCCTTGATGAGCAACGTGCTTCACATTAAAACTACCTAAATAAACATCAAAATCCCCAAATCGGGAAAGAAATACTTAAAAAGTACTTTATAGGGAAGGAGAGGACTGTAACGAGCCGCAGAAAATAACACGCATGCGCGCTTACATACGTTACGTCCATAGATTGGAGTGACCAGTGTCTGGCGAAAATGTTTACTAAAATGAATCCATTACTCAATGCAATATTTAAATTTTGTAACACAAACCAATTTTTTAAATAAAGAGCAGATGGAACATCCAAGGATGGTTGCTCTTCATTTGTGTTACTATGCAAAGAACCAAGCCATGAAGCACACGAAACTGCCAAGTAATACCGCCTTACAGATCTTAGAAAGCTTCTGTAACCAATGAGAATATATCCTACTACCGACTTTTGACAAAAAGGTCGAAATGCGATAGGCCATCCCAAATCTTAAGGCATCATGAAAACAAACAGATTTTTGTGCTCACGTGAAAGAAACGATAAGACGCAACACGCCAGACATCCAGAACTGTGTGATACGTTATTTGATTCGAAACTCGAAGTGTTCCTGGAACAGATATCTAAAGACAATATAATTCATGACTTATCCCAGCAGCCGGTCTGAAAATTTTCTTCACTCTCCAGTATACTTGTTCAAACAATAAAAACTTCCAAAATTAAGATGATCTATTACGAAACTTCATGACCTCTACTGGTCAGCTCAAGGAAATAGAGAAGGAGAAAGAGCAGGAGAAGGAGAAAGAGCAGGAAAAGGAGAAAGAGCAGGAAAAGGAGAAAGGGATGAGAAGAGGGGAAAAGGGATGCGAAGGAGCAGAAAAGGATGAGGACGAGCAGAAAAGGGCGAGGACGAGGAGGAGAAAACGCTGAGGAGGAAGACATAAAGAAAAAGAGCAATTACGAACAAGGAAGAGAAGAAACAACGAGTCAAAAATTTGACCTAACCAATAAAGATAATGATGAGGTAAACACTGAAGAAGATAATAGTGATGCCGCAGCAATAGTGGAGCAAAATAAAGTACCGAGGAGAAAAGTAGCGTACTTATAGTAAGTTAACTATTGATGAGGCCGCGGATATAAACACCGAAGAAACAGCTGAGAGGTTAGAGTGAGACAGGCTTGAAACGAAATATGACAGAACTGAGTTGAAAAGGGGTGCATTTTACGTCTTAAGTTACAGTATGTGTTGAAAATTCTTGTCTGTGTGAAGATCTGAGCTTCACTAAGTTTAAACAACGGTAATTTCAATAGATATAAGAGTTCATCTAATGTGATGACCCTAAACCATCACTGCGCTACGAAAATAAGAGAAGTACGAGTACGAAATATAACTAATGTTAATATGAGAGAAAAAGTCTGAGAGTAAACGTTGCAAGTAATCGTAACACAATGTATGCTCTGGACCAGGAAGACTGGCTGGGGTACAAACTTCAGATTTCGTAAGTGAAAGGGGGAAAGGGTAGGAGGATTGAA
>JAAAKM020000475.1:8398-24507 GCA_010016025.2 Alatinidae sp. Z8VKAUB7J3
AGTGGATGCCACTTTTTGGGTAGGAGTGGTTCACTTAGCGAAACCGTAGTCTGAGAGGGTAGAACAGTGTGACGTCAGAACGATTTTGCCTATAGCTAGATACTTACTCTGGACCCCCACCTAGAAAAATCAATCCCCACCTAAAACTCTAAAGGCCAACCTCCACCTGGAAGAAGTTTTGGGACATAAATTTTTAAAAAATTAAATTGCCACTTCCCACCAGTAATGTAATAGTTCTCCCATTGAAACATTTCATCACTTAAAAAAGTTTACACAATGCCACTTCATTTCATCACTTGAAAGGTTTCACAATGCCACTTCCTTGAAGAAAACACCCAAACGCCAACCTTCTTGAGAGAAAAACGTTTCTTGAGTTAGGTGAACAAGAATCGCTAATACAATTTGGACTGGTTGACAACCCCACCTGCAAATATCAACCCCCACCTTAGAGGCCAACCCCCACCTGTAAATGGGACTTGAGCCAACCCCTACCTTTACGAAATTTTTTGAAAATGCTGGACCCCCCATCCTCCCATATGTCTCATCAGTTAATATAGAAAATTTTAAATCAAAGCCTCACGCGCTACTTAGGCTAAATCCCTATTACACTAAGTTAGCATATTTGTAAAATTGAGTGCCTTGGCTATGAAATTTCCCGAATTGCTTTCAAGCTCCCCTGAAACGGTCCTGGCTAGATACGTTTGTACTGGCCTTAGGCAACTCATGCAGACTTACTGAAAAGTTTTGTATCAAGTCTGAGGCAAAAACATATCAAGGAGAAATTCACAAGAGACAATATACAATTGTGTCATTTCAAAAGTCAAACAGGTTGATAAGGAAGAGATGTCGGAGTAAGCTACGGCTGTTGTCTGAAACAGTTTGAAAGGAATTGTTTTCATATTTTTGTGGAAAGTTGTAAAGAAACCCCGTGTCTAACAATCAACCTTTATTCTTCTTCTTTCTTCCATGTAGCTTATCTAGTTGAATAAAGCGACATCTGGTTTCAGCGGGGAAAGGGAAACCTGTCGGATATGAGGTTCATGCCATGACGTATTCATCACATGAATGGAAGAGAAGAATACGGACCAGTCGAACACCCGGCTGGGAGGGATCGAAGTAGAATAAAAACTAAGAAATGTAAACAAACAGCTAAACAGCAAATTCACAGGTAATCATAGTCAGATGCACTGAAATTGAGTCCCGAAACAAGAATACCATACATAAGTCATGAGATACGGTAGGAAATTAACTTTATTGAAGGATGTTTCCGTAATGTTATACTGTTTGTCTGAAATTGCCTTAATAAGAAGCACAGAAGGCATTTGCGATGAACAGTACATACAACAGACATTAAATTCCAACCATGTCTAAAAGTTCTAACCATCTCCGAAAATAATTTCAACATATTATGTAGTAAAAGATTTTGACCAAGATTATTGATCTTTCACTAGCAAATTGCAAATGCATTTCAAAACAATTACCGGTCCTTTTCTACAGCTCACATTTAATAGTATGAAAAAAACTGTAATGTGAAATCCTGACAATTGTAATTAAACAAAATCTTCAACAACTTTTACCTTTCGCAGAGATGCAAATTATGGAGTTACTTTTTGTACTTCCACTGAGTGTCATAATCCTCCTCAAGCTATATTTCTCTGAAATAGTGCCGAGATTAACAGTGTCCTATTCGTCAATGCCCGCATTTAAATTTAGATATATTACTTTTTAAATGATATCCTTTAGATTAACATGTTCAATGAATACCTGAAGAGCAGATAATAAAAAGGTTTAGTTTACTCTAGTTGTAAAAGGGGTTACAACTAGCAGACAGTTATTGTATTGATCGTTCTGAAAGGGTTTCATAAGATGGTGGTTGAATTGAAAGAACAAAGATTAAATTTTGTGGATCAGCAAAAGGGGCCATCTTTGTTGTTATATTTTAAGAGATTTGTTGTTTGTAAAAATGGTTTACTACACACAACATGTGTCACTACAAGATGTGGACTTTTTAAAACTACATTTAATGCAATTTTACATGCTATAAGCTTGTAAAAAGTCATCCCTATGCCTGAAACACAGGAAAGCACTTCAATGGCCATCATAAAAACGATGGAGCGTCATATAAAATCGGTTAAAGTTACCAGTGGATTCGAACCTCTCCTGTCAGAATTCATTTCATAAGTTTATTTGTGGTATATTCAATGTAACTGCAGGATACACCACAAAAAAATTAACAAAAAGAGCCAAGCAACATAAAAGAAACGGAGCAATGAAGGTTTTACTCTATTTCTAAACAATATTCTAAGTCTTCCATTTACACACTTTACTTCTAATATTTATTTTATTTTATAGTCTTTGACAAATAGTGCTTGCGCCTTTAAGCTACTTGATATACAAGCTTTTAACCATATAGTTTTTAATTGTAAATAATCGTTAAGTTACCCCATCCGCCCCTTGAGTACGGTACATGCTTATATTTGTTGACCCTAGGGCTATTGTATTAGGATATTCTTTTTAATTCGCTATGGATTTTAATTCCTCCGTGCGCATTTTACTTTCCTTTTATAAATTCTTCTACTAGTTTATTAAGCTGCGCTGTTAAAAAACTTCACTTGATAATGGCAACTGTGAGTACCGAAACGTGTTGTATAGATAATGAAAGATTTTGGTATTTTACAACAAAGTGGGTTTTTTGGTTGTGTTATGTAGATTAGGGAATGGAGAAACAGCATTATGAAAGCTAGAGAAAGTTGCAACTCAGCTCATTAAAATTAAGTGCGATATAAAGTTTAACGAACTTTGTAACATATGTGAGTCCATTGCGCCATCTCTATCTGCCCTTAGATTAAGTTAGATTCACGGCATGGTCGTATTTTGAAGAGCGTGAGGTCATGATATTCAACCGTATTTAAAGGTTTTTAAAAGGACCAGTGAAATGATGATTGATGATATTTTTTGGATTTAAATTCTAAAACAAGACTGACAAACTACAATAAGTGAAATGGAAACCGTAAATCGTCGTCTTTCATAAACTTGAGACTTCAATGAATGCCCATTTAGATTGTAGCTAGCGGTTGCATCTTGGGCTTGAACCAGCACAGATTGAAAATCAGATACCTCAAAAACTTAAGCATGAGGTCTAGAGGCCTTTCCAACTCCTCAGAAATCAAAGTAATACTCTTAAAACCCATAGAATACGAGTTTGAAATCACGGTCAGGACCAGTCATTCCTGAAATGCCCCGTTTTCCTACACAGCCGTACTTGTTTGCGTAAACATTAAAAGTTGTTTTCCCCATCTGAAATCTTTTAAATGGCCATCCATTCAACAACCATGTGTGCTATCTGCTAACCTTGCATATTTATGTAGTTTGAAAAGATAGAAAGTTCAAAACAAATTATGATCAGATTATCTCGGGATTAACCTTTGCAATGTAGGTTGAGTTGAGACGATAAATCAAAATGGTACTTTTCTGTACCTATAATTAGAGAGAATTTAATGTTGATTCATTAGCAAACGAGAAATACTACCTTAACCAACAAACAACAACATGGAAGATCAATTAATGTTATTCCGCCGTTTGAATGGCTTTGCCCTTGGAGGCCAATTTTGATAATGAAGACCTGGTGACCCCTGCAAAAGTCCGCTTTTTTCGGTACTTAACAAAACAATGGATAAAGAACGACGTCTGGCTTGTTTTGCTTCAGAAATGTAAGATCGAAGGCACATAATAGCGTGCGACAAGTTGTTTAACGTCAATTTCCTGAATTGGGAAAGTGCCAGTTTTCCTGATGATTCTCTCTCTTCCTTGATCTAACTCTAATCCTCACCATGTTGAATCACACCACAACATCGCCTTGTTTTCCTGTGATGCCATGTTATTGAAATTGGTGGTCATTACCGTTTGCTTGTAGGGCACGTTTTTATGCAAAGAAAAATGCAAAGCAGTGACAGGACATCTGTGGTAATAAATATCTTGGGTTGAAAACTACAAAGAATCAAGGCCTGCAGTCAACCACGACTATCGCGGGGGCATTTAAGAGGGCAATGAAAGAAAATGGGACGATTTTGCGATACTTCTCATGTACACTCGAAAATTAATTAACTGATATCATCACCATTTCCTTGCGGCAAATATTCATCTCTAAGGCTTTACGGAGCCGTTTTTGGAAAGCGTATCTATAAGTTTCGTTTAAAAACTCTAGAAATGGAGGGAAATGAAAAAAAAGCAAACATGCTTATTGGTGACATAAAATGCAACTTTGTTGGAAGACTGTAGGTCAGTGGTTCCAAAAGTAGGAGGTACAGCCCCCTTGGGGTGGTGAAAACATTCCAGGGGACCATAAAAGAAGATGGGGTGGTAAGTGTTAAATTACAGATTCGGTGTAATTGCAGATTTTACATTTAAATTTTGTTTATGAATGACTAGCTCTTACCCTCAGTGTTTTAGTGTTTACGATCTTCGATGTGCACCACACCAACACCAAGCACAATCTGTTCGATTGCCTTACATGAATGCTGGGAAAACGGTGTTAAGGATGTCCTTAGGGCGTCACAAGCAGATGTTATAAAAAGTTTGAGACTCGCTCCTTTAAAGAATTTCTTTGGATATTTCAAATTCCGATAACAAAAAATGGACAATAAGGGACAAAATACGGTTGCCAAGCTTGAAACATGTATGGGACTGAAAACAGTCTTAAAAACGTTAAAATTTTCTGGTATTTTTTAGACCTTATCCTAGTTCGTATCGGTGAAGCCAGAGAAATTCGAGGTTAAGTTAATAATCTCTTGTGAACATCTCTCAGGATCAATTAGTTATCTTTGTACTTCAGTGTTCAATATAGAGAAATTATTTCCGTACGTGACACGAAAGTTGTACCGTGTATATGTGCAATAAATTGGACGTGATAGGTTTGTGAAAGAATTAGTACTATCATTTAGTAATATTGTCTTAGTGCAAGTAGTAGTTGTAATAGTGGTGGTTGTAGCAGCAGCAATAGTAACAGTGGCGGTGGAAGTAGTAGTAGTAGTAATGGTAAGGGAGCAGCAGTAGTAGTACTAACAGTAGATATTTGAAATTTCGTTTGGCAGCAGCAGTGCATTAGTAGTATTAGTAGTATTAGTAGTAGTGGTAGTAAAAGGAGTAGGACCTACTAATAGTAGTAGAAGTAGTAATTCTAGTAGTAGAAAATGGTTGCAGTAGTAGTAGTAGTAGTAGTAGTAGTAGTAGTAGTAGTAGTAGTAGAAGTAGTAGTGATGGCAGTAGTAGCAGAAGTAGTAGTATTAGTAGTGGTTGTTATACTGGGTGTGATGATGGTACGTAAAATGTCCTATTATCCACAACAATTTGAACTTCAAATTAGTTTATATAAACGGAACAAATAACGTAGTCCGTTTTATAATTCAATTGCTCTAAATGTATTCTCTTAACTAATTTAAAATTCGGTCATAAAACATCTCACTACAACAAAACATTTCCGGGCACTAGTTCTTTGCCGTACTCTAATACCCTTCTGCTAGTGTTTGTCTTTTGATACTAGGAAAAGTCTGAGACGTGGTCCCATTTGTTACCAAGTCCTATCCCGGCTGCCAGACCCCAAATACCGCGGGGACTCTTTTGTAAACTTGCTGCCAGTGTCTTGAATTATCTTTCCGTCACTCACACACAGCTGGTAGGAGCCAGTTATTCTCATCTGTAAGGGCTACTCTGCAGTGAGGGCGACTCTGTAGTAAGGGCTACTCTACAGACAGCGCTGCTTTAAAGTGAGAGCTACTTTGAAGCGAGAGCTACTCGGTAGTGAGGGCTATTCTACGATCACTGCTATTCTACAGCGAAGGCTACTGCAGCAAGAACTACTCTGCAGGAAGGACTGCTCTACATGAAGGACTACTCTGCAGGAAGGACTACTCTGCAGGAAGGACTACTCTGCAGGAAGGACTACTCTGCAGTAAGGACTACTCTGCAGGAAGGACTACTCTGCAGGAAGGACTACTCTGCAGGAAGGACTACTCTGCAGGAAGGACTACTCTGCAGGAAGGACTACTCTGCAGCATGGGTTACTCTGCAATTAAGTCTCGTGACTATTTCTTCCATCATACTTTCTCTGTCTCTACGTTCAATTTATAACTGTGATGAGAAGCCGCAAAACTCTATTCAAATTGCAATCTTTTTAATACAAAATTATATAAACATGTTTCAAGATAAAAGTAGAAACTGTGATGTAATCAATTATCCCTAAAAATATCATCCTTTACGATACTCGGCTTTGATATCTCACATTTTAAAAATGTAGCAAAAGATGATATTATAAAAACATTCATTAAAAAAAGTGCCAGTTTATTTAAAAATTATGCAGAACATTCTGAAATAATCACAAAGTGGTGAACGCATTTTAGGAAATATTAGACAGATTATTGTAAATTTGTCTAACTCGAGCCCTTCGTCATTTTGCTTAGGCAATGCAGTAACATCACTTTACTTTTACAAGAGGCTTCTTTGGGGTTTACAAACTTTCTATTCCCTTCCAAACCACCAAAGAACCCTTGTTAGGCACAGTTATAAAATAATAAATTCTTAAGTTAAGCAAAATGTTTGAATGACACCCCTGTAGTCCAGAATGCCTCGTTGAAGACGGAACTGGTCTGTTCTACTGTCTTCTCTAAAGGAGGACAGATCGATTTCCTGCTCTAATCCACAAAGATGGGAAACTTTCAAAGAAGAAAATCTAGTAGCTATAAATAGTGAAAGTGAAATCGCTCATACATTTGACACGTATCTTATTACTTGGGGTTCCTGTAATTAGCCTGCTATAATCACTAAAGCCCTAGACAGCCTGTTATCTAATTTTATCGTAGCTGGCAATTAGCAACGATTCATCTTACGATTAATAATACTAATCAGGTTCTAAAATGGTGATTTACTCGGACAATTTCGTCTTGTATTCATACACATTTAATACCCATTGTTCGTAAAGGCATCGTATTGATGTACAAGGGAGACACACTGCTATCACGTTTTATGAGAAGTTTGAAATGGTTTTATATAGTAGGCCCTAAAGTGACCTCGAAAAACCTTCATTTTGATAAGGGAAGTGCTTTGCCATTGACTTACCAGACCAATGACCAACTGACCATTGAAGTAAAACTATTCTATCTACAGTATCCAATACATGTTCCTACTTTCCATGCATTGCACACAGAACACGTGTAGGACACTTTTCAGTTTTGCAACAGTTTATACTGAACTGAATTTGTTTTAATGTACCCTGTTGCAATCTTAGGTTGGGGTTTATGTCTATACCATGGGGTGTCCGAGTTCAATTGATCTAGTTTCCAGCGCCTTAAAAAGGCTATCTATGACAAAAAGTTATTCGAAATGAAGTTTCCTTTGCCGACGTTTTCTGTTGAGTTGATATTTAGGCCCAACAGGGTAGTATATAGACAGATACGTTTGTTAACTAAAAGGTCCGGTTATCCTCCCGAGCTAGAGGAGTGTTTCCACCATTAGCATCTTCCACATATTTTTCTTTGATGTCCATTACGTTTTTTATCCACATACTAACTTTTCATCCCGCTACTATGCACTACTATAACAATTGTAATTTTACAAAAAAGTGAAGATAAAACTCACTTGCATGTAATATGAGAACACCTAATTAAGTAAGGCTACCTTCACTCTTCAGCTTATACGACGTCAACTCTCCGTTGCATATTTACGTTACCAGGACTGCTTAAGGATGCAAATCCTATATTAGCAATGTCTTCCCTTTATTAATAATATTGTTCTATTTACCTGGACACGAATACAGAAGGGTTTATGGGCGGAAGACCCTAACTTATTGTGACGACACACCACGTTTGAACTACCAAAAAAAACCATTATCATTTGTTCCTAGAACGTTTCCAAGAGGCAAGACTTACTGCTTACTTTATGTTCAAGTTACAGATCATAAAAGGCTAGGAAAATTCACAGAGTGATATATACAAGTATACATGGGCGCGCGGCCAAAGGCGATGAGGGGGGCTGAAGCCCCTCAGTTTATCAAAATGTTACATTTTTTCGTGCAAAAGGCAAAAAAAAATTATTGCCGTAGCATTAAGGAAATTTTTTTCAATTCAAAGTGGCGGTAGTTTACCCTATCCCCCTTCGATTCAACCGTCTGCAGAACCATTGATTCGTGTCTCAATAATTTTTGGGCTAAGGAGTATTTTTTCGGGAAAATAATCCACAGCCCCTGCAATATTTTTCGTCCGTTGCGCCTATGGATGTATATTAATATGCACATATCGACAATTTGAATCAACGAGTTTTTGATATACTGGTTATAGTGCATTTCCAGATAAATTTCGGTATAATACTTTTGAAAATCTAAAGTTAGAGCTTCTGTCACATTTCAAGCGTCTCGGAAGAGAGTAGGCTATCACTTGCTTTTAAAAGCAATAGAGTAGGTCACAAAACATTGCAAACTCAGGTGTCGCAGTACTTCCAACAGTCTAAGATACGGTATTGTACGTGATAGGGCGGATATCATTTGCAAGGCTATAACTATTATCAAGAAGAGAGGATTTAAATTGTTAGTTATTTTCAATAGAGTATAACTAATGAGTCTCCAACACGTTAATATTGATGATCACAAGCAAGGAGCATGTCTCTGTTAGACCAGTAGAAGTCGTATCGTCGAGATGAGCGGTTAAACGTTATGAAAATTAGCAAAGTACTGCCAAGCACATATGATGATGCTTTCCTTTATAGCTTTATGGAGATACAGAAATAATAGCAATGAGCCATAAAGAAACTTGTAATAAAACTCACAACAAAGTAAAAAAATGGCTCGCAAAATCTGTCTGCGTTTTGAAATCATAGTTCCTGGTTCTAATGACATGCTTGGACTCTCCTCGCAGTTTTGGCAGATACTGATGTCTTACAGTGTCGTTTATCAAGCTGGAGATTTTGAAGTCTACACATTTTTTAGTTTCTTGAAACGGTCCCATTCAACTAGACTTAGACGCTCTGCAACGTCTATCAGCATTTCAATGATTGTGTCAGGAAATATTTTTCCCAGAGGGAGTGGTTTTAAAAGTATCTGCTAACTTTTAGTGCCGCGTTCCACTGAGAATCACCATCATAAATAGCAGAATGCTATATGAAGTATGTCTTCCTAAGATACTAATGCAGTTTAAACGTCAGACCGTACATAAATTTATTTCTTCATTTCACTATCAACAGCAATACCATTACTTTCCTAACTAGCACGACCATCAGCGCCATCGCCATCGCCATCGCCATCGCTATCCTCTTCTTCATCATCATCATCATCATCATCATCATCATCATCATCATCATCATTATCATACGTAGGCCTATCATAACCACAGCTAAATAATTCTTCCGTTACCACCTTCATTTTCGTGGTACCGGCTCTGTTCCGAGTTATCACTAACACAATTTGGCCTATCTTTTACAGCTAGCCTCTTCTGTCGTTTCAAAATGCTCTCAACCGAAATATCAAATATGTATGGTTATGACATTTAGAAGCCCCAAAAGCGCAGCTCTGTAAAATCTATGTTTGACTTGATTATTATGACGATATTGTTACGTGCACATGTCAACCTAAAAATATTCTTTGAAAAACGAAAATGTTCTGCAAGTGTCGGGGATACGTCTCATTGGCTGACTAAGATCTGTTTTATATTCTGTGAATAGACGGTGAAGAGAGTCGACACATCACGGATAACAGATCGGGTTATAACTGATAATTCGGAACCTTTGCGAGCATCAATTTCGTTTATCAACAAGACTTTTACACTCTTAGCCACCGACACCTTTCAAATGTAGACAGTTGAAACCTGTAGCTTTTTATGATCTGGTCAAGCGAGTTTCTACCACAATTTATCTTTAGGTTTTCACTTTCTAAAGGGTTAACTTTGCACAGAGCCGTAGGACGATCGTTAGCACGCCTTGTAAAGTGGACCAATCGGAGCATTCGTGTAATGGGAGATGGTCAGGAATGGAAATAGTTACCGACCGGCAATACCCTCGGAGAAAGCAAGAAAATATGACTGTTGGTTTTGCACTAGCTAAGAGCACAATATTCCGGTGCCAAAGCAAGTCCTCAAACGTTTCTGTATATTTAATCTGCCTATTCCAGTTATCTTTAGCAAAAATTCAGGTGGGGTAAAAGGCTCTACTGGGGATTCCGTGCGATCCCCGTGGAACATTATACTTCCTGAGATACAACATATTGGCCTACATTACGAAGATACATCGCCTGACAGCGTTGATGTTAACTTCGACATGGCACGTGATCAATTTTCCAGCTAGCATCGTGTCTAGACGTGTCGCATAAAGGTTATTTTGAAACTGGAATTGTTCCCTATGAAGGACAACTTCTACAGCTTCCCTCCGGTTCTAATTACCAAACGTAGACTTGGATAATTAAAAACTAACGAGAAAATAATAGCATTAAATAGACTAAAGAGTAGGCAATGGGAAGCTAAACCGTTCAACGTTCGTTAGCATTTGAAATCTTCAATGGCGTTTAATCAGCAGCACTTGCCATTGGAAAATGTCGTGTTTACATTATCAAGCAGTTTTATGATCATGGAACGTCGACAAATATGCGAGTTATAAACACAGTACAGCGCAGTTGGTTATAAACGTTTTGAATGTATCAACTGATAGCAAATTTTGGCGGCACCGGTGTTAGAAAGATGCATTCAAAGCTTGTATAAGCAACTCTAGAAGGTTTAACATTGGGAAAACAAAAAGCTAATTGGCCAATTACGTTATGAACAAGGGCTAAAAACTCCTAGTGCTAAAGTAAGATTCACATTAATGTCAGTTACAAGAAAATTTCGTTTTACCTTGACTCTTAGTACAGGCTTCATTCCAAGACTCTTGAGTGGTCTGAAATAAAAAATAAACAATTTTCTAAATGAAACGAAATCTCTTGTATGGATCCAAATGACTGTCAGGGCGAGCTTTGATCTGTAATCTTAGATTTCTTGGTGTAATATTGGCTTTTAATTCATTGTAATTGGGTTGTTGCTTCCCTCTACAATAGATGAGTAATGGATCTGGTATTTGTATCGTGACAAGAGTAGGACTAGTGCTACTACTAGCACGGTCTTTATAACATGTAACTTCTGCGTCGTATCATTTACAGAAGACATTTCTTTCGAGGTGTCAATGTAACGTAGCATGTGACGGTTTGAACTTATCTCGACTCAATGGAAATAGATCGTATTTTTAAACCTAAACAACATCGCTATAACAGAATATTCCCCCTCAGTTAGAAAGGTAAACAAGATTTAATTTGATGGGTAACAAGCATTTTAACATGTTGTAAACAATATCTGGTATCTGCTGCGTAAGTTAATGGCTAAACTATAGAAAAACGACGTCCTAAAGTAACAGATTTAGAAACACGCGTTCGAGTACACTGTAGGTAGATCAGTTGTACCCACTTCTGAATTAAGCAACAAAAAGCCTCCTAGTTGATGGTTTTATAAATTCAGAATTATAGGTAGCAAGTGTTTTGCTCGTTTTCATATATGTATAAAGCGAGCAGATTCATCTACGTCGGATAAGTTCAAACGAATTAGCAAGTAGTTAGCAAGTTTCGATGAAAATCGAGATTATTAAATAGGACAAAAGCCATTCTAAATATAAACTTATAGGTATGAATTAGCGAACGTTTATTATTTTACGTTACATTTATCACACGATGTCGTTTTCTCAGGAATAGCGATAGCTGTATTAAATACCAAGATTGAGTTGTCAGTATTAAGAGTTTTGACAGATACGAAGTGATAACCGTAATCTGTCTGAACCCACTCGCAATGCTAGTAAGTTACTTACAATTGTATAGCCTCAGCATCAACATTTTTCAACAAATTCCATTTCATTCAAAAACACGTGCAACGTCGTACTTGTGTGATCCTATCGAGACTTATCATTTCTGTGACAAAACGACAACAAAACAAAACGTCGATGATATTTGCCACTGACTCTAACTTCTCTCAAGTTGTAGCGATATCAAAACTCTGCTGTTTAACGTTAATGTAGGCCTACACATGCCCTAGTGGCCAACTAAGCAAATTTTTCATCGAAAGGCTAATATTTTAAGAGAAAAACATTCAACTCACCTGATGAACAAAACAAAGACACTTAAATAAACAATCATCCAGATTAGTGCACCATTGATGGTCATTTTTGCCACAAGTCCAGCCCTGTTCATTCCAGTTGCTTATTTGTGAACTGACTCTGCTACTAAAAGGTTTGTATAAATACACCAGCGCACACTGTGTAGTAAAGCCTCTTTGCTCCGTCTAGGCTTTGTTGTAATGCGTTAGGTAGCTCTCTGTAGTTGTTACGTCCCGCCTAACAGTGCCATCGTCATCATTTCACTATACCACACGCTATTTCTACTTTTAATGAAAGAATCGGTCTCTTTTCTCCAGCATTGAGCGACACAACATGCCAATAAATCACAACTTTAGCATCCGTCTCGATAACTCTCTTCACAAAATCCTTTGACCAAAGGCCATTTCAAAAAGACAGTGATTGCAATGTTGTATAGCGGCAATTTGCGGGTATTTATATTAATGATGAGACCACTTACGGAGTCGACCTTCTTGTACAAAACCTCTGTAACGTCGAAAATTTGAGATCTGAGGCTCGCCGCCCGTGATAACACTTATGAGTCTGCTTTCCGGTTGATGGAAATCCTGAGATTGGTATGCCTCTCTTATTGTACCTCGTTTCCATAGCAGCAATTTCCTTCTGTAAAAAACCAAGGCTGATTTTTATTGGGATTACCAGCATTTTACGTATTATCAAACAAACGATGAACAAAAAGGAAAAACTGCGTTACTGTAAAGGCGTGTCGCTTATCATAAAAATCTTGTTTATTCATTCGTCGATGATTCTATGAATGTTTGTCGGAAAAGTCCTGCCTTATTAAACTTACTAACACTCAAGTTGGCTTGTACAGGGACCTTGTTTCTCTAGTCAGTGAAATTATGCGGTTTTTCATTGGGGTGCACAGATTAGAGAGCTGTTATCAGACTACACCAATTTTGCTAGCTGCATTTAAATAAAACCTCGTGGAGGTCCATTTAACAAGAAAAATGGGGAAAAACGAGACACTTACTCATGACTTGTACTGTGACAGGTTTACATATCGGGATGAATTTCTCAAAGTCTACATGTGATTTCTAATGAAGAGGTAAACATTCAAACATCGCGGAGGAAAGGTGTTTAACACATCGTAAAGATCGTTGTTATATTCTATAATTGCTTGATGTGTATTCGAGAACAGTTGTATAGCATATGTTATATTTAAATTAATATAGTTACAGTGTCAAGTACATATTTAAAGTGACCTTCTATTTCTAGTTAGAACATATACGATCTAGGGATAGCAAAGCAGTTTTACGATTGTAACAAAATACAGAATACGGTCCCCCTGAAGCAACTGAAATACGTCTCATTTGAAATTTTTCTACGATGTTTAAGAATCATAGGTATTCAGAAATAAGAAGTAACGAATCAAATAGATTTCATCTGTTGCAGAAACGTCCTGCAAATCCGAATTTGAACATTACATTAATTATAGACTCTAGCTCTGTAGCACAATGTACATCACAATTTAACGATCTGAATTTCAGTTCGTTCAGAAAAAATTTGAAATAGTCTTTCAAACACAAGGAATACATAGTGGTAAGGGATAATAAAGAAAATAACTTCGACGATGATGCACTTTGGATGTTTTCGTTTAATTTTCTTCTTTTGCTTGATTAGCAAAGGAAGCTAGTTCACTCTTCGGACAAGTTGTTAAGAGACTTAAGGATATGATAAAGATTTTGTCCTGCTATAGTTCAGAGTTGCCATAAGCTGCTAAGAATATTTTTGGATGAATGAAGAGCGTTTTTCAAATGTGTGAGGAAGTTTGAATTTCTACCTTAACCGGGAGGTTGTGGGAAAACTTTCTTGACTTTACGCCTCCATTTAGTTGCAGTGAGGTTTGGGTTGAGAACGGAAACTTTATTAGATAGTTATATGCCTTCTTAATAGTACGAGCGTGCCCATGAAAATACAAAGAATGGGTTTCTTCAACGTTAATCAACAAGTAGTTGCTAAGAAATGGAAAGCATGTCCAATGTGGACACCCGCCCGTTTTGCACCAGTCGCCATTAAGCACATTAAAGAACACCCTTCCTACAACTGATCAAATTTTTATCAAAGCAGATCCAAAATAAACTAAACATGACAAGCCATTACAATAGGGGTGTAAATAAATAACGCCTACCAAAGCAGGTTAGTAAAAGCATTATGATACTTCAAAGATGAGATTTGAAAAGGAATTCGTCCCCCTGGACCTTCCCAAGCTCAGGTACAAGGATACTTGCAAAACTGCATTAAAATGTAGAGAGAGACACAGACAATGAAAGTGAAAGTAGAAAACCGAATGGAGTGCAAGCAAGGTGGTCTACGGGAAACTAGGCAGTGGATACATGAAGAGGGAGAAGAAAGGAGGACAGAGAAATGGTTGAACCCGTGTACAACTAAGGCGTATTACTATTATCATTATTAGTTGTGTGTTTATTTGTTTATTTGTATGCTGTTTTTTTTACTTGCTTGATTGTTTCTTTTGCGGTTTCTTCTTTCTTCTTCTTATTGTATGCTGATTTATAAATAAAATTAATTTATATGTATAATTAATACTCTTGTGTATCGAATCCTGCTGTCCCGTGTACCATGCCAGGAGAAAATAGTAGGGAATGTTATTTTACTCTTAAAATTACTGATGAAGGCTCTGAGTATAAAGTATCATTACCGCAGCAGAAAGAAATACCAGGATATTCTAGTCTTTAAATCGATGAAGAATGTTCAAATTTCAACGTCACTATTCATCTACGATGAGAGTATTACAATATTTAAATCCTGAAAAAAACCCGGATATGGAAATCAAATGGATGCGGGTAGTTTCAACTTAAGGTACCCCACAGCTCAGTATTACTTTAATGTATTCGAGATAATATTTATAGAAGCCTAACTAACTATAGGCAGATTATAGTTTTCAGATTGCATACCCGACAAAGTCGTGCTTAACTGGCTACTTCACCAGGTTGCTATAACAATTTCGGCGAGATTCTTTTCAGTGCTGTAGGGGCATTATTTCTTTTACAAAGTTCGTTAAACTTTATATCACACTTGATTTTGATGAGTTAGTTTGCAACTTTCTCTAGTTTTCTGGATGCTGCTCTTCCCTTCACTAATTTACGTAACACAACAAAAGAAAACCACTTTGTTGTAAAATACACGATCTTTCATTATCTATATACGACGTTTCGGCACTCACACTAGCCATCATTAAGTAATGCTCAATGGTTAATTTAAAGTTGCAACTCAACCCATTAAAATTAAGTGTGACGAACTTTGTAACAGAAATAGAATGCTTCGCAATTACACAAAATTAAAGGAGTATTATTTGTTTGTGGTTTGAGTGCGTTTCTGCAAAAGCGATTTATGCCCCTGGGGACGGCTCTTTCTCAATCGAATATTGTTTAAACCTGCTTAATAGAATCAAGTGTCCAAGAATACTCTAGTTTAACATTGTTACCCTTGCAATGAAGCAACTTCTCCTGCATCTTCGAGTGCATACCCCAGATACAAGTACTTGAGTTACTACTTGTCAGATCCAAGTAACCAAAGATTACAACACACGGCAAATAACTAGTCCACCCAACCACTTTTAGCTTTTGTCAATATCGATTTGAAAACATTTTCAGCTGTCAAGGATTCAAACAGTTACACTAGATAATGATAACAACCATGGTGATTATAACGATGACAAAGACGACAGTCACAATGCACGGATGGGGAAACAAGGGGAGCAGAGGGGGCCATGCCCCCCAAAGATTTGGCAAATCTCAATTTATTCTGTTGCCATTTTTCGTATTTATCAAAATTGACATTGATTACGACAGACATTGTGTCATATTCACAGCAAGATATGCATATCGACACGAAACACCCCTTTCAACACAATGAACAGAGGCACCTTAGTGGAATGTGAAAAAATTCAGCCTACTTGGCCCCCAAAC
>JAAAKM020000477.1:0-21700 GCA_010016025.2 Alatinidae sp. Z8VKAUB7J3
CTCGTTTCAGGCGCTGCGCCCAGGTCAGCGGCGCGGTGGGCGGATCAGCAGAGTCGGTGGGAGTGGCTGCGGGTTGCTGCTCCCGGGTTGCCTGAGCAGTGGCGGGGTCTTTGGACTTTCGTCTCTGCCGAGCTCGTGCTGGAGTCGGCAAGATCGCGCGGCGCATGGGCGAGCTCGGGGCGAAGACTCCGTGGTAGCGAGTGAGATTGACCCACGGGCGTGGCACGAGAGCAGCTAATCGGGCGACGAAGTCTTGCGGGCTGAAAAGGATGTGTGTGGTGCCGTCGCGGAACGGGTTCTTGAGTTGATAGACGACCTGCCCGGCGGCATTCGTTGACAGCCGCTCGAGACACAACGCCGGCCGGGTGATATAGCGGCACAGCCGCTCGAGCCTATCGCGCTGGTGGGCCTGGCAGGCAACGGCGCAGTTCAGGGAGAAGCCGTTCTGATTGGCGGTGAAGGGCTTGGGTGTCGAGTTGGTCCGGACCAGGGCTGGGTTCTTGAGGGTGAGGGTTCTGCCGCCGGCGCCTTGGCCGATCGCGATCCGGTAACGGATCGAGGCGGCGTTCAGATGATCCAGCGTGTCTGAGGGCTCCAGATCGAGCCAGGGCTGTTCAGGATCTTCGATGAGGAGCCCGTCGCCGGTGAGCCTGCGGACGATGCGCCGGACGAGCCGATTGAGGAGACGCTCGAGGCTCCGCGCGTCGGGTGCACCGACGCGATGGAATCGCGGTCCGTTCCGTTCCAGCGTATAGACACCGTCCAGAATCAGCATGTGCAAGTGGACATTGAGGTTCAGGGCGCTGCCGAAACGCTGGATCAGGGTGACGACCCCGGTGCGTGCGCCGGCGCTGGCGGTGAGTCCCGCCCGATGGGCCAGATTGGTCTGGATGGCTCGGATGATGACTGAGAGACAGCGTCCGAGAGCATCAGGCTGGCTGGCGAAGAGCAGGCGCAGAGGCCAGGGGAAGCTGAGCACCCATTGTCGGACGGGCACTTCGGGAAATACGTGATCGACCAGATGGGCTGACGTCTCAATCATCCGCCGTGCGCCACAGGACGGACAGAAACCCCGGCGTTTGCAGGAGAACGCCACCAGGTGTTCGTGCCGGCAGCCATTGCACTTTACCCGCACAAAGCCGTATTCGAGCCGCCCGCAGCGCAGGTAGTCTTGGAACTCGGTCAGCACGAATCGAGGCAGTTGCACCTCGTGACGCTGCAATTCATTCCGCAGAGCCGGAAGCTGCTGTTCGACGATGGGATAGAGCGGCGTGTTCTCCGGTTGATGGCGCTGGTAGCGGTGGCCTGCGCCGATGATCCGGTTGCCGGGAACAGTTTCCACCGGACAATGATGGCCGGCGAGGGCGGTCTATCTCAGCGGTCGATTGCCCGCAGATGCGTAAGACACGCAAGCCAATCACACGCCGCGAGCGCCGTTTTGGCCCGCGAACCATATCAGTTCCTAACAGCTTCTCATGGGGGTATTTTCGGGGGTATTTCAGGCGTTTAGCAATATAACCTGTTGATTTAAAAGGTGATGTGATTGTCGCCGCCTCCACCAACATCGTAAAGGTGCTGCCCGGACACATGGGTGACACTTCATACCGAAGACACAGGTAACACTTCCGGTATCCACCACACCCGGTTGATGATGCCATCCCACCCGCGATGGCTTAAGACTCTCAACCCGTAGTTCTCAAAGTCTCTGAACCCGCAGGCCCGTCTTGTCATCATCCCCATCCTGGCATGAAAGCCTTCGGTGGTGGAGGCGATCACCTTCTCGACCAGCACTTTCCCGCCGCGTCTGTTCTGCCGGTAGCAGCGCGCGAACTTGGTCGGTGTGGATCGAAACTGTAGGATCTGATCTTTTTTCGACGGGAATAGAACTATGCCGAGGTTTCTCTTTATCTCGTTCCTGGCCGTTGTGCTCGCTGCCTGTGGTGGCGGGCAGGAAGATGCAGGCAGCGGTCAGACCGTGCAGGACGGTCCAGAGGCAAAAGAGGACTCCGGCTCTAAGCCGAAGAGCCGGGATGCCAGGTGGGCGTTGACCGTTGACGGCCGCCCCGCGCTATCGGGCCGAACCATCACGGGCATCACGGCCGGCGGATACGGCAATTACTCCCTGGCCAGTGAAGAGGCCACGATCAGCGTCACCCTGACGCAGGACAAGCCGAACTCTGATCTGAGCATCAAGTACAACGATGATGCGGTGCGGTGTGCGAATTTTGGTGAAGCGCGCATTAGCGCCCAGGGTGATCGGGCCGTGATATCGGGGGAAGTCGAGTGCTTTGCTTCCGGGCAGGATTCCGCAAGCCGTCAAAAGGCCGGAGTTGAAGGCTGGTTTCAAATCAAGAAGTAATCGAGAAGTAGAGGGCCTCATGCTGGAGGTCAGCGCGACGATTTTCCGGCCCGGCAGAAACAGATGGGTGATCTGGTGATGATGGTTTACAGGTGTCTGATCGGTTTCGCCCTGGCGATCGTCGGATGGTTTGGTGCGACCAATGCCAACGCACAGCCCACTGTCTACGAGATCGAACCCAACGACACCCCTCTGGACGCCAATCCCATCACCGGTGCGGTCAGCCTGTACGGCAGCATGCAGGGCGAAGATCAGGATGGGTTCATCTGGACGGTCACCGACGATGATGCGCGCAAAACCTGGGATTTCGAGCTGCATGGCATTCCCGGGGCATTGACCATCGTCGAACTGGTCAAGGTTCAGCCGACCGGGGACGGCAGTGAAGTCGCTGCGGTCGACAGGCTCATGAAAATGGGTACCCGTGACGGCGTGACACCCTCCATCCACCGCGGGCAGCTGTTCGAGCCGGGCGAATATCTCATCGGCCTGGCTTACGCCGGTGGTCCGGCACAGGGTGGAGGCATCTATCGTCCTCCCGCGGTCGGGCTGTCGTTCGGGGAAGAACCCGAACAGGTGGAAGCGAGCGCGGCGAAAACCGACGCCGAGCCGATTAACGACGGCGCCCATGCCTGGCAGTTTGCCATCCGTGAAAGCGGCGCCCTGAATGTGAGCAGGAATCCCGGCGGCAGCGAGCAGCGTGAGCAGGCGCGAGCGGTGCGCCTGGGCGCCTATTTCGCCACCTACGAACCGCTGCAGACGGCCTGGTATTCGTTCACCTTCGACGACAACACCGCTGGCCAGCGCTGGGATATCGAAGTTCGATCCCCCATAGGCCGGGAGCTTCGCGCCCGGCTGGTGGATGCCGCTGGCCAGGAACTGGTCATGGGCGCGGCAGACAGCCACGGCCGGATTCTGTTCCCCGCCCTGGCGCCGCCGCCAGGCACCTGGTACCTGGAGCTGACCACGCCGGAGCCGGGTTTCATCCAGGCGGTCTTTGCCACGGCCGCGGGCCAGCGGGTCGATGGTGAGGAGGCTGAACCGAACAACGCCAATGCCCTGGCCAACCGCGTCGAACCGGGCAAGACCGTGACCGGTCGTATCAATCGTTCGGATGCGGCAGACCTTTTCCGCTTCGAGATCGATGAGATCCAGGCAGACCAGATGCTGGCGCTCGAGGTCGAATCTACCCCGCCCGCGCGCATGCAGGTCTGCCTGTACGACGCACAATGGACCCGGGCTCAATGCCGCGACCAGGTTACGCCGCTGGAAATGGATGACCTGCAACTGACGCCGGGCCAATGGGGTGTCGGCATTGCCCGCGCGGACGAGACCGAATACACCGTGTCGTTCGGCATGCGGGGCGGGATCCAGCCCGGACGGGAAGCCGAGCCCAACGACGTGAGAACTTTTGCCACCGGGGTGCCTGACAACCAGCGTATCAGGGGTCGGTTCAATGGCCAGGATGTCGACTGGTATCGCTTTCAGATCGCCGACGAGGCGCAGCTCTGGCGCTTCCAGGTGATCGGCGACAACCTGGGGCAGGTAATGTACGTCAACGGCGCCGGGGAAGAGCGAGTGAAGCAGCGGCCGGACGCCGGCCAACGCCGCGTGCGTCTGGAGGACATCTACCTGCTGCCGGGAACCCACTACCTGGCACTGTCTCCCAGGGATGGCCAGGCAGGCGGTGATTACACCATCCTGGCGCGGCCCCTCGGGCCGCCTGATCCGGATGGTGAGCTGGAACCCAATGACCCGGCGAACAAGCAGCGACTGGCCTTCGGTCAGACCCGCAACGGTCTGCTTACCGACACGATCGACCAGGACTGGTATCGCTTTTTCCTGCCGGCCGAGGATCACATTCGTCTCGAGCTGACACCGCCGCCGGATGGGCTGGTGTGGATGGATCTGTTCTGGTTCGTCAGCGAAATGGGGAACGGCCGTCCGGCGCAGCCGGGTGAGCCGCTCATCATCGAGGGCCTGTTTCCGCCGGGCGACTACGCGCTGAGACTGGCGGCGCGGACCCCCAGCGATGCCGAGTACAGATTATCCCTGGAGCGACTGCCGCGTTTCAGTTGCGCGGCCGATTGCGAGCCCAATGGCATGAAGACAGGGCCGCTGGCGGCGCCGCTTCCGCTTGATCTCGTCCTGCAGGGCCGGAACGGCGACTGGGGTGACTGGGACTTCTACCAACTGCCTGCGTTCGACAGCCCCACGACGCTGCAGGTGTTGAGTGCCGAACCGGTGAAAGAATTTACGATGGGGGAAGCGTTCTGGCAGAGCACCCGACTGACCTACAACGCCGAGCTTGGCGGCTACGAATTCGAGGTGCCGGCCGGGTCGGCGCAACGCCTCAGGGTGGACAACCGGGGTGCTGACTACCGCCTGCAGCTTCGGTTTCCAAACGGTGAGATCGAGCCGGTGACCGAAGCACTGCCGGTCACGCTGGATCTGCAACTGCAGACCGATACCGTGGCGGCCTTCCGCCGTTACGGCCAGCGCCTGGAAGGCCGGTTGCTGCTTACCGGCAGCGCGGATGCCGATCTGTCGCTGCAGCTGCAGGCGGCAACCAGCGACCAACGCTGGCAGGTGAGCCTGCCGGAGCCCGGCGCGGTGCTGGCTGCCGGTGCGCAACTCACCCTACCCGTGACCATCGACGTGCCCGATGATGCCTGGGCCGATCGCCCGGTTCGCGTCAGCGTGGTGGCCCGGGATGAGCAGGGGCGCCAGTCCGAGACCTGGACGGAGATCGCCGTCGATCCGGACGTGTTGCCGATCGCATCGAGCATGCACTGGCCGATTGCCGAGCCGTTGCGCGGCGGCCTGAACGCGGCCTGGGCGCCGTTCGGCGCCACCTGGGTGGACGGCCCCAATCCGGTGGGCCGGAGCGGGAACCTGCGTGACGGGCTGGTGTTCAGTGGCGCCAATGCCTTCAACACCTGCAAGCGCGACGAGCTGGGCATGCCGGAGTGGACGCTCGATCTGCCGGGCGACCAGCCGTTGCCGGTGGCCGGTTTTGCATTGAGTCATTTTGGTGTCGACAAGCCGCTGGAAATGGTCCGCCGGGCCACGTTGCTGGTGTCGGGCGATGGCGTTGACTGGACGCCGGTGCTGACGACCGACGTGCCGCCGTTGCTGACCGAACAGTCGTTCGCCGCCGATCAGCCGGTGGCGGCGCGTTTCGCCAGGCTGCGGATCGATGCCAACTGGGAGGAAGCCAGCTACTGTCACGGGGTGCAGGCGGGCGAGTGGAAAGTCATCCTGGCGCCGGGCTTCGACCTGTCTGCTGGCGAGGGCTTCGATATCGCCAGCCTGACGCTGGGTGGTCACGTGGTTCGGGAGATTCCGACGGCCGGAGCCCCGGCGCCGATTCTGGAGACCGACGGGCACCTGGCGCACATTTATACCCGCGGCTCACCGACCCGGGACTATGTCATCGGCTTCAACCGCAATCGCACTGCCCAGGTGACGCGGGTCGAATGGGTTCAGCTCGAAGGCGAGGATCATGGTTTCGACCGCGTCGAGGTGCTTGTCAGTCTGGAATCGCCGTCCGGGCCATGGACGTCCGTGGCCGCGCTCGACCTGGTTGATGGCGAGACCCGCGCTGAGGTGGTATTGCCGCGCCCTGAGTGGGCGCGGTTCGTCCGCGTGTCGGCTCGATTTAAACCGGAGCGCAAAGGCGGACTGGCCCCGGAGCGGATCCGGGTCTGGGAACGGCCGACCGACAAACAGTACCGCTCGGTGCTGAGTGAGTGGGGCGACGTGGAGTTCCGGGCGTTCTACGAACATCAGGCCGGCGTGCCCGAGACGCCGGAAGAATGGGTTTCCGGAAACACGAGCAAAGAGCGGGCGACACCACTGGCTTCGGGTGCCGCGGTACGGGGCCGTGTGTCGCTGGAGTCCGGCACTGCGCACTGGTATCAGGTCACTCTGCCGCCGGAACACAATACGCTGGATCTCACCGTGAACGGTGAGCACACGGTTCGCACGGTGCTCGCGCTCGAGGATCAGACCGGCCAGGCAATGCCCCTGCGCCGCATCGATCAGGGCAACCAGGCCAACGTCAACGTCTTCCGGGCTGCCACGGAGCCGGGCGCTACTGTCTGGCTGCAGGTGTATGAGCCGCCGCGCAACGTCATCTTTTCCTGGGACACCAGTCCCAGCGTCGCAAGCCTGATACCACGCATCCGCAATACGCTGGTGGCCTACAGCGGCCAGGTGGTGCCGGAACGCGAGGCCGTGAATCTGATGCCGTTCGCGTCGGGCACGCTGCTCAGGCAGTGGATGGGCGAACCATACATCCTGCAGACCGCGCTGAACGAATACGACCGCGGGCTGGGTTCCAGCGCCGCGCAGACGACGATAAAACAGGCGTCCATAGCCCTGGCGCCCCGCGCTGGCTCCAAAGCCATCCTGGTCATCACCGACGGTGAAACCACCCCCGACTACGCCGTCTGGGATGCACTGGACGAGACCCGGCCCCGGGTCTTCGGCCTGCAGGTGGTCGGCAGTCAGCGTTGGAACCTGGACGTGATGCGGGACTGGTCCAGCGTCAACGCCGGCCATTTCAGCCAGTTGCGCTACGACGGCGAGATGGAGGTGGCGTACAATCGCGCTGCCGCCCTGATGCGCCGTCCGGCCGAGTACAGGGTGGCGGCCCACACGGAATTCAACGAGGCGCCGGGCCCCGGCCTGTTGCGCGTTGTCCCGGCGGAGGACGAGCCGGGTTCCGACGGTGCCGCCATCGCGCTGATTCTGGACGCCTCCGGCTCCATGCTGCAGCGCGTGGACGGCAAGCGCCGCATTGCCGTCGCCCGCGAGGTGCTCACCGATGCGGTGCGTGAGCAGATTCCCGCCGGCACACCGGTGTCGCTGCGGGTGTTCGGCCACCGCGAAGTGGACGCCTGCCGGACCGACCTCGAGATCCCGCTGGGGCCCCTGGACCCTGCCGCTGCGGCGGAAAAGATCGCCGGTATCCAGGCCATGAACCTGGCCCGCACGCCCATTGCCGATTCGTTGGCAGCAGTGCCCGGCGACCTGGGCGGCCGCTCCGCCGGTGCCGTCGTCCTGGTGACCGACGGTGAGGAGACGTGCGACGGCGATCCGGCTGCGGTGATTGAAGGGCTGCGTGACAAGGGGTTCAACGTAACCCTGAACATCGTCGGATTCGCCATCGATGAACCCGAGTTGGCCGCGCAGTTCGAGGGATGGGCGGCCGCCGGCGGCGGCAGTTATTTCGGTGCGGCCGACCAGGCCGGGCTGAGCGAGGCGCTGGCGCAGGCATTGCGGGTGCCGTTCCGGGTGCTGGATGCGGGTGGTAACGAGGTCGCCAGTGGCCAGGTGGGCGGTGATGCCGTCGAGCTGGAGCCGGGCATCTATCGCGTCACCGTGGCGACCGACCCGGTGCAGGTATTCGAAGACGTCACCGTGCTGGGAGAAGACCGGCAGGAGATCAGCGTCCGCTAGGTCCGTCCGCCTGACGGAATGCGGATCGCGGAATGCAGTATCTTTTTGCCGCCAACGGAGAAGGGAAGGAGAATCATGATCGCTCGATTGTTAGTCATCTGTCTGGCCGGGCTGCTGTCTCAGACCGGCCTGAGCGCCGAACCGGGCGATCAGCCGCTCACCCCGATACCGGAACAGAAGAGCGCGAAGCTGGCTGGCGCGCTGGAAGAAATGCTGGGCGCAATCGATCGCAGCCAGTTCGACCTGTTCGCGTTACTTGATGTGCTCGACTACGACGAAATGCAGGCGATCGATTTCGTCTCCAGAGAAATCGCATACGAGCCCTATGAAGGTGTTCTGAGAGGCGCCGAGGGCACTCTGATCAGCCGTTCGGGAAACAGCCTCGATCAGGCAGTGCTGCTGGCGCGTCTGCTGAAGGACATGGGGCTGGACGCACGTATCGTCAGCGGTGCCGCGCCAGATGCCGAAGCGCTGCGGCCGGCGCTGAGTGGATACGCTGCAAGTCCGCCCGTATTCCGGGATCCAACGGCCCTGAAGCGTGCGGCCGCACTGCTCAGTGATGGGCCGCCAGACTCGCCGCCCGCGGGTGAACCCGGCTCGCAAGTCCTGGAGATCCCCGAGGCAGTGCGCGGCTGGTCCGACGATCTGTTCGAGGCGACGAAGCGGAGCCAGGCTTCGATTTCCCCCGCGTTGATCGAGAGCCCGTACTATTGGGTCGAATACCGCGACGCCAGCGCGGGGGACTGGCAGCCCGTACACCCGGCCCTGGGCGATCCTCATGCAAAGCCGGCGCTTGCCGCAACAGGCTACATCACGGACAGCATCGATCCGGAGCTTCAGCATCGCATTCGGGTAGAGGCCTTCATCGAACGCTCCAGAAGCGGCACGCTGGAAAAAGCCATCGTCGCCGGTCCCCATGAGTTTCCGGCCGCGAACCTGACAGGCGTCACCTTCGGCTACTCGGTCATTCCCGATGCGTTTCTTTCCGCGGAAGGTCCCATCGTCGAAGGTGCAGACGAGGCGCTGGCCGGTTCCAATCTCTTTTTCCCCGTGTTCGATTTCGGCAGCGGCAGGCTGGACAAGGTCTTTGATTCAATCGGCAACGTTCTGTCAGCGGACGACGCATCCAGCGCGATGGCGGGCGTTTTCGGAGAGGTGAGCAAGGGCTTTCTTGCGGCAGCAGAGGAACTGAGCGGCAACGCGTCGGAGGGAAAGGCGCCGGTTGCGTATGTGACCCGCCATTGGCTCGAGATCACGTTGCTGCGCCCTGGCCAGCCGCCGAAAGTCATCGTCCGCGACATCGCCCGCTGGCAGGGTGATGCGGATGAATTCAGAAAATCTCTGGCCCGCACGGCCTACTTCAGGGTAGCCACCGGGCGGGTTTCGCCCGCTCAGATCCTGGAACGCACCCTCGGTGCGCAACGGGCATTGCTCACTGCCCTGAGTTCGGCAACGCCACTCAAGCTCGAAGAGAGCGCCCTTGCTCAGTTCTCGCTGGACGCCGAATCGTTCCTGCTGATGTCGGACCTGGCTGCCGCCGGGAATACGGATACGTTGTCGTTCAGGGATGAGCCGGCCATCCTGGCGCGCTACCTGCCATACGGCAGGATCGATGCGACTCGCGATGGATTCGATATCGTCCATACGCCTCGTCGAGCGGTAGCCTTGGACTCGGCCGAAGTGGACATGCGGACGACGGTGTTCAACGGGGTCGTAGACAGCTGGCTGGAACAGGAACTGTTCTCACCGGAGGATTTCAGCCGATCCGCCTATGGGCTGCTCAGCCAGCGGCTCACGGCGGGCGGCGAGCTTGCCGTCGTCGGCGACGGATCAAAGATTTCGCCTGCATCCCTGCCGGTTCCAGCCAGAGAGACGGTGCTCCGGGATCTCTCGAACGGGGATCGGGTGCTGGTGGTGGGTGCCGCGGACCAGTGCAACGCGTGGTGGCGCGTCGATCCCCTGACGGGCGACACGCTGAGCATGCTGGCGAATGGTTGGGGCGGGGTGATACCCGAGTATCTCAAGGATCTGGCGGCCATCCACGGAAAGTTGAAGATCGGGTCGCTCGCGGCGGGATGCGGGCTCACAGTGCCTTTCATCACGGCGTCAGCGGCCATAAACGGGTTGGGCCTGCTCGAATTGAACGACGCGCTGGGAAACTCCAATCTGGATATCTGTGCACAGATACCCCAGCCGAATCTGCAGGCGTTGTGCTCATTGACGGTTAGCGCCATGGGCATGGCGGCCGCAACCGGTGCCGGTCAGTCCGGACTATCGACGAGCGTGCTCACCAGAATCTGCGTGATGTCTGCTCTGTAGATGGAAGGTGGGGACACCCGCCCGCCGTGGTGATTTTCCTCGCCCTGTTCGGACTCTGCTGTCTGCGACTGGCAGTCAGCGATTCCGGTATCCGCTAGTCGAAGTGCATAGCTTCCAGTAACTCGACATAGCGGGGATCCTGCTTGATTGATTCGAGCAGTCGATCCACCTTCAGGTCCGCCATACCCGGATCGCGGGATTCACGCGCCACTGCCAGCCAACGAAACGCCTGGTCACGATCGCCGATCCAGGCGCGGGCTTCGGCGATCTGGTAAGGGCCTGTACCCGCGTACTCGCTTTCCAGCTTTTTCAGCGCCAGGCGTGCCGCCTGTTCGTCGCCCAGTTCAAATTGTACGAGGACGTCGGCCAGCAGACTCAACAGCGGATGGGTTTCTTTGCGGGCAGCTGCCGCCGTCACATCGCCCCGACTGAGGTCGATCTGGACATGCAGCATGCCGGAGCCCGGAAATCCCGGCGTTAATTCCTCCGCACGCGCCAGGGGGGCTTCGGCGCCGTCCGCATCGCCCGCCGTGTAGCGGAAATAGGCGAGGTTGTTGTGGGCTGCCGCGCGCAGCGGGTCTCGTGCCACGGCCATCTCGGCCAGGGACACCGCCTGGTCGAAGTTGCCGAGATGGAAATTAAGCGCTGCGTTCGCTGAGATGACGAACGCGTCCCCCGGAGCCAGATCGAGAGCGATGCCCAGCGACTCGCGGGCACCTGCCCAGTCCCAGTCGTAGTACATCCGGATCCAACCCAGCATGAGCTGCGCGCGGGCCAGGTCCCCGTTGATTTCCAGTGCCTGCAGTGCCTGCTCGCGACCATTCTCATAGGCGACTTCGGGTAGCTCGAAACCATAGTCGCCGAGACGTGCCCAGACACCCGCAAGCAGTGCCCGGGCAAGGGCGAAATCCGGCGATGAGGCGATCGCTGCGTCGAGATGGACGCCCGCCTGCCGAAGTCCTGCCTCATCTCTTGCTGTCTCGTACAGGTAACTGCCGCGCAGGTATTCGAGATAGGCCTCGGAATCGGCCCGCCCGCCCGCCAGCCGGCCAGGCTCCAGAAAGCGCAGGCTGAGCTGGTCGGCGATGGCCATTGCGATATCGGACTGCAACTCGAAGATATCGGACATCTCGCGATCGAAGGTGTCCGCCCAGAGGTTGTAGCCCGAGCGTGTATCCACCAGCTGCATCTGGATGCGCAGTCGTTCGCCGTCGCGCAGGATCGTGCCGTTCAGCACCGTGTCCACATCCAGCGACGCGCGGATCTCGTCGAGCGCGCCGCGGCGGTTGCGGAATTCAAACGAAGAATTGCTTGCGGCGACACGCAGCCCGTCGATGCGGGCGAGAGTCGTCAGTATCTCCAGTGCGAGACCGTCGCCGAAGTACAGGTCCGCCTCCGCGGCACCCGGTATTGAAAACGGCAGGATCGCGATGGATTCGGGTGTGGGCGGCCCGACCATCGGCGCCGGCGAGTTTTGGCCCGAGAGCAGATACACGCCGATAGCGATGACGACCGCTGATACCAGCAGGATAGCCGGCCAGCGGCGGCGATTATCGTGAGCGGTTCCAGTGGCAGGCGAGGGAGCGCCGAGTTGGCCGTCGCCAACAGTGGCGCTGTCCACCGCATCGATCAGCTCGACCGGGGCAATGAGTCGGTAACCGCGCTTCGGGATGGTTTCTATGTAGGCGGTCTGCCCGCGCCGATCACCGAGGCTGCGCCGCAGTTCGCCGATGGTCGCCGTCAGGGGTTCGTCCGTAACCGCTGTGCGGCCCCAGACTTCGGTCAGGATGGTGTTCCTTTCCACGGCCTCGCCGGGCGTTGCTGCCAGAAGGCAGAGAATGTCCATCGCTTTCGGACGCAGCCGTACGGTCTCCTCGCCACGGCGTATTCGGCCCTCGAGAGGCTGGACTTCCCATTCGCCGACTTTGAAAACCCGCCTGTGCATCTATCTCTTTTCTTTCCTGGCTGCGGCGCTTTACCGGCCGCTGCTCTTTTCCAGCTGCGGCGCCGTCGATTGTACGGACTGCGGCCTGAATTGCCCGTGCTGGCGGGTGTAACCGCCGAATGCGGAGAAATTTCGGTTTTTTTTCGGTTTTAAGTCTCTGTTTTTTCAGGCGTTCGGTGCCGAACCCCACCACCATGCGCCCTCGCTGCGACACCCGCCGCAGCCAGGCTGTCGAGGTGCCTGCCGGCCTCGACTTTGAAACTTGGACATCGCGGCTCACAGCCGCATCACGAAAAGAGAAAGTACTATGACTGAAATACTCGGCCTCATAAGTCTGGCCTTTATGCCGGCGTTTATGGCACTGGACCTGATCCATGAGTCGCGGCGCTACGACGCGCCACGCTGGTACCGGCTGCGCAGTCTGCTGATTTCGATCGCCGTGGTTGGCGGCTCGATTGCGATTGCTCTGGTCTGGGGCAACCTGCTGTCGGGCGTCAGCCTCATTGACGGGTCTGTGCTCGGCGTTCCGGGTGGCGCTGTCGTTGGCATCGTCGTCTACGAGTTGTTCCACTACAGTTATCACCGCGCGGCGCATCGCTTCGACTGGCTGTGGCTCGCCGGTCACCAGATGCACCACAGCACCGAAAAGCTCGACGCCTTTGGCGCCAACGTGCTGCACCCGGTCGACCTGTTTTTCTTCACCACGTGGAGCAGCCTCGTGTTCTTTCCGTTGCTTGGCCTGCTGCCGGAAGCCGGTGCGTGTGCCGCCACATGGGTCGCGTTCAATGCGATGTTCCAGCACGCGAACATACGCACGCCGCGCTGGCTGGGTTACCTGATCCAGCGGCCGGAAAGCCATGTGGTGCATCACGCCAGAGGGCGCCACGAAAGCAATTACAGCAATCTGCCGCTGATCGATATGCTGTTCGGGACGTTCGAAAACCCGCACACGATCGAGGGTCTCGAAACGGGCTTCTACAAGGGCGCGTCTGCGCAACTCCTGGGGATGCTGAGCTTCAGGGATGTGTCGAGACCTGCACCGGAAAGGAATGATGCGGAAACGGCCGACAGGCCACTCAGCATCTGAATCAATTCAGCAAGCCAGACCCCGGCCGGTTGGAACCGGCCGGGGCGAGTGAAGGGCATCTCAGATATCCCGCTGCAGGGCGCTGTTCGGCCTATTGAATCCGTACTGGTTAGATGCGTTGAATTCGCTACCATTCAGCTTCCGTTAAGCCTGCAAACGACAGACTCTTAAGTGGAGGGAAGAGGCACCTGGTCGAGAACCGGCCGGCCTTCTTCATTCAATCCACCGTCTGATAACCCGAACGCGACAAGGAGCGCTCTACCGTGCAACGTGTACTGATTTGTCTGCTGCTGTGTGCCGCACCGCCACTGGCCGCCAACGTGAACTGCGAAACCGGTGCGCCCGCGCACTCGCCGGACCAGTTGTTTTCAAACGACGAGACCTACTTTCTCCGCGAAGCCTGCTTCGGCCAGCTGCCGTTCGAAACCGGCCCCTACCGAATCGTGGAGCCGCCGGATGCATCGATGAATCGCCTGTTCATTCAGACCCACGATGGTCTGCCGAGATTCGGCGCTCACATCGACTACGGTGGTGGTGATCATCGGGATCCCCTCAAGTATCAGAAGGACGCGATCTCGTATCGCTTCGCAACCGACTCGGTGATCTACGCCAATCTGCTGGTGGCAAAACTCAACGCCGGGCAGTTCACCGGGGACGCCCTGCTCGCTCCGGATGGCTCCGGCCTGCCAGAGAACAAGCGACGGCGCCCGGACCGACTGCCGACAGTGCCTGAGGCGGGCGGTGGCGCTTACTCCGCCCGGCTGCATCTGCAGACGCTTGCAGCGTCCACCCCGACCATCGCTGCAGCGAACGCGTTCCGCTGTGCCAGCATGCCGGATGCACCCTGCTACCAGGGCTTCCAGCGTGGGCCCGGCTGGAACTGGGGCGGTGGTCAGGCGACGGAATTCGCGGCGCGACGCGCCTACATGAAATATGTTCAGGAAGAAGTACCGAAACTGAAGTCCTGGGCAGACACGCTCTCCACCGAGGCGTACGTCGTCGACACCGTTGGTCTCTACGATTACGACTTCGACCGGGAAGGTTTTCCCGTCAGAATCGGGAACATCAACAACATCGTCACCTCTTCCCAGCATCCGCAGCTGAAAGCCAAGCTCGGATTCGCTTACCAGCCGCGCCAGGGGTCAGCGCGCCTGATCGAAATTTCCGGAGAGCCGACCGTGCCCGGGGTGCAGCTGTTCATGCCATATCCGATGGATCAGGCGGAAAGCCTGATGAACGAGCAGACGCAGATCTATGCCGTGATGAGGGTCGTGCTGCATGGCATGAGCCCCCAGACTCAGCGTCCCATGGAGCCGCCCGGCAGGAACCTCTTTCACTACGGTCGGCCGATGGCCTGGGACTTCGCCGAACCGGTGATCGAGTACTACAAGGATTCCCGGCTCACCGAAAAACTCTTCGAAATCAATCTCGGCGGAGGCAACTAGCCATGTCTTTCAGTATTTCAATGAACAGACGCAATCTACTCAAGGCCACCGCAAGCGGCCTCGCTGGTGCTGCGATCACTCTACCCGCTGTTACTTTGCCCCGAATAGCTTCCGCCGCCGACGCGGAAGCGCTGGTGCGGATTCCGTCACCGGATCGCAGCCTCTTCAATGACATCCTGCTGCCCGGGCACCAGGGCCTGATCAGGGAGGGTATTCAGGATCAGGCACAACTCGCCACCTACCCGACCTCTCGCGTCGATCAGCCCATTCACCTGCAGTTGCTGTACACGAATGCCCGCGATTCCATGCTCCGGCTTCGCGTGGTGGCGGACGACGTGGATGCGGATCTGCTCAAGGCCACCTTCGACATCAGGAATGGCTCTGACCAGCTGAACGCAGGCAAGTACGCAGATCAGGATCAGTACCAGATCAATCAGAAGGCCATGAAGGCTGCCAACCAGCTCGCTGTGGCGCTGCTCAGCGACGAAGCGGTGGGCGAATACATGCTGAACGACAAGTCCCGGTCCCGGCCCGGCGATCAGAGCTGGGGGGCGCGGACCAGAACGAACAGCCTGTCTTTCGGCGGTCTGGCGGCCACCGAGTTCGAGCGGCGGCGGGCCTTCAATGCCTTCGTCGACAATCTCCTGCCGGTGCTGATGGCATGGTCGAAACAGCCGGTTTTCGACACCGAGTTCTACGTCGCCAGCCAGCTCAGGCTGCCGCCCTATCAGTTCGATCTCGGCGGCTACGTGTTCAACCTGACCCAGTTCCAGAACGGCACCGGCGCCGCGCACGATGACACCAGGACGTTCTTCAACAACCTGCAGCAGACCTACCCCCTTCCCGGTGGCCAGCGCGCCCGCGGACGGACGGGACGGCTGATCAGCATCGGTGAAACGGAAGCGGAAGCCATCACGAGCCGTTATCAGAACAGCCAGCTGTACGGTCTCTACCGTGCCTCCGCCACGGCCCTGATGCCCTACATCTACACGCCGATCGAATTCAGGCAAACCATCACTTCGGATGCCTTTGAGGTCTATGCCGACGCAGCGCTGACGGAGCGGATCTTTACGATCGAGATCTGACGGAGCGTTCACACTTTCCCCGGTCTTTCGGCACCGTTCATTTCGTGTGCTGAAAATCCACATCGGGGGGTATCCTCGACGGGTTCTGATGGGTCCTTAACAGTATCCGAACCCGTTGGTGGAAGCGTGGCAAAGCCCGACAACATCGAACTGATAGAACGAGCGCAGCAGGGCGATACCGATGCGTTCTGCGATCTTGTGTATCGCTATCAGGACCTTGTGGCAGGTACGGCCTACGGATGGCTGGGCGATGCCGAGCTCGCCCGGGACGTCACCCAGGAGGTTTTCCTCGAAGCGCACCTCAAGCTCGATCAGTTGCAGACGCCGGCTGCTTTTGCCGGCTGGCTGCGCCGGATCGTCATCAAACAGTGTGACCGGCTGACCCGACGCCGGTCACTGGTGCTCACCGAACTCGAAGACATGGCTGAACCCGCCGCCCCTGCATCGAATCCTGGTCGCCAGGCGGAAGTGCAGGAGACGGCGGATCATCTCCGCTTCGCAGTGGAGAGCCTACCGGTGGGCGAGCGCCAGGTTGTGGCTTTGCACTATTTTGCGGAGGCCTCCGGCCCGGAGCTGGCCGACTATCTGGACGTCCCGCTATCCACCATCAAAAAGCGGCTGCGCCGTGCCAGGGCCCGGCTGAAAGAACAGGGAGAGAGACTCATGGAAAACACGATACGAGAAATGCGACCGTCCAGATCCGGCAGTTTGAGTAAAGATGTCAGGTTCTTTATTGCCCTCAGGGCGGGTGATCGAACGGAGGTTTCAAGGCTGCTCAGGGACGATCCGTCGCTGGCGGATGCGCGTCAGGCCTGGGAGCCGGGACTGGTTCTGGATGGATTGCTGCCCTTCGCCAATCAGGCGACGGCGCTGATCACGGCGGTTGAGCAGGACGATCTGGAGATGCTTCGCCTGCTGCTCGCTTCCGGTGCCGACGTGAATGGCATGTGCGGATGTGAAACGTCGGAAACGCCTCTCTGGGCGGCCACCCTGTTCAATCGCCTCGAACATGCACGCTGTCTTCTTCGAGCCGGCGCTGATCCGAATCTTGCGTCGTCGAGCGGCAACTATCCGCTGCACCTGGCGGCCATGCGCGGCCACGCCCTGCTGCTGGATCTGCTGCTCGAATACGGGGCGGATGCATCGCTTGCTGATGCCGGCCCGAAATTTCCGATGCCATTTTCAGCGGCGGAAAGGGAGCATAGTCCGGCCACGGCCCGAGTGGCTGAAGACTGGGCGCTCGCCAACGGACACACGGCGATCGCCGCGCGTCTGCGGCAGATGGCGGACGATGGACAGTCGCCGCACCGGAAAGTTCTGTCAGGCAGCATCCAGCCGCTGAACGAACGGGTGCTCATCAGCGGAATCAAGGCCGTCGATCTGTTCGCGCCGATAGAGCGAGGTGGCGTGGTCCGGGTGCCCTTCAAGGCGGGTGTGGGCATGGTGGTCCTGCTGGGGGAACTCTGCCACAGATTCTCGGCGCTCGAGGCCGGGGCCGCGGTCTGGACCGGCTTTGCTCAGCCGCCTTTCGATCTCAAAGACTGGGAAGCGGAGATGGCCGAATTCGGGCTGGTCGATGACGTTGCCCAGCACCTGGCCAGTTTCAACGAGCCACCCGAAGTGCGCAGGCAGGCCTTTGCGCGCGGGGTGGAAGAGGCTCTGTCGCTGAGCAGCGCAGGGCGGGACGTACTGGTGATCGTGCAGGCAACCCGTGGGTTCGAAGGAGAGGTGGAAGCCGGTCTGCTGCGTCTGTCTGCAGGCGCTGAACCCGTGTCCATCACAACCATCGTCATCACTGATTTTCCGGTGCCCGATGATGTCCAGGATGAACTGCGGACGCCTTATACCGCCCAATTGAAGCTGCACAGGGCACGGGCCCGGCAGTATCTGTTTCCGGCACTGGATCCCCAGGGTACGACATCCCGCTTGCTCGAAGAGGGTGTTATGGGCGAACGGCACCAGCGGCTCGCCGGCCGCGCGCGGGCGCTGCTCCAGGCCTATGAAGCAAGCGATCCCCAGCTCGAACACATGGCGGCCGCAGAGGAAGTGCCCGCGGTGCGGCTGATGCGCTATCTGTGCCAGCCCTTCTTCGTGACAGAACCGTTCACGGGCAGCCAGGGAGAGTGGGTGGGCTATGACCAGATGCTCGAGGAACTGACCGCCATTTTAGAGGCGTAGCTGATACACACCCTGTCCGTGGTGTATTTTGTGTCAGTGAACGAGTCCCCGGCCGGCTGAAGCCGGCCGGGGCGAGTGAAGTGGCGCTTCAGATATCCTGCTTCAGACGCAGGTACCAGGTGGCGCCGCGGATGTCGTAGAGGAAGGTTTCTATACCACCCAGGTTGAAGATTGGCTCAGGGAACTCGTCGAAGATGTTCCGGCCACCGATCTCCACCACCGTGTTCCGATCGCCGCCGAACAGACCTTCGAAGGTGTAAGCGTACTGGATGTCCGTGTACAGCATGTCGTCCATCACATCGGTGCCGTTGATCGCAATCTGGGCCCCCTGCAGCGCAGCGGAGTTGAAGTCGATCTCGACCTCGTCCGTCCAACGCAGGCGGATCAGTGCCGAGTGACCGCCGAGCAGCCAGCCGATGGTGCCGGTCGCCCGCCACTCGGGAATTGGCGGCACCTCCGCGATGCTCTCGTTCTGCAGGCCGACACCATCGCCTGGCGGGATGCCGAAGCCGAGGTCGTAGCTGTACTCATCCACCAGCGTTGCAGCAAGGTTGAAGTTGAAGCTGCCGATGGAATCCGTTGACAGCACGTAGGTGCCGTAGAAGTCGTAGGCTTTGTGCTTCATGCTCTGCGCGTTCAGCAGCGACGTGGACACCCGGGTGACCACGCCGGTGGAATCCCGCTGAATGGCCGGATCGGAGCCACCACCCGGCGCAATCCAGGCCGCGATGTCTGCCGCATCCCCCGGGGTGTTGCCGGCAGCCACGTAATTGTTGAAGTCGCGGCTCAGGATCTGATTCATGGTGGTCTCGGCGATCCGGTCCGTGAAGTCGAAGTTCACGTAGTCCACACCCAGGTTCAGATTGCCATCGAGCAACTGCAGCGAGATACCTACGTTCCAGATGTCGGCCGTTTCCGGCTTCAGATCCGCATTGCCGGCCACGCAGGCCACACGGAACGATTGGGACAGGTCTCCCGTCAGCGGATCCGAGGCAGTCTGCAGCCCGCAGTCCTCCGGCTCGTAGAGGTCTTCCAGAGAGGGCGCGATGAACGCCGAGCTCCAGGAACCCCGCAGTGACAGCCAGTCGGTGGGCTGCCAGAGACCGGCGATCTTGGGATTGAAGTCTCCGCCAATGCCGCCGCTGTAATCCTCATACCGACCGGCCAGCTGCAGTTCGGCGTAGCCCAGGGTTTCGTTGTCCAGGATCGGTGCGATCACCTCGAAGAAGAATGCGCTCACCTTCTGGCTGGCCTTGTAATCGAATCCGCAGCCACCCTCGTGCCAGTCGCACTGGTTATAGGGTCCATTCAGATCCACGTCCCAGCGGGTCTTGCGGTACTGAGCACCCACTGCGGAGCTGACCGTGCCGGGACCCCACTCGAACAGATCACCCACAGCCACCACGGAAAACTCGTGATAGATGCTCTCGAGGATGTCGTTAGCCGTGATGTCGATGGCATCCATGACTTCCTGCGTATTGGCGAAGGTCGCGGTGCCGGGTGTGCAGACGCGGTCGACGCAGTTGAGCTCCTGGGTCGAGAAAGGATTCCAGTAGCTGGTCGTTTCGTCGATGGGCGTTGCCTTGAGCTCTCCCTGGAGGCCTGCCACCAGCGCCGTCTGGCTGGTGTTTTTCTGGCTGAAGTCCCGCGTAATACGATCGTAGATGAGCGTGCCGGCGAGTTCCCAGGAGGTGTCCGGGATGGCGAAGGTGAGGGTATCCGTGATCCGGAAATCCTCCTCGTCGAAAGTCGCGTTGCCGGTGTTGGACCCGTCTGCATTCAGAGCGCTGGGCTTGGTGCCGAGCTTGCCATAGATCCGCAGCGCCACCACGTCCACGTCCTCGTTGAACGCGATACCGGGATTGCTCAGACCACTGGCGGCACTGAACGGGTCCGGCGTCAGTATCACGTCATTGATGCCGTCGCCGTTGATGTCCATGGCGCCGCGGTCGGGGATGCCGTCCCCATCTTCGTCTGCTGCGAACAGCGGCTCGGGACCGTTGCCTCGATCCGCCATGGCGCGATGAAGCTGTCGCGTTTGATATAGGAACCGGTGACAACGACCTCCTCGATGGTCTCCTGCGACTGTGCCAGCGCTGAAGGCGCAAGCACTGAAGTCATAAGAACCATCGACAGGCCGGCACCTCTGAAGTGTGTCAGCATGTTGGACTCCCCTTGTTCAGATCTTTGTCAGATCTGCCCCCGGATCCGTTGCCGGTCAACGGCAGACCCTTCTCCCGACCTGTTGTCAGATTTTCTGAATTTCTCCAGATCTGACGTACAGGTCATGCCCGTTCCCTACTCCGGGCACCCTAGAGCATCCGCCCCAATAACAGAGCTGTCAACTGGTGGGTATCGTGGGGTGTGTGCGATCACGTCGGGGGTGAGCTGTCTGCCTTTTTGAATGACAGTCTGCCGGGCGCCAACTGCCCGCCGAACCCGTATAAACTGCCGGCTGCTTATTAACCCCTCAACAGGAGCGACGAAGTGCAGATTGACGGAACCTGGATCAACGACAATGGTTCAACGGTGGAATTGGTGTCAGATCCGTCGGGGCGTCTCACGGGGCACTACTGCTCCCGCAAAGGCCGGTCGGCTTCGGGTAAACGCTACCCGGTCATCGGCCAGATCAATGATGAAGTGATTGCCTTTCAGGTGAACTGGCAGGATGAGCAGGTCAATCTGGGGTCCATCACGTCCTTCTCGGGACGTCTTGGCCATGATGCCGCAGGTCACGAGGTGATCCACACCGTATGGGTGCTGGTCCGGCAGTGGGAAAATGAGGAGCGCACCCGGCAGACAGGTCTGTGGAACGCGTTCCTCACGAATTCAGACGTATTCCGGCGGACCAGTTCCGGTTGACTGTCCTCTCGCTTCTGCCATGGAAAGCCCACCGGAACACGGACCATCAGATGCTCGCAGAGAGGGTCGCCTGAAACGTACGGACGTTCAGCGGCCGATAGAAGGCCGAGCCCGCAAATACGAATGACAGCGCCTCCTCATCGAACAGGTTGTCGACGTTGAACCGCAAGCTGATGTTTTCGGGGATGCCGAACGGGTTTTCCCCGCCTAGATCGAGATAGGCGCTCACCACGGTGTAGTCGTCCATTTCCACCGATTCAGCGTAATCCGCGTATCGTTTCCCTGTGTATTTGACTGACATATTCGCGACCATCCACGATGTGGGCTCATAGGTGACACCACCTGTGAACAGCCACTCCGGGCTGTCGGCAAGCAGACTGCCGGCGGGATTACTGCCGAAGCCGTCGACCAGTTCGGCATGGTTGTAGGTGAGGTTGGCGTCGAAGTAGACCTGGCTTTCGAATATTTCCGGTTGATACACACCGGAAAGCTCCACGCCGTATGCCTCGGTTTCGCCGCCGTTCACGTATGCCGACTCAGGCTGCCCGGTGGCGGGATTGATCACGCTGCCTGGTAACAGCCGGTTGTCGAAAGATGAGTAGTACAGGGTCGCCTGGCCGTTGAAGGTGGGGCGACTCATACGGATGCCGATCTCATAGTTGTCCGCTTCCTCGCCTTCCGGCGCAGGGGCTTCGAAGCTCGTCGCCACCGAGAAGATATCGTCCGCGCCGGCAGGCAAAGCGAAGTTTCGGGCGTAGGACACGAAGATCTGATCCCGGTCGTTCAGGTCGAAAACGGCACCAACCGTAGGCAGAAAACTTTCTGAGTAGTCGGCACCGACGCTCTGGGGTCCGTAGCCAGGCATGCCGTCCACCTCGTAGTCGGCGTAGTCACGATAGCCGTCCAGTGAGAAGTCGATGTCCAGGGCCTTGAATCCGACCTCCACGTTGAACCGGT
>JAAAKM020000478.1:0-24451 GCA_010016025.2 Alatinidae sp. Z8VKAUB7J3
ATGACGTCAAAGGACTGATTGCAAACGGCAAAATTCGCAAATGCAGGTGTGGCCGTGGGCAGAGCCAACAATGCCGCACCCATCACCTTGCGAACAATCCCTTGTAAAATACCGCTTTTCATTGAAAATAGGGCCGTTTTCAGTTATCCTGTCGCGATAAAGCTAGGATATATCACATGCCTGCACAAAAACTAATTCGAGTAGCTATTGCTTTTGGGATCGTAGGTGCGTCTGCGACCGTTGCCTACGGGCAGCTTGGCGCGATCTCCAAGTCCCTGTTTATCCCCGAAACACCCGTTGTCGAGAGGACCGCAGCGGAAAGCTCTCCGCTGGTTCAGAACGCCATTGCTGATGGGACAATCACCGTCGCCAAGCCGCTGATCGAGGATGATGCGCCTGTCACCGAGACCCGCGTTGATCTCACGCTTGATGGCACTTCACCCGTTGTGGTGACCCGCGCCAATCTCGGATTTGCGACGCTGACACCGGGAACATCCGGCCAGTCGCAGACATTGCCGCTCTTCTCTGTGCCCGATACGGCCAATCTTGGACGCCTGTCGATCACCGACGGTTTCGATCAGGATGGGGAAGAGGGTCGCGAAGAGATCGGTGGCGGTTTTGTAGATGAAAGCAGTGAATCGGCTTTCGAAGTGGAACCGGTCCTGACACCGCGCCCCTTGCAGATCCGCACCGGGTCGCAGGAACCGACCATTCGTCGGACCTCGAAGGCCAAACTGAATGTCTGGTATAGCGGCGCCTATCGCTAAGGCGCTGCATCCACATCGGATTTTCCAAATCTTACGTTGACTCTGAGGGCCCATTGCGCCCTAATTTCGACGAGTTGGCGATGCTGCGGCCTCGCCGGAAATTCTGCATTCGACGCAAGGGGGATTTACCGTGGGTGTTTCTAAATTCGGCAAATTGACGGCAACTTTGGCAGCCGGAGCCATCGCGGGCACCGCGGCCCTGTCAGGTGCTGCCCTGGCGCAAAGCGGCAATTTCGCGCTTGAGCTGAACAATGCCAGCGACACGTCCAATGGCTGTCGCCTCACCTATGTGGCGACCAACAACACCGGCACGGCGCTGACCGAGACCTCCTATGAAGTGGCGATTTTCAACGGCGAAGGTGTCGTCTCCCGCCTGCTCGTGCTCGAGTTTGGCGAGCTACAACTCGGCAAGACCAAGGTCGTGCAGTTTGACCTCTCCGATCAGGGCTGCGCCGATATCTCGCGGATCATCGTCAACAATGTCGCCGATTGTAAATCCGGCGATACCGATCACGATTTCTGCCTCACCGGCCTTGTGACCAACTCGCGTAACGACATTCAATTCGGGATCTAATCCGGCGTTTTCGGACCCCCGACCCGTCCTCAAAAAGAGCCTGACGCGTGCCGGAATTTGCCTCTTTGAACCCTGTGACCCTGGGCGTTTTCCTCGCCCTTGGCACGCTGTCTGCGCTCGCGCTGACGGTCACGCTGTTCAAAATCGTCCAGTTCATCGTGCTTGGCGTCGGCAAGCGCCGCGCGGCCGAGGGCATTCTCAGCGACTGGCTCGGTGGAAAGCCTGACGCCGCGCTTCGGGTCGCCGAAAAGCGCAAATCGGTGCTGTCGCGGGTGTTGCAGGCCACCTTCTCCGGCCTGCGTGCCCGTCCCGGCGATCAGGCCTATGCGGAGGAGTTGGGCCGCCAGACCGCCATCGAGGAACTGGCCCGAATGACATCCCGCATGCGCGTGCTCGAGGCCGTGGTGCAGGCCGCCCCGATGCTGGGGCTTCTGGGCACGGTGATCGGCATGATCGACGCGTTCGGGGCCTTGTCGAGGGCCGAAGGCGCGGTCGATCCGGCCCTGCTGGCCGAAGGTATCTGGACCGCTCTGACCACCACCGCGGTCGGGCTCATCATCGCCATTTTCTTCTATTTCGTCTCGTCCTGGCTTGAATCCCGCATCGACCGCGAGCGTCAATTGATCGAAACGCTCATGTCCGCCGCGATCTATGGCAGGGTCACCGGCAGCGGGTCCTGATCCGCGATGTCGCGCGTCACGATCCCCCGATCCGACCGCCCGCGCCGCTACGCTTTCTCGCTGACACCGCTGGCAGACGCGATGTTTCAGCTGCTGATCTTCTTCATGCTGTCCTCGAACCTGACCCCCTATTCGCTGCTCACCCTGCAGGCCGCCGCCGCCGGAAATTCGCAAGTCAGCGGCACTGCCACTCCGGACGCGACGCCTCTGTCCGAAGGTCAGGTCGCGGTGTGGAACCTCGGACGCGCGCGCATCACCACGGGCGGTGAGGACTTCGCGCTCGATCAGCTCGATGCGCTGGCCGGAGCCGTCGCAGAGGCGAATATTCCGACCGTCGTGCTCCTTTCCTCCGAGGCCAGTTCGGTGCAGGACATCGCCAGCGTCCTGGCCGCGCTGACCCGGGCCGGCATCCCCCAAGTGCAGATAGCCGAGGGGGCCGCCACCCGATGAAACTGCGCCTGCCGCCAAACACCAAACCCCATAAAACGAAGCTCGATTTCTCGCTCGCGACGGTGAATATGGAACATGAAAGTTGCAAACATTTGGAGGGAGATGAGGTAGGAAACTGTATTATAATGTAGCTAATGAAAGCCTTTCTTCCCAGAAAAGTCGTACCACTTCTTGAGTCTTCCGTATCAAGAGAATGAGTAATTTTTGGCCCTCACTTTTTAACGATACTCGTATGACCGTCACTGCTGTAGCATTGATGTGATAAAACTAATTAGTTTGCCCGAGCAGCTTGAAAGCAGCTAGAACGTGTAAGCCGTCTTGATCTTAAAATGATATGATAAATAAAGTCCAACTGTTGATAGATAGGGCCTGATAAATAGCCAGCGATTTTTACTCAGATCATAGGCAAGATAGTCAACAGGTCGGCAATTAAGTTTGGATGTGTGCAGCGCAAACTTAAACTGGGTACGATCAGTCTACTCGACTCTCGGCTACGCGCAATAGCCGCCAGGTATTGATTTTCGAAGATTCCCATCTTATCCCTCCTGCATACCCCCCGCCCCCCAGGTATCAGGCACCATAGAGAATTTGTCATGTACAGTGCTGTTGTGGGTTTTCACTTGCTGCAATACCAACAGCAGGACCTTAGGGATACACCCTTTTCAACAAGCCAAGTCCTTGCTTGGGAACCAACAGAATATGTACAATAAAGAGTATATTTCAGTTGTAGCCTCCATCTCACATCTAAGCCTCAGAGTGTCTTCCATACTTTAATGTTTAACACTTTCTAAGGTCATGATCTATGAGCCGCCGACTTAGCAATTGGAAATTTGAGATGTCAGTCATCTGTTTTGAAATCTTTGCAACAGTATATATTGTAACAAGTATACATTGTATATATTGTGTTGCTCATTTGAAAGTAAAGGCAGAAACAACTTTAATTGACAAAGTAAATACATGGAAACAAGAGTTTTCCATGCAGTGTAGGGAAACTAGTCATTTATCAGTCCCATTTCTTGAGTAGCAGTAAGTCAGGGAGATGCAACAAGTAGAGCCACAGTGACTCGGCCTAAGATCAATGAAGTTTAAGCTAAGCCAGAGTCAGCTGGTGATACCTATAAGTGGAGAAATTTTCTTCCATGTGCAAGGATTGTATTGAATGTAGACAAACCTCCGCTGTGGTCCAGTGGATAGTTCACTTGCTCTCTATGCTAGAGGATATGGGTTTAATTCCCTGAAGGGCCATTGGTGATGACAGGAAGGGCATCTGGTCTTAAAGTGCTCAAAGCTCCAACAAAAGTCCCATGTATATATGGGCACCACCCCAGCCCCTATCAAGGGGAATACAAGGTGTCAAAACTGATTAAAAAACCAACTAACAAAGATGCTAGAATGCCGAATTCCAGTGTTGTTTATAACATGGACACCATGGGTGGCAAAATCAGTTGTTCTTTTAATAAAAAAAATATTGATGATTTTTTAAAATTTAAATCAGATTTATTTAGATATATATGTTATATATCTTGAAGTGAAACAATTAAAGATTCGAATTAGATTTCCCTATAGTCTAAGTATACAGTGTATGAAATCTAGTGTCTAACTTATCAAGAACTGTGTGAATAGATGCTTTTATCTCATCTTTTGTCAATGGGAATTATGTAATTTAATGAACCGTTTAAGGTCTTATTTATATTAGTCTTCTTATTAATTTTATTGATTTCACATATGTTAATGTATAAAAGGAATACCAAGTATATAACCATAGTATAACTATATTGAGTTTCATGTTGATGTCCTTGATAATGCAGATATGAAACCCTAGCAGTATACATCTTGTTAAGTCTGGTAAAGACAATGGTGGCTGGAATAGCAGTCAGCAAGTTGAAAATTGTTATGAACAAGATTAACAGTGGATGGATTACATTAGTTGCATATACCTTGGAATTATTAGTTTAATCAGAACTTAAATTGTTTCCATGGTAGGTGGTCAATTTGCATCCATAATGTCTATTGTGTATCAAGTGGAATCAAATAGCTTACCACATGCAGGCCAGTAGGAAGCTTTTTATTATTGGGAGGGAGGGGGGGTCAGTTAGTTGCTCATATGTAGTGGTTGTGGAAGGGCAAGACATCTTGAAGAAACCTCTTTTAAGCTTTGTTTACATCACAAAATGTTTCCTTCTCCGACTCAATAGTGCTGAAGTCACAAGACCATAGAAAGTGGTACTAACCTTGTCCAGCCTGGCCCGTGTCCAGCTATTCTGTCTGAGTGGATTTTTTTTTCTTGTGAAACTTTTAGTGAAACTTTTTTGCCAGTAATAAATGTCGGTAGATCAAATTTCCCCATATATATTTTTGAGTATCATTTTCGCTAATGAAATGGTTGCCATAGTGATGAAGTCGAGTTCATCACATCTTTTGTTGTGGATGAGTAGCAGAGGCAAGTATTCAATCTATTATCTATGGTTGATGCTCTCAGCTACCTATTACCTCTTTTCATTGCAGAGTAAGATTGCTCACTTACTACATTTATTGATTGAATGGCAAGTAGTATTTAGGCCATCTTGACTACTTCATGCAGTATCAGTTTTCTGCCGTGGTCCATTTATTGAAATCACAAGAGAAGATCAGCTATATATAGTAACTTTTTTACTTCAAAAGCAGCACTTAATAGCAGCACTTAAAGACAGCTGTACTTTGTGGAATGTTGGGGTTGTACCTGTAAATTTGGAATACATTACCAAGATCCTCATCATAAGGCATCCCAGTGATGGACTTTAAAATGACTGTGTTAATGTTGTGTACTATTTTTAGTCTTCATGATTAAACGGTCTTTCAATGCAACTAAGGTATAAGGTCAACATCAACTTCATCAGCCATGTGTTATTATTAAAGCTGTAGTCCTTTGAGGGTTACATTTTTTCCATGTGAGCTCTTGCTTATCAGGTTTAGGTTCCATGTTAGTTGTCACAGATGAGCTTTACAGACCACAAGCAAATGCCAAGAAGCATCTCTTATTTCGCCCTTTAAATTAAGCAATATTTCTTCTCTCATCTCTCCTAGCAAATTTCGGTTGATTTCTTAGCTGAGTACTGCTATGACTCATGATTGTTAAGCAAAGTTATGAATTTGATTTGGTACTCCTTCAACTCATAGCATTTAATGACTGAACAATTCTTGTATACATTCAAAAGCATGTAAGCTCTTTTTACGCAAGATGAGTATATTTTGTCATGATATGAAAAGTCAGATTTGAGAAATATCTCACTAAAATCTTGCTTTTGAACACACTACCAAAATTCATCAGCCATTTTAGTCTTGGAGCAGTGAGCAGTGTAGAGATAAGCATTAGGCATTTTCTGGAGAACTTTCATCTTCAATCTTTTATTACTAAGGTAGATAATTTTATTTTGAACAAAGAAAACTGGTTGTTTATTTGGGACGGCAGATGACCTACAGTGTGCTTTTTCAACACCAAATTCAAACTCTCACCAAATTAATTCTAGTTAGTAAAAAATTTTATGAAAAAAATTGCATAGGTATACCTATTTTAGGAACCCCCTTCATTCACTGATTTATTCACTTTTTTTGCTTCAACTACTTGTCCATTCTACACTTGTCTTCTACTCACTTTTTATCTTCTTTTTTTTTCTTCTTTTCTGTTGCTTTCTGTGTTATGTTTTAAACAGCATCATCCACTTTTGTAAAGCGGTACTAAATTCCCTCTATCAAACAATGTTGTTTCTCAGTTTCCTTTAGTCTGGTGTGCATTCCTCTGTTAAACTAACTTGAAGAATATCTAGATTATAATTTGCGTGTGAAAAATAGTGTAAAAATTTATGATTAAGTACCAAGGACTCAGCTATGGACCTTTACTCAATAGGTGCCCAATTTGGGTGAAATATTATGCAAGTGCCTAGGTCTACTGAGCTCCTAGTATGTACTGGATAGGTCAAAAGGAAATTCACTCTTTACGTTGTGACCTGAGCAATATTTAAATACTCTCACTGTGAAATACTCCCTGTTGATTTCATGGCTAATTTTTTTAGACATTCAGAAACTTTCATGAGATGTTCCCAAGAGCTTACTGTAAATCAAGTACCTAGATCTGAATAAACACCTACACAAACACATTTGCTTGTAAATAAGTATCCAAGTGCTTAATTTGCTGTTAGTTACGTGAAAGAGCACCAAGAACTTTACCTTAGTAAGAATAATGATTCAATAGAAGCGAACATGCTTAAATTCATTCTGCTGTTTAAATCCTTGCATTTGTAACAAGCCATTTATAGCAGGGTGTCTGCAAATTTACCAGCATACTGTTTAGATACAACATTTCAAGTTATGTTGTAGAAACACAACATGCTACATAATTCAGTCTTTAAACCCATTGCCTATTGCAGTTTTATGCAGTCAGTACTTTATATGCTCAGACACATGACTGCTTTGGTGATCAGTCTACAGTTTCCAGTGATGACTTGTTCAAATCATAATGGCTATTGAATCATCTATACTTTCAACTAACCCATATCCTTTTCTTGCCTTTTGCTGGAAATGTCAACAGATTACATCTGTTGGCCTGATGGATAGCACTCCTTCTGAATTTGAGGGTCTGAACAATTTTGTGTTTTAGGTCTCAATTTTATTTAAAGAAAATCCCAAGGAGGCCCTTGGGACCATTTAGATCCAACCACCCTCTGGCAGACAAAGTTAAACTCACACAGTTTTCTGCCCCTTATGAAACTCATTAACTTTATTCTCACCAGGAGAAAGTAAAAAATGTAGCAAATCATCATTGTTGCATTAGGTGATCTAAGATTTAGGTGATCCACAATATCATATTGATCACCTAAGTGATGGTTAGGCAGTCTTTTCTCAAAGGTAATCTCTACTCTCACAATGGCTAATAGTTTCCTTGATTTTAATGTGTACTGATCCCAGAACATCCTAATTAGATAGATTTAAGTATGATTAAGGCTTAAGCTCCATTCTGCAAAATGGAGTAACGAAAATTGTTAAAATAGTTGACTTTCTCTCTCATTATGGTTCCTGCACAATATAATGATCATTGACATCTTATATGCTAACAGAACATCATTTATTATGATAAGTGGGTAATTGATCACAGTGCATAATATGCAGCTTTCTTTATGTCCACAATTGACTTCTTTCTAGATCTTCCTCTGTTTTCTTCTTTTAATGCTCGTGTTTTTCTTTTTTCATGCCGCCCTTCCAAACCCTAATGTCATCAAACAATTCTTTCAGTGGTTACTCTCTCTTCAACTTGCATGATGAGTCTCTCCATATTGTTGCAATACAATAGTTTATCTAAGGTTAAAATTTACTAGCCAACGAAGTAATAGAAAAATGTAAACAAAGCCGTTTCAGTTCTAATAGGCTACACCTCAAATTTCAAACCATGATGTAACAATTCTCCAATGCTAGCAATTTTCTGCCATATTTTATCTTTGTTTTGTCTTAGCGAAGCCCTAACCTCTTCTTATCTTAGTTCATTTTAATCGTATTTAAAGACTGAAATTAAATTCAATTTAAAAACTCCGTAATTTCAAACTGAATTATTACTCTCAGATCATTATGAAAATCAGTTACTTAGGTTTATCAAGTTTGTCTTTAGTGTTATATAATTGTTGTGGGCCCTCTCCCTTAAAGAAAGTCCAGGAAAGTCCTAGAATTTACGTGATTGATTTGAAGAGTTCTGGAAACAGTGAACCAAATATCCTAGAAGATCAGAAAAAATAGCCTGAGAAAGACCTTTATTTTCAATTACAGTACTTAGCTTTCAATTATTTCAACAAGGTTATGTAGCAACTCAGTGTTACCATTTTGAATGTAAAAATTCGACTCGAATTCAACTTTTTGAGCATGAAAATGACCCTTAATTGACTTTTGGCTAAGACTTTGTGTCGTCTATTGCAGGTTGATTATGGAAGAGTGTGTCTTTTCATAAGGAAGTACAGGCGTATCCTTTGTGGAACAATGATTGATAAGTGATATTTATTTCTTCACTAGATTGTGGGTGATGAGCATAGACAACCTGTAAGTCAACAAAATGTCGAGGTTGATTGTCAAGAACCTACCAAAGAACATTACGAAGGAAGAATTAAAGGAACACTTTGCACAGAAAGGCCATGTCACCGATGTCAAGTTACACTTTACCAAGAAAGGGGTGTTCAGGAGATTCGCCTTCGTTGGCTACAGGACGGAAGAGGAAGGAAAGGCAGCTCTATCATACTTTAATAAATCTTTTATTAAGACGAGCAAGATCGTAGTTGATACTGCATGGAACTATGGGGAATCAGATGGCAGCAGACCGTGGAGCAAGTATTCTTCCACAAGCTCCGCTTTTCAACGATTCAACAAAGAAAAGGAGGAGCGAATGCAGAGGATTCTTGCACTGCAAGACCCAAGCGCTACCAAAGAAGCATCAACACAAGAAAGTAGTGGCGCTAAAAGCAAGAAAACCGCAAATAAACAGGCATCAGTATTGCAGGAACTCGACGCTGGCGAACAGGACCCGGAGTTTCGGGAATTTTTAAAGGCACATCAAAGTAGTCAGTTAAAGCAGACGTGGGGCGACGATATGTTGCTTGATAAAGGCGAAAGTGCCGAAGATGCGGTGACAAGTAGTGGAGAGGAGAAACGTAGTAAAGGGGAAGTGACCAAACCAAGTCCCAACACTGCTAAAAGCGAGGTAGCTGAGGATGATAGTGACGAGGAGAGTGGCTTTAGTGACGATGAAAATACTGATAAAGAGGCTACAGGGAGGGGTAAAGGGGGCACGGATCTAGATTGGTTGCAGACAAAAATATCTACTGCGAAGCCCCAAAAAGAAAATTCTAGCGATGATGAATCGGAAGATTCATCTGGAAGTGAAGACAGTTCATCAGAAGATGAGTCCAAAGATGCTGTGAAAATAGTAGGTGGAAAAAGTGAAGCGAACGTCACAGTTAAGTTAAGGGGCTTGCCTTTTAAAGCTACTGAAGAGGAGATTATTAAATTTTTGGCTCCTGTTAGAGTTTTGGACATCAGACTGTTGAAAAATAAAGATGGAAGACCTAGTGGTGCAGCTTATGTAGATCTTTGTAATGCATCAGACGTCAAGACAGCTTTAAAGAAAGATGGAGGTTATTTGGGGAAGCGATACATTGAAGTCACAGAGCCCAAAAGTGCAACTCCAGAGGAGCAAAGTAAATCTGATACATCCAGGAAATGGGAAAAGTTCGGGGGTACAATCTCAAGTGACAAAGAGCCCATCTCAGAATCAGGACGCCTTTTTGTTCGCAATTTGCCTTACACTTGTACAGAAGAGGAACTTGGGGCACTGTTCGAGAAGTTCGGACCCTTAGCAGAGGTACATTTGCCATTAGATAAGGAGACGAAAGCAAATGTGGGCATAGGATTTGTGACGTTCATGCTGCCGGAACATGGGGTTCTTGCGTACAATAATCTTGACGGCAAGGTGTTTCAGGGGCGGCTGCTGCATATACTTCCAGGGGAGGCGAAACGAGAAATAAAGGAAGACGTTACTACGGGTAGTGGGGGTTCCTCTTTTAAACAACAAAAGGAGAAGAAACTGAAAGCAACCAGCTCAAGTTCTCATAACTGGAATACCCTCTTTCTAGGAGCAAATGCAGTAGCTGACGTCATTGCAAATCGTCTAAAGACAAGCAAGTCACATGTGTTGAGTAGTGATACCAAGGATAGCTTGGCAGTGCGAATGGCTTTGGGAGAAACTCAGATAGTTTCCGAAACGCGGGAATTCCTCGTAGCACAAGGTGTCCAACTCGATGTATTTGGACAGGCTGATGCTAAGAGAAGTAAGACAGTTCTTTTAGCGAAGAATCTTCCCTCGGAAACTAGTGAAACGGAGTTGATAAACACATTTAGTAAATACGGTGAAGTCCTACGCATTGTATTACCTCCCTTCGGTATAACGTCTCTGATTGAATTTGCACGACCTAGTGAGGCGAAGGAAGCATTTCAAAATTTAGCTTACAGTAAATTCAAACATGCTCCGCTGTATCTTGAATGGGCTCCGCTGAACGTGTTCAGCGGGAAGCCAGACAAAAAGGGTGACACTTTGCCGAAGGATTCAGAGGGAATCGAAGATAAGGAAGCACAAAAAGGCAAAGATACAGAATTTGATAAAGATGATTCTCTTGATGTTAACGATGCTTGTGTACTGTTTGTAAAGAACCTGAATTTTGAAACTACAGAGGAAGGTCTAAAGAAGAAGTTATCCAGTGCAGGTTTTACAACGCATGTAACAGTAGCGAAGAAAAAGGATGCTAAAAAGCCGACACAGATGCTCTCCATGGGATACGGTTTTGTAGAATTTGCCAATTCTGATGAAGCAAACAAGGCATTAATAAAACTGCAGCACTGTGAACTGGATGGTCACCGTCTTGAATTTAAGCGGTCGAACAAACCTGCCACTGGGGTTTTCATAACGCGTCAAAAAGCAGTCGAGAACGCTGCAACTGGGAGCAAAATTCTTGTAAGAAATATTCCTTTTGAAGCAACAGAAAAAGAAGTTAAGGAGCTGTTTGGTGCCTTTGGTGAACTAAAGTTGATCCGTGTCCCAAAGAAAGTAAGTGGAACTGGTAGCCATCGAGGTTTCGCGTTTGTCGAATTTCTTACGAAGCAGGATGCGAAAAGAGCCTTTAACTCACTTTGCCAAAGTACTCATTTGTATGGACGAAGACTTGTACTGGAGTGGGCAGAAAATGACGAAACAGTCGATAGTATTAGAAAACGAACGATACAACATTATCATAAAGATAATAAAATAAAGAAGAAAAAGCAAGAATTTATCGATGATATCGAAAGAGCAGCATTGGATGAATAGGATGTACGATTTTACGATAGAGTACCAATTTTGCCCCTTTTAATCAAGTGGATCGGTTTGAAAACATAATTCATGTTATTTTGTACTTCACTAAAGAGAGAAGAGGGGTTGGGTGGGTAGAGAAGTATCCATTAAACGTTCTATTGCTATTATTTTTATTACTACAATGACGTAACTTTCACTGCTCAATGGTTATAAAGAAGGGGAGATGGGAAGATCTTCATCCCTTTTTGCGTACCTCCTAAATGCATACTTGCGACAGCAGGACGGGTATTCAACGTTAAATGCATTACAAGTTTGACTAAGAAGTGCGTACTGTAAATGGTTTATTTAAAGTACAAAACTTGAATACTGGACGAAGTTTCGAAAACGTTGTGTATTGTAGTACAGCACAGTTGCCCTGGTCGTAAATTTTTGTTATTGCGGAGTCTGTGGAGATTTTAGGTGTAAGGATGGGTGAAAGTTAATTGACAGTGGAGAACCAAGTGTTGATAGTTTTAGGGGGTTATTTAAGCTCGGCGCAGTGTAAGGAAATGTTTTAAATACGACTGTCCAGGGGTAAGTGGGAACTGCATCTTATACGCTCAAACTAAAGATTTCGACCTTCCAGAAACTGTTGGTTTTGTTTCGAAAATAGTGAACGCCGGTCTTATGTATCGCCGCCCTCGAGGGTCTGGAGAGAATATTTGTGTTTAAAGACTTAATAATATGGTGTTGCTTTTGTGTTGTATATTTTAAATGTGTCTCATGGCATATTTGTACCTGATGGAGCAGAAAATGTGTGTGTTGTGACGGATGACGGATTTAAGGCGCACTTCGGAACTGTTGAGCTTCAGTGGCTAGGGGAGGATTCGTCAAAGTATTTCAAATCAAATATTGATAGGGGTGTCTGGTTGCGCCTTTCGTCGCTTTTTGGTGTTTTATTTTTCCTAGATAGTAGAATATTAGGTTTAGGCCACCGCTACCCTATCGTCATGAGAAAGTAGATGATAATGACATTTCACAACACAGTGCATAAATTTGAAGATCAGTTTTAGTTTAACAGAACGGAAAATTCTTGCCCCTTCCACCTTCCCATTCCCGAAACGATAATTACTAAACAGCTGCCCAGTGGGTTATTAGGTTGTTTTGTGCGGTCGTATAAGTCGTATGAGCTCCGAAGAGTAGTAACGGGAGATTACAGAGTAGCAGAAGGAGTCGGTGCGGCGCGTTGTCGGAGTCTTTGAGACGACTGTACTTTCAACGGAATTTACGTAATGTTTCGTAAAAATATCACGGATTTGCGTACTTGTCGATAATTTTTAAGAGTTTTCTTTATAAGCCTTGTGAAGATAAAGAAAAGAGAAAGAACTTAATTTGATTTTCCCGTAGGTATCGTTCTCAGCTGTAAGGTTCATTCAAGCATAACATGACACTTCTTTGACGGTCAGGGAGCCTCTTTCTTTTACTAGCGAACCATAATAAGGTTCAAATGTTTATTGATAAATGAATATGTAATAAAACCGTGGTGTGAGCTGATTTCCATTCAATATTTGAAACATAGATATGAAGTAAAGTGTTTCACTTGTTTGGAGTTCTTTTATTATCTTGTCAATTTTTTCAAATATTTCAATGGAATCTTAAACCACGGTTTTATTATTTATGTAAGCCGCCGTAGCAAAATCTCTACTCAATACTCCCCCAACCCCGCCCCCTATTATAAGCTTAACGTGATGTTTGCATGATTCCTAATCAGCTTAGCGAATTACAAGACTATGATGATACAGCATATTCGTTAACCTGTTCAAAATACATAAATGTACTCTTTGGTCTCTTATAAACGGGGGGTTAGATTAAACGGCTGGTCTGCAAACAATTTCAAAAATTGCGAAATGGGGCAGGCGAGGGTTTAGAAACAATGTTTTGGAAATAACTTCTGATAGTTGCAAAGAGAAATAAAATAGAAAAGATATCAACACAAGGCATGTTTTAGCCTCAGAAATCTCTGCATCACTTAAAAAGTATCAAATAAATCCGTATAAATTTTCTTTTTACATCATCTAAGCTAATTTCCCAAAATTAATAAGCGGGGGTTTTTGATTAGCTCAGGAGTGGAAAAATTCCAAAACGTGGTAAACGTCACCCCCACCCCCGTTTATTAGAGACCAAAGGGTAGCGCCAAGACATTCTCGGCCTTTTGCCAAGGAATGGATGTAGTATCCGTTCTCATTGATGGCAGATGCTTTCTATAATCTGCGAGAGGCAGTTGAGCCTGCTTAATGGCTTGCTTCTCTGCCCCGTATCCTAAATTGGGGGGCGTTTCCCTTGGACGCCCCAGCTGCCCTTTATTTATTAGTCAGTCTGTTTGGTGGTTTTTCTGTTTATTTAGGGTAGTTTTAATGTCGGGCCCACTGCTCACCAGGGTCTTTGATTGAGAGACTGCTCTTGCTAAAAAAACGAAAGAAAGAGGTTCGATAACACGTTGACCTGTAGGAAATTTTATTAGCCCATTATTAGCAACGGGAACATTTACCAGTTTCAATTAATATTTTGATGACAAGACTTGCGATGGATAGAAAACCTATGCTGGGACCAAAAACAGCTGCGGTGAAAGAGGACGAAATTAGAGACCGGAGTACGCCAAGGATGTGTTACATATTCACTGTCTTTTGAAACCTTATCTCGCGAAGAGGTGCTAACACCAGCAAGTATAAAAGAACATTGATTATAACTATCTAATGGAGAAAAATAAAATTCCTACGACACGTGATGAAAAGTAGCACAAAAAATCTTAAATCAAGTGCCAAAATAGTGGGAGGGGGCGTGAGGGGCAAGGCGATGCCAGAGAATGACCTATTTTAGCAACATTAAAGATTGGGCTGGTATCCCAAATACCAATGTGCTGCACGCCACATGATACAGAGAAAGATGGAAGCTCATGGCGGTAAACATGTTTACGCAGAACACCTACCAGAGACAGGGAGAGATTTTGATGGCGTCACTTTGAACATAATGGACTTATAAAGAAGACGAAATGGAAGAGTAGCATCTTCTTTTGGTTGGCTCCAAGAGAGTGCGGGGAAACAAGTTGCTACAATTGGGAACCAAGATCGTAGCTTACAACGCGTGCAGGTCATAGACCTGGTCGTTATATACGAGGTCGATCAACGCTTTCTGTTCGCTAAACCCAGGACAATACTTGGTGTGTAGCTGCATGTCAAGATATCAATACTTGCTATACCGGTACGAATCGTATCCGTGACGAGTTCCGCAACTGCAGCACCCTGGAAAAGGTTGATACAATCGGTTGCCGCGAGGCGCAGGACAACGACGAATCCAGTCCCGTCCTTCAATATGCTGCTATTACACCATGGCGCCTTACCTGAGACAGAAACTCTTGGAATGCCATTAATTGCCCTTACTACAACCTTAAAAGTCGGGACAGATTGTCACTGTACAGCAACAAAGAGGAACCATAAAAAGTTCCTCAAAGCAGCCACCTGGCGACAAGAAATCGTATTCTCATCCCTTTTAAAATGAACGCCCCGAAAAAACGCCAACACTATCCTAGACAATTTCCAATAAACGTTCATACTCCTGCATGCAAGATTTGACGACCATGGCTCAAGGAGTGAGGTGTTACCGTTAGGAGAACATGGGTTAATCGGAAAAGATATATATATATATATATTCGTGTCACGATACTTCATTCATTTCTGCCACAGTTATTACCTTGACGTTAATTCGGCAAAATCTAAAAAGTTTACCAACCACTTAGCTAACGTGAAATATGAAACAGATCAAACGCGCAGACTCCTATAACCAGAAATACGGTATGTTTACAAGTATCTGACATCACATTAATACAAATCAAGTGGGGTACAGTGCTATTGCTAAAAATACAAAGAAGTACAAGGACAGGATATGGACTAAATTAGTGGTAGGTTGTACACCGAACCACAAAACGTTAAATACATTACCCAGAAAGTAATCGAAAGTCTCACAAGCTCCACATTACACATTTTCAATTGCCACCCGTTAAAGCACATTATTTGTACAAATGATACAATTGATGCTACATATTACAATTACGTAGATAAACTTTCCTAATGCTGCAAACCCTGATAAGTAGTAGGGGGGGCTCCAATAACCCTTACTACTACTCCCAGATCCTAACGACCTCTATGATTACTCATCAACCTCTATTAAGTAACTCTCCACTCACGCAAAAAGAGGGTGGCTGGAATAAAGGGGGTAAGAAAAATATCCCTGATAAAAATTCACGGCGTTCGTGGAATTTTGTGCAAAATAAATTAACGACGGGGGTAACATTTTTTCTTCAAATTTCAAAACTTGACGAAATTCCATCTTTTAAAGTCGTTTTCATCAAGTGATATCAGTTTAATGCATTATTATCAAACTTGTCTGGTAGGCATAATTTACTCCCGCTGACTTGTTTGCATCTATTTGCATCTACATATATTTCCAGCATTACACACTCGTTCTTCCGTAAAAAGCATTCTTCATGATGGGAGTCAAAGTAAAATGTCCTGAAACTAATAAACGGGGTGGATGGGGTAAACATGTACTGCCAGGAATTTGTCTTCCCAATAGATACAGTATTCCGGCCAGATTATTGCAGGCTCAAGAGTAATTCCAATCCAGATGAAAAATTATTTCAATTAAAATTTTCGCTTGGCTGCCTTCTAATGGAACCTTCCCGCGGTCAGTTTCATCTTCAAGTCAACAAGATATCAACCAGGTATATCAGGTAATAGTTTCTCTCGTAGTTTCTAGACAAAAGACCCCTAATGAAACTACCCTACATGAACCATTAAAACACCAAACACGTGTCAATTGATGATAATGATAATGATGGCCTTACTTTGATACGCGCCAATCACGCCAAGGAATTAATTTCTCCCGCGACTGAAAGCCACGCTTTACCATTCTAGCAGTCACTTGAACTCTAACAAATGTAACTTACACATTTTTTTATATAAGCAACTCGATTTTCAGGGTCAAGTTTGCTAAGGGTATGATACACCTTCAAGGCTAAAGTTGCTTAACAGGTTGCTAAGGTTATTTTTTCTCTGTGATATCGAATCATGAAATCACCGATTTCACACATGTCCATACATTGTCAAAACTAAAGTAATATGGTACCCTAAGGTATTTGTTTCAAATCAGAAAAGAATTCTTCAGTCTTTATTTGAAGAAAATTTGTTGTTTTGTTCTGCGAAAAAACGTTGCTAACTAACTGTCGGGGCCGAGGGTTGCTAAGCAAGTTGCTTAATTTGGGGGGCAATTTGAGTGCTGAAGCCTTACCAAGTGGTTCCTTATATTTAAAAAATGTGTACCTATCAATAGTACTTATTTAGATCAGTTACTCCATGAAAATGGAGAGTCAACTGTGCACAATTAATCATAAAAAGAACAAACTACTACAAACTATTTACCATTCCTACAATCTGCGATCAATAATTCAATGAACGGAAGTTTATGCCTTCCTGCTCTGCCAACACCTCGCCACCAAACTTCTAAAATACTATATTACAAACTTAGGAATTTAACTTTCACCGCTTTACATAATCTTTCAAGAACAAAACTAAAAGTTGTGGATCAACGTTCGACAAAAGGTACAAATGATCAAACTAAATTACTGAGTCGACATCAAATCTTCCGTGCTGACTCTAGCAGGGCCCGTGGAGCCCGTGGGGCTAATTGTGCCATTCATAGGACCCTTTGTTCTGAATAAAATAACTTGACACTTTAACTTTAGACTGGTAATCTTGATTTAAACCACGTTTAGCAACTCCCTTAAAACAGAAGAAAATTAAGAAGGACAAAATCGTAGCCACGGCAATTTACATCCAGCATGTTAAAATGGAATAATAAAGAATGTAAATAGCGGGGTCGCCAATATGAATTAATTGAAAATAAAGAGTTTTGAGGGTGTTTTGAAGAGGCAAGGCCTATTCCAGAGGAGTTACTTTGGAATCGTAGTGGAAATTTAAAAAAGTTAGTCATCCATTACGCATTGATCTAACATTTGAGTTTCATAGAGGTCTAAGCCATCTCGAGCTTCTGTAATTGGAGCTTTCATCATGAAATCACTCAGCAAGTTTTATGTTCACAAGGGTATGCGGAAGAGGGGGGGGGCATATGAGCTCAAAAATAACGAGACACATTTTACACCAAAACAGAAAGTATTGGGAAGCTTGAGAACGGGTAATCTCGGGTTCTGGCGAGTTTTGAAGAGGTTCGATCATCCTGAAGGTCCTACGATTAGGCAGCAATTGCCACATCCACATATGCAACGTTACACAAATATCTAAACCATTTCCTGATTCTTTTACAAACTAATCTGTACAGACACAATTTTACCGTTTCCACGTCGCCATTCTATTAACATAGAAACCATTGATAGGAATACAAAATTTACCCTTTAATCATACCAAGAGGACGTAAAATAAATAGAATCTCCAATCACCTTACATTCCATCACCTTCTTTCACAAAAATTCTTATTCTTACGACTTGTAAATACTTGGCATCTGCAAATTAGTGAAATCATTCACTCCACGCGCACTTATTTCTGTCTTCCCTCTGGTTTGGGTTGATCTGTAAATTGGCGTTTCGCGAGTTACATCCGAAACAACGTCACTCTGTAAGTATCGCTGTCCAGTCACCGTTTGCCCATAAAACGTAGAATCATTTGATTTACCATATCCTCCAATTGCCCTTTCGGTCTTCTTGACCGTCCCTTGATCATACGTCCGAAAACTAGCTTTACTAGACGGTGCCTCGCAATTGCTAGTGTCATAGGACGTCACAATTTCCTTCGTTTTATCACCAAATATAACTGACGATGCTGATTGCGTGTCAGAAATTATGTCACCCGTAGTGCCTCGTACACGCTGAATTGATACCGAGGCACTCCTACCTGACAGCCGCTCGGACGGTACACGTGAGGATATGATCGTGTCTTTACTCGCAATCACGGTTGACGTTCTGCTATCACTCTCGGATACCAAGTCGCGCGTTGATTTATCTGAGGAGTATGAGCTGGACGAAGTCAACTTTTCCACCGTGTCGCCGCTCCTTGAGCGGTCATCATTGATTCCAATATACTGTTTATCACTGGAGCGGCTATATTGGCCACTGTTGTAAATGTCCACGCTTCCTTTGACATCAGATGTCGTTCGAACCGAGTGGCATAGGCTGCCGCTTGGCGAAGCGGATCGATCTTTAGACTCGTTACTGACACTGTCTTGACTGTCTCCATACAATTCGTGATCGCTGATGTCATTCCTGTTGTCCAAGAACATTGAGCCTTTGTAGCTATCTGAAGTCTGGTAGTTGTTATCTGATGATCTTCGGTCTCCTGAGTAGAACTGCTCCTTCCCTCTCATTGGTGAATAACTTCTATTCACATCAGTTCTAGTTCGTTCTTGGGTATCCGTAGCAAACTTGGAGGTACCTTCACGGTTGCTGGACGTATCCCCGTACAAATATGAATCTCCTCCCGTATCTTGATTGTATCGATAGCCAGGCATGTCACCTGAGCTGTACTGGTTCCCTCCATATTTTAGTCGATCTGAATCGCTTGACTTGGAGAATCCTTCATCAACATCGCTTTGCACAGTTTTCCTTTCTAGGGTTTGCTTCTCCTTCAGCCACTTCAAGCCAGCAACCGATGTCCAGCCTGACATTGTCTCGTTTATTTCCTTCCGAGCCTGTAAACAATCCGCCACCGAAAATCCTTCTTTCTTCGCGTCTTTTGCAAAGTCAATAACACGCTCGAACTCGATCGTAGTCAGAAAGGTATTAAAAGCCAGCTCGATAATGTTATCAGGAATCCTCTCCAAACGATATTCGTCTGCTTCTGGATTCTTTTTGTAACCAACAAGTCCGAGGAGATCATCACTAAAGGTAAATATACCATCCACATTGCACTGGTAAAAAGCAGTATATTTCTGAAAGAGATATGCGAAGATAAATTATTACTTCCAAACCCACAAATACATGTGTGTAGATTATAGCAGGTACATCACGATTAGTGAGATAATAGATGAGTGAGCTAGTGACTGAGGGAGGGAGGAAGGGAGAGAGGGGGAAAGAGAGGGAGGGAGTGGGTAACCATGCTGTCGTCCGGTAACAGACGCTCTCTATAAATAGTGTAAAGCAATGATTATACAGTTAGTACTCTCGAGTGCCAAATAATCGTATGTTTAATGTTTATAACCGACAGTGTAACATTACGGACTTTTTTCAGCGGCCGTAAATTCATTTAATGGCATAATATAATGCCTACTCAAAATGTGCACATTTATGCTAATATGTTGATTTAATAATTCATCTACACAGTATTTTTACTGCATGACTAAAAATAAATATTATTTTACTTAAATGCATTATTCATTGATTTATTTACATGGGATTTTATAATTTATATCGTTTATACATTCTATAACTTGTTACCAATCTTTTATGACGTATCATCCATGAAAATCGGCTGATTGCATGTATTGGGTAAATGTATATATCGTTGTAATACATATTTTGAATTCGCAAATTCACCATGCAAATAACTGATATCGAATGTACATGCAACTAAATAAATGTTCACGAAGTCAACTGATTTTAAGGAGAGGTGTTAATTTTACTTAAGCGAGACGAAAATTTTAAAGACCCATAAATATATTGGTTTCCTGCGTGGATTAAATTAAATTAAATCAAAGCTTTGCAATTGTGTCATATAAACAATCATTAACGTTTAGTTACTCGAAAGACGCTGGTACCACCAACTACTCTGCGTGTTGAAAAAAGTAAAACCTTATAGATAAGCGTAGCAACATGGGTAAAAATTAATTTTGGCCAGTCAGAGTAAGCAAGATGGCTTTCTAGTCAATTGATCTGGTACTCTACGTTTAACTCTTAAACGTTTACGCACTTACTCCGAACAATCTTTCGTGAACGATGTCTACCTTCACGCTTCGTCAAAATGGATATGTTACTGAACATAGTTTGATTGTTTATGTCACATTGTCACGAAATAAACTTTTGTGGTAAAATAAAAATCACTATGGCCGATGCGACCTACCTTGATAATATGGTATTCCTCTCTTGATGGATCAGTGCAAAGGTTTAAGACAAACCTTAACAAGCATCTCAATGCCTGTCGGTTTTTCTCAAGCACTTCAATACTGTTTTGGCTTATGTGTTCCAGGTAGCGATCAACTGGAATCAAGCTAATCGTCAACTCCCTGTTCTTCAGATACTCCTTGCAGCCTTCCTGGAATTCCTTTAAGTTGCGTAACAACACTGGCGTCGTCTTGCTGACGCGAACTAATGTTCGAAATGTATCCGTGGCCTCTTGGTAGACCTCTCGGACGATGTTCATCATAGACATGCTAAAGTGGGCAGAAAACAGTACATATGCTATATGCCGTCATAAGTCATAAAAACTTCGGGTTCACTGATTGAACAAATCCTTGAATACAGTAACCAACGAAACACATCATGAGATTGCTCTCATCTCGGTGGCTAGAGACAAATGCTTAATCAAGGGCGTGTCCAAACCGGGGTTTAATCGAAACAATCGGGCATCGTATTGAAAAGTTATCATACATTGTCTTGAGTGTTGAGCCCAGTTAACAGGTCATACAACTTCCGTAACAATAGATAACCTATGAATTGCCTCCTAAATTTAATCTTATCAGTGCGATAAATGGAATAAACAAATATATATTCTCAGCTTTCGTTATTTTTTTTATCTTTTTACTTCTCGCTGGACAGTAAAATCTCCTTGATAGCGTATCTACGTTGTTATAACTGCTTTGTGCAACATTTGCTTCGCCTTTGTGTTGCATTCACCCACAATGTGGTTCCCTACCTGATCTTACCGATCCTCTAATGGAAACATAAATTCACAATGTCGGTAAAGATGCCAACTTTCAGACCCTTCCCGCTCCTTCTCAAAATGAAAGATAGATCATATGAGGATGCAAAGAATATCTTGGACAGATCGAGTAACAAACGTTCTACAAAAAGTAATTACGGAAAGGAGCCTTTGGAATCCGAAGACGATAGCTAGAGTTCTTAGGACACGTTATGAGGAAGGAAGGCCTAGAAAATTTGGTGCTGACTGGGAAGATAGAGGGAACGAGAGACAGAGGGAGACAGGGAATAACTTTCTTGCGTAGCCTAAGAGAGCAACTGGCAAACAAATGGTGAAACGGTATTAGATCAAGCGACATCTTACATCTAACGAGAGAGAGGGACAGATGGAACACCGTCGTCAGACAGGACACTTAGAAGAAGAAGACGAAGAAGAAGAAGATCATATTGTCCGTAAACAGTGGGTCACTTATCCCTCCCCTGTTGACGTCATAAATTCTCGTTACCATTCCACTTGCCAAGAACATGAGCATATCTCTTAGCCACTAGGCCTTACTTATTAATGGGAAGCAAGACGAGTCTTAGTTGCAAAAATATGCTTGACAAGGCTTCCTTCGACAAGTGCTGCAAAACTTCATTTCGTGTCATACATGTATGCATATATACACACATACATACATAAAACATATGCAAATACATACACACATACATAGATACACACATATACACATACATAAAAACATACATAAATACATACATACACACATGCATACAGACATACATACAAACATATATACACACATATATGCACACATACATACACGCATAAATACACACATACATAGGTGTACCCACAAAAACATTTCCGAACTTACTAACTTACATTAAAATCATGTTAAAATTTTTTAAAATACAATTTGCCTTCCAGTCTATATACTGTATACAATGGTATTCTATAGTGTTAATGGTTTACGAAGTTGGCAACCAGATTCTTAATATAACTTTGTAAGGATTTATAGCGTCATAAAAGAACAAAATCTGTAACAAACACAACAATAAATGTAACTTAATACCAAAACTGGAACTGTCACTCTGTCGAAAGATCTTGGACGGACACAAATTTTTACAGTTACCAACACAAGTTCACATACAGAATCATCAGCGTTTCCTATGTGTCCCCCACTGCAACTAGTATACTTGTAGCTTTTCGCCAGTACATCAATTTGCTAAACAAAAATACCAGTCTCGCAAAGGCTGTCCACTAGCAAACAAGGATAGAATGTCTAAATTATCATCAAGGTTCTCATCTTTTTTGTCTGCATTCCTATTTTTCCATATTCCCGAATTAAGTTATGTCTTACTAAAACGGTGATACACCAGACTATTCTCAAATCTAATCGTCACTCTCATATACATTCAGTAACAGAATCTCGTAGCTTGACTTATGTTTTACATATAAGTCCCTGGTTACTCTTTTCATAATCTCCATCTTGCTAGTCTTGTGCTGTCCCATTATTCACAGAAAACCGTCAAAAGCAATGTTTAAATGACAAGGTTATTTCACATTTTCCCGGAACAGGAACGCTGAGATACAACATTATCACCACTGTGAATAATGGCCCGTAGAGCTGCTTCCTACGTATCAAATACTCCGTTCCCTCAGTTTACGTTTATTTCAATCTGTGTGTGCCTGCTATTGTGAGCCAAAAGCCTTATAAACGTCCGTGATCACCGGCACAGATTCTTGGAAAGATCCATAACAAGTTCATAATTGCGTACTAGTGTAAAACTAAAGAAATATAAACCCACAAGATAAATTCTAAATGTTCTGTTAGTCACACAACACACGGCAATGGTCTATCAGAACCACTGTGAGTGAAGTTAAGGCTGAGAGACGGCACATCATCAAAGCTACAACTGTACAACTTACTATGATATCGATTGGAAACCTCCAGTATACTGTGCCATCGTGATTTTGATTGGTGTCACCTTCTCATGTAACTACTAACTGTGATAAAAGGTGTACTAAATGAACCTACAGCTACTTTGTATTTAACTCTATTTCACATGAATACACAAATATTGGTCCCGAATGTTACAGAACTGCTCTTCTTATCTGAATACTCTCAAGGTATTAACGGAATATATTCCTCTATGTCCTTCTTCCTTGTCGTACTACCATGTACGTATCCCAACCACACGGTCGTACAAAAATTAATATCAGAAAGCTTGGGGCCCGATTAGTACTGAATTGGTTTTCAATTAAAGAAAGGTAGAACAACGTATCAGCAGGCTTAATAAACTAGAGTAAGGCTTGTTCTTAATGAGCGATAACATCTGCCACGACTGATGAATATGACTTGTGAAAAGCCACGACGTAATTTGCAAAACGGTTACAGAACAGATGGCCACTTAACATCCGGACTGCTCCTTTCATTTAATCGTTCTCTTCAAAAACGACCCGTTTCTTAAGAAGTAGCAGAATGACAATATCAAGGGCGATTCGTTTCATGATATTAGACGGCAGTTGTCCAGGAGTACAGTTACTCTAATGGTGAGTGTAAGTAACAAGTAAGTAATTAATTTTGTCTTAGAGAATAGGAAGCATAATCATAAAAGTTAAAGAGTCCTCAACCCCCCATACCAGTCTCAGCTTCTCTTTCATTTATCCTGAAACAAGATTTTCTTGTTTCTTAACAAGCCCTAGAATTTAAAGATATTTTTAAAAAGGGCACCCAGGCAAATTCATGAATAAAACTCCTTGAAATTTCCTGGTTTTCCAGGTTATCTTCAATTAGAAAACTTCTTGAGTTTTGTGTCATCAAAATTGGACGCACTTATACATCGGCAAGATTTCTTCTCTTATAGATGTCTTATCGCAGGACTGTTAACACATCAAAGACTTTTTGGTACCTTTTTTTCTTTGTAGCCTTCAATTCTCATGCAACTTATGGATTCCCAGGCTTGCAATCGAACTCCCTGAGGATTCCAGGTAGTCCGGAGGAGGAATTCACTTCCCAAAGACATGTACAATATGTAGAGAGAGGTACCGGCACACTTGGGTTCTATCAAATCTGAGTCTGTCATCAGGGACCATTGTCTGAGTACATTATTCCAATGAAATAAACAAAGTGAAAATATTACGTCCGCCTCCTTTACAATTCTCTGGCTCTACCACAATCTGGTCTAAAAAAAAAGCTTTACCAAACTTGGGGTGATCCCCGTAATAT
>JAAAKM020000479.1:5621-19015 GCA_010016025.2 Alatinidae sp. Z8VKAUB7J3
AATTCATGGTATATTTTTGTATGACATCTTTGAAATAGACGACTCTGCCCCTGTAAATTGATTAAAATTCTTTGAACATCAGTGTGACGTTAGTGCTGGATTACATCACCCTGGTGAGTGTTTACATCTTGACACCCTCTAGCATGGAATGCAAGTGAACAATCCAATGGATCATGGTGACCCTGGGCAGAGAATGTTTATCCACTTGTGCATCTCATACAAATAATGTTTATGCCATTTACAGGCCTCCCACCCTGTCATTAAATCATAAAGCCTAGTAAAAAAAAAATTAAAAATGTCATGAATGTTTGCATGAAAATATCTTTGTCATAAGTGGTTGCTTGATTAACAAGGTTGAAAATAAGAAGAGTGAGGGATTGTCTGTTGTCTGAGTCTCTTTACAACAACTACACAACAGCTTGGCAGTTGTGGATGGCAGTGTCAATGAAGGAAATGATCAGCTTAAATGGTCATTCAGCCTGAAAAACTGCACAAAGCAACTGTTGCAAAAAGCTCAAAGCAAAATTGAGATGGGCCTGAAGTGAAGGGCCAAACTTGAAGCAGATCAAGAAGTATTGTAGAAGACATCGAGAGAAATTGAACAGAACAAAAAGTGAATGAACAAAATATGAACTGCCAATTGTAAACTGACATTTTATGTTTGATGCTCTTGTTTCATCTGTGTTTTGATGAACTGTGTTGTTCCTCATTTATTTATTTTCTGTGCAGGTCACTGATGAGTTTAATTTAATTAAATTAAATTGTCCACTTTGGGTGTGCAGGATCATATCTAGGATTATGGGATCACTTTTAGGTTTTTTTGCGGGTCACTAAGTTTTAATGATTTTATTGAAAATTTCAATGGTATTTACTCCAGAATGTTCAATCTTGGGGGAAATTTGGAGCCCTTTTATTTTGCACTCCCATTTGTTTTCCGGAAGTGATTTTGCCCCAGGCACAGCCCTGGTGTGCATGCCTGGAATATGACATGATTTTTCCATATTTGTAAAGCAAATTTAAAATGACCAATGAATAACGTAACATGTGTCATAAAATGTCATAACATTTCAGCAAAAAGTGTCATAAGTTCATAAAAAAAATTGTCAAACGTAGTGTGGGAGACCTGCATTTATTTTTTAATTTGCACAACATTTATTTTAATGACTTACAACAGATATAATGTTAATATATTGAATCACACTATATCAAAAAATTGAGATGGTACTTTTCCACATTTTGGATTTATTCAACAACAAAAACACAGAAAAAAATGGTAGAAAATAGTTGCATGGATTGAAGTTCATCTACTTAATAGTGGCACTTCCTCCAAATTCCTCTGGTATACTGACATTTACATATCATCATTATCATTCTATGTGTTGAGAGTATTCTTTGTTATTTTCAGGCATTAGATTTGCAGGTCCATCAAGTGGATTTCAATCCTGATTTTGTGGCACGCATGATCCCCAAACTTGAGTGGACTGCATTGGTAAACACTGCTCATTCAGTAAGCAAAACCTTGATTACATGTCACTTTAAAAACTTTACAGTTTTTACCATGTTGATAGATTTACAGTTGTCTGTTCCAAATGACATTTGAAATCAGTTCAATAATCAATATGAATTCTGCTTTGACAGTGTTTCTATATATGTGTGTAAAGAGAATGCAACAATAGAGTGTTTAGTATATATCTCAACTTAGTGCATGCAACCTTCTTTGGCTGTGATATCTCATCATTCCCCATTTCCTTCATATATTCATCTTAAAAGGAGATCAAGATTCTTTTTAGATCAAGAGGTTAACAAGAAGCTTAGCAATCATAAAGATGAAAACTAAATAAAGCACTTTGTCGGGCATTTTCCTGTAAGCATGTAAGCATCACATAGAAGATGGTGGAAGATGCTGCAAATAGGGTAAAGTATGGGAAAGCAGTTGAGGCTTCAGGTGTAGTGTCTGAGATGTTGAAATCCTCTGGAGATAATAGCAATGTACTACTTGCCCAGCTCATGAACAGCATCATAGCTGCGGGTCAGATTCCTAAGGACTGCGACTGGGACAGGGAGAGAAGGGATGATACTCTTGAGAGAGGGAACTACCATGGACTCAAACCCCTTGACCCAGGCATGAAAACTGATGCAAGGATGAATCTACTATGCTTACATGCTCACTGTGATGCTATATGCAAGCGAATGCTAGGCAATCAGAAGAGAAGACTGCACTTGTCTGGAAAGGAAAAATAAAGAGATGGTCAGGTTGCCTCTCTAGAAGGCTGGGTTTGCAACATCTGGCCCTGCTGTAAGATATCACATACTGCAGTGGGCAGGACATGTGCGCCAAAGCATAGATCAATTGTGTCAACAGATGGAAGTGACAGGTAGCAAGAGCTGAGGGTGCCCAAGGAAGGCATGGAGAGATACCATCCAAGACAATCTATGCCTCTGGAACCTCACAATGGCAGAGGGCAGAGACATGTGGCACAGGAAGCTAGATGAAGCCAAGACACAGTCTAACACCCTAGGAATGGTCCAATGGACTATAAATGCATGATGATGATGATGATGACGATGATGATGTCTCTGCAGACATGTCAGTTTTGGTCAGCACAATCCACTGTATGGCCGACTCATTTGCATCAATGAAAGTCTTTATACTTTGTTTGTTTTGCCATTTGAGATGCCCTATCTGCTGTACCTTTAGCATCTTGATAAAAGTACAATGCTAAAGAAAGAAATTTTGGCTAAAGGACGTAGCTGTAACAAAGCATTTTTTAAAAATAGCCAAAAATTAGTGCTCTACGTTAATGTAGTCCTTTAAAGCTACCCTTAAACGTGTCTCTACTCTTGCAGCTGGGACATGGCGACAATCTTCCAAATGTATTATCAGACAATTTTGTCGAAGATGAAGAATTCTTGAAGAAAACACACCATGTTTTACTGGAGGTAGGTCCTTTGATTTCAGATAAATCATAGCCATACCTTGCAATAGTAGTAGCCTCTTAGAGCAGCTCAAAGTCTCAAACAACCAAATTTCAACGACCGCTACTTGATATTATCCACCTCAGGTGATTCTGGCTGCTTTGAGTCGTTGATTCAGAAGGCCTGCTAATGAGTTTTTAATATTTAAACAAAGAGACTTGAAGCCATTTTAAATGGGTTTTTTTTTGCACAGTTAGTTGAAAAGCTAAAAACCTAAGGTATATATATACATACATATATACATATATATCTTAAAAAAATAACCATTTATTTAAGGAAATGACATATCTACAATGTGCTTCACAGTTGACAGCTTAACAACCAGATCCAGTACCATGCCATCATGAGGAGGAACCACTTCACAGTTTCGAGCTCTCTTCCTCGACTGCACTTCTGAAGTGGTGGGGCCTCTCCATCTGGAGGTGGTAATGTGGTACTTGTTCCAAATTCTACTTGTCCAGCCAAGCCCTGTCTTGTCTCTTTAACCAGATCAAATATGATGCCCTCTCAGCTGCTTCCAGCATATCCTTGATGAACTCCTGATTTCTGGGTTTGCACAGCAGAATCGATAATGTAAGGTTTCAATCAACCATCTCTCAATATACCCGCGGGCACCTACAGCCTGATGGTAAAATTCTATCTTCCATTCCTTTACATTCACATAGCAATTCTTCCTACCTCCTTTCCCTCCTTTCTTCTGCCCTTACAAGATTCTCTTCCCACTTTTCATTTATCACTCCAATCTACAGCATCTGACCACTGTTGTGTTAAAACAAGTGGAAAAACCAAGGTATTCTCGACATTCACAGTCAGTCTTCACCGTCCTCTCTATCTTTGGTCACTGCTTACTCTTGGGTGCCTAATAGACGTCCCCTTCTGCTAATTAATTTTTCAAAAATTTTACACCCAGGACATTCTTATTCCAACTGCCCCCCCCCCCTCCACTTATTAATTTTTAAGTAATCTCCCATACATGACAATTTTTTAAGGTGGTACTTAGGCAGGCAAGTAGAAAATATCTTTATTGAAATATGAAAACCACACATTTAAAAGGATGAAGGTGACTTTTTATGAGGCTCAAAGAAGTGTGAAGACGCACATTACAGATGCTAGCAATAACACTGTCATTGAGCAAGAGGATGAGGAGAAGATTTTAAAATCTTGGAAGGCATATTGGAGAATACCATGACTTCGAAAAACCTGACTGTTGTTTGTGTTGCATTACCCTACGTTTAGGAAGTTGTGGTTGATTATAAACATTGATTCTTGACTTCATTTTTACACTTTTTGCCAAGGCCCTACTACGTTTTTTGTCATTTTCCACCCCCTCCCCCCATTTATTAAGCTTTGGGGATTGTTTCAAGCCTCCCGTTTATTCCAACCCCCCTTCTATTAGGCACTCAAGAGGACTGACTTAGAATGACGTTTCAACAAGACTGTTGCTCCTGCTTTGTGAAAGTTCATCTTCTTAATTTTCTCCACTATTGGCAGTTCTCAATTGATAAAAAAGCTTTCCAACAACTTGCAATATTTGGTTGTGATGTACAGATGTACATATTAAGAGCAAGCTGGCAGTTTGACAGAATGTTCGTGAGTGTTCCCCTTTTCCTTCATCGACATTCCTCACATCTTCAAATGGACGGGATTCACTGCCCTTCTTTCCCCCAAATATTGCAGTGTTATTTAGTACCTATGGTGATCCCAACCACTTTCTTGTATAGACTCCACTTCGTTGTTCGATTCATTCTACTCATGACATTGGAACTTCATACATCTGCAGAGGCCACATTATTCAGGGATGCAGACCAAGTTGCAAGAACCAGCATTTTCAACTTTCAGTGTTAAATTGGTTTGACCAGAGTGCTAAGTTCACTGATGGGTTCTCTGTACAATTGATCTTATAAGTTTGCTCCTCTGCCTAAAGGAAAGCCTTCCATAACATCCTTATAAAAATGTAGGTTTCCGGTCTTTAGTTGAATAACCTAGAGATGTCGGGAAGCTAACAGTTGATAGAGGGAGACATTTCAGTATTTCATCATATAAATAAACGTTTTAAGTTGCGGGCCACAGTAATGTCATGGGAAATATAATGCATGGTCTAAAAATGTAGAGATATCTTAGCATGTTGTTCATATGCCCCCTTGGAATTCGTTACTGTTTTTAGACAGTTACAGAGACTAAATCATTGCATACATTATGCATTCTGTATGTAACTTTCGCACTATCATTGGTGGTGTTGACTCCGTACAACACTGAAATCAGAGGTCCATGTTAAGATCTTGCTTTCAATTTTTAGTACATCATCTACTACATTTGCTTTTCTTCTGTTTGACACTACTGGCTATCACTAGATTTGTAGACTTCATTCACAGTCTCTCAATCAAAGGTATCTGATGAGCAGTGGGCGCCAAAATTTAATCTACGCTAGACTTCATTTGGCACTTGGCATTTCAATCGTTGCTTATCACCCGTTTATTCTTGCTATTTTAGCTAGAGGTTGTTGAGGGTAATTTGATTTGCCCAGAAACAGGACGGAAGTTTCCAATATCCAAAGGAATCCCCAACATGTTGCTAACAGAGGATGAAGTTTGACATTCAACTAAGACCCAGTGGATGATGAGAGCATACACACATCAAGGCTTTCTACCCATCCTCGTTGTTCAAATGAACAATTGCGCTTCGGTGGACTAGAAACAATCTAGTTGAAGATCACGTGATACCGACTGTGGCTTGGGGAGCATGATTAACTTGTTGCATATCATCAGCTTATGAATTGGCATTAGAACAGACAGAAAATATGCTGGTATTTATATTTTACGATTGCAGTATGGATGTAATACTTAAGTTCGAAATAAATTATGTGAAGTGTTATCATCGAGAATCAGTGCTTTCAGAAACCAGTTGCCACACACAAGTGAAAATAAACATGATGATTAATGTAAGTCACACCAAAGACAAGTATGCACGCATTGATAAACTGAAACAACCCATGAAGTCCTTTGATACTTTGCACTCTCTTCATATACTCCTATGCGGCGGGGATGGCAGGGATTAAGGTGCGAATTATTGTAAAACAGCTGCCCCTTTATACATCCATACATTTGACAATTGTGTGGTTGTCATTGGTGTGGCCCTGTCCAGTTATAATGGTTTTATATTCAGCCCATTCCAATGTTGTACTGACATGATAATCGAAATGGTCCATATACACAGGCTTCGAAAAATGGAAACTTTGGGAAGGGATGAGGACACCCTCATTGAGCAAGGCCTTTAACTTAGTTGCACAGATTATCTAGTAAGGCTCCCAGGGAATACTTACAACTGCTGTATGTCTAACCAGTTTTATTTGGAACAACTCTGAATCTGGTTTTTATGATTCGCAGATGTTTTTATTAAATTTATAAGTTCTAGTTTATGAAGAACAATTTGTAATCCTCCTCCACTCTTCATATGAGAAAGTCCCATGCATGGAGTTGACCAAAGAAAGGCGTATTGCGAGTTAGCCAGGCTGATGGGAGTCAGATAAAATTATCCTTGAATGTGTTAGAGGGGCAAAACTCGTAACAAAAAAATTTGGAATATTTTGCCAAATAATAAACAAATACATACCCCACTCAAGTCTGCTTTTTTTAATCACTATTTTGTAACTCCCTCATTTCCCTGCCGATCTTGTTTCATTCTCAGCAGATAAGGAAGGAAAGAATGAACAAAGAAACTTAAACAAGAACAAAAGCAAGAATGGCAGACATAATTAGTCCATGTTAGGAAAACATTACTTCATTGATAGAAAATCAGGATGAATACAACAAAGAAGCAAAGTTTTGATGCTCTTTACATGTATCGTCGTATAAAATAATTTCTAACCCAAAAGTCTGACTATTTGATTAATAAAAATAAACGATAAAAATACTCAGTGGGCAATCAAATTTAATACATTTATTAAAACAAAAACGCGCCACCCAATTCCCTACTACTCTGACAATGGCACCATATTTATTAAATCACTCTGACCCTTTAATCATTGACTTGTCCATCGCACAAATACCTCACAAACAACGAATTCACCTAAGATAGAGAACTGAACCAGCAACATACTAAAACCCATATTTTGTCAATCACTATGTTCTACAAGATGAAATCTTACGGACAAAAACTACAAAGTTTCAAAGGATCACCTAAGTGCAATTAAAATCCAGTTCGAGAGGCTACTTAATAAATACCTTTAACGGAGGAATTACTAGGTCCAACTTATAATTGTTTCTTAAGTAGCATTCTAATTACTGATAAACACGTGGAATGAATTTGTTTGTATTTGTATTCGTGTTTTTCTAGTCATTCTGCATACTAAATTGAATTTTATGACTCGAGCCTCTTTGAAAAACGAAATGATTATTTAATGGCCATCAAAAGCCTCATACAAATATCGTCCCTATCTAAGAAGAGGGAGTAATAGGAGTGAGATATTTCTTGATGTTCTTGATTTCGTGCTCAGCAACAAGAACGACCTGTTGTTAGGGAGGTGCAATAAAAAAGTGTCTTCCTACTGTCAAACTAGGCACAGTAATGGAACATTTTTTGACAACAAATCCGCAACAGGTTGGAGCGTCGGAAATAAGCAATGACTGAAACCAATGTTTAGTTTATGTGCAGGATATTGCGTCAATATACTGTAATTATTTCAATGCCTTTAATGAAAGATCCCCAAGTGCTTGTTTAAACGATACTGCCTTTCACCAATAAACAATTAATGCTCAATTTAGCCTCCTTATGGACAATCTTCATACTTGACACTGCTACATTCCCCTCTCAGCTATCAGATCAACGCCCGCATTTACTCTATGCAGTTTATCAATCAACTTATCATAATTGAAATGGAATGATATCACCTTAAACATCAATACATGGAAATCAGCTCCTAATGAACGCTATGTCATACTAATCCTATTCTTTTGAAATACATCACATGGAACAAATTCACTACATTTACTCTGATCAACAAGGGTGACAATGGCTTAGAATTGCTGAAGGAGAAAACGCTACTATGTCCACTATGAGGCTGTACATTAAAACAAGAGATCACGTGGCACCGACATCATACCAGGTGAGCATTTCATTATGAAACCTGGCGCAATACAGATGTAAAATATTATTATTATTATTACTATTACTGGTTTCCACGGCACGTTTTAATACGATGACAGTAACTGGACTTACTTGGCCTGACATATTTGACTCGACTTACTTGACTTGACTTATTTGACTCCACTTATTTGACTGGAAATACTTGACTTGACTTACTTGACTCGAAATACTTGACTTAATTTGAGCTTGCTCAACTCCAGGATTTAATGATAGTAACCTAATCACACAAACGTTTCTCCCTATGTTAAATCAAACACATTCATAAGAAGACAATTTTAATCTTTGACCTATTTAGACCCTTTCTTTTCGTACAAAAGCCCTGTGTGCTACCAACAATAATTTTGATTTCGACCATCATACAACGTACTTACTGTGTATAGCGCCAAAACATCAAATTTGACACTAAAAATATACCGCTCACTCCCATGTATTTTTATAATTCTCGTGAGTTAAAATTCGTTCTAGGTCACTTAAAATACACAGTGACCTAGATTGCTTAATATGTCATTTGGTCATATTTTTTAGACAAAAGTGCCCACCTAATGAATGTCGTCGCTCTCCTAACTGATGCACTGTTATGAGTCAATGGCCGATGAAAATCATAAGCTCTTCTATTACGCTTATTATCAACGATACGACACAAACAGCGTCTGATTCAGGTACTGGTTGAATACTGTTCCTGGCCAACATGACACCACAATCCCCTTTCAATAACAGAACTTCGCCATGGGATTTTCAACGTCTTCAAGTGCCTACACTTGAAGTTAAAACAATACTCCCTAATTCTGTCTTCCAAAACCCTTGTAAACCAACGTCTTAAATAAAACATGACATGAAATATGGTTACAATTTCTGTCTTTTAGTCACAGACAAATTTCGCCCATCGCCTCTCCTGTTGAGTCCCTAGTTTAACATCGACTGTTCTTGTCCTGCACTGACAAATTGCTAGACGGCACGTCACGTGTTAGTCTGTTCCATCGTTGATCCCTTTCTACGCAGTACAGCTCTGTTACCATCGGCAGCAGATGAATGCATAACAATATCCACATTTTTACCTTTCATACGTGCAACGAAACTACGATAAGAGAAAGACAGCAAATTCACACACTAATATGTACTACCAGATAAACACTAAATGGGTTTAGACATTAGCTTTTAGAACAGTTAGTGATACTGGGATAACAATGCTGTGAAGTGAGATAATAGCAAACACCAATAACTGTACACTAAGAAAGTACTGTATACGGAAAAATGTTCGTCTTCCATCAAAACTCTACAGTAAATATCTGTAACATTACAGCCTACCAATGAGCTCTATCTGACAAAATACTCGGACAAACCATCGCTTACACAGAAGTTCTTTAATGGTGTTAGGCACTGTTGAGACTAGCTTGGTCGTATATTCTTGACGAGGAAGATTGTTCTTACACGGGAACACGCGAGGTTTAGCTTTTCTACCTCCATAGAAAATAATTTGTTTCCATTAAACTGTTATCGGTACACGTATCCATTTGTCAGCAAGGGACATAAGAAACCTGTAACTAGAATATCTGATTCATTAGTTACATGTACACTAAATTTCCTTGAACCGTATTCTTATCGGCTGAATAACAAAAGTGCGTCTATGACTGGAGGCTTAAGTACTAAACGTATAACCGTACATAGAGCAGCTGTCTCATAATCCAAGCGTTATGAAATTCAGAGGTTAGAACCCTCGCAGTGTTGCAATGTACTTGGGCGGGACGCGATCTCTGTTGTGCTTTAACTTACCAAGATGCAAAACTGGGATCTTGCTGTGAGGACGAGTGGAACATTTTTAAAATCTTGGAAGGCATGTAGGAGTCTGCCACGACTTCGAATAATTCATTATTGCTTGTATTGTATTACTTTATGTTTAGGAATTTGTAGTTGATTCTAAACATTGATTCTTGACTTTATTTTCTACACGTTTTGGTCATTTTCCAACTCCCCCGTCTACTCCAACCCCCCCGTTTATTATGTTTTATTTTCCCACCCACCCCCGTTTATTCCAACGCCCCTTCTATTAGGCACCCAAGAGTAAGATCTTTTTGTTAAGGTAAGTCTCTCTCTATGTTGTAATTTAATATTACAATCTTTGTTGTATTTTTTTCTTGCTGAACAATCGTTAAATAAAATAGTTGTCGATCGAAAAAAGGAAATACAGAATGGTCAGTTATGTTTCAATAAAGCTGAAATCAGAAGCGAAAGACAAAAGAGGATAGACATAAATTTTCTGTTGACAATGAAAGTAAGAATCGGTTGCATTAACCACAGTAGATTGATTATGTCTTTATTTTGTCAACATTACCCTCCTGCTGAATCGCGTTCATAAATTACAGATTTCGGTTATTTTCAATATTTTACAATTTAGTTTTGGTATGTTTAAATAGCCTAAACATACATTTGCTGTATAGAAGGATAATCTTGCTTAGCTGTCGTCCCAAAATGGCGGAAGCAATTGACTGACGGTGTGATAAAATCCTCACGAGAATGTTGTTGATTGTGGGCAATGATTGACGAGATATAGAAGCTTCTAGCTATAAACTCCAAAGTTGATGAATGGCCGTACAACAGAATCTACAAACTGCATTCAAATACATACTGACATTCGATGAAAGAGAACCATCAATCAGATCAGTGATTTGCATAATCCTCCATCGTCTGCTGTGTCTGACGTCTTTGCATTTGAGTAGGGCTATTTGAAAGAGCAGCTTATCCGTACTGAGAACATTATAAATAGGCAATTCAGGCCGAAAAGATACACTGAACTGATTCTTAAGCGATGTTAGTAGGCTTCAGAAAGTGGTTTTGCTGCAGAGCATTGAATACTCTATCTTTCGAAAACATAAGGTGTAACTGCGCAGCTTGGCAGGAGCCTGGGGAGAAATGCATGTCTCCTTGAAACGTAGGGACACTAGCTTCTCATTCATTGGACAGTTCTTCAAAAGAATCTAGTTAGTTTGAAGAACATGGCTTGTATCTCATATAAGGCTGCAGTACTTCAATACGACAAAGCTGCCCAGCATAGAATGCAGTTTCTAACAAAATCGATACTACAATAGCAATAAATACGCTCTCACCTGTCAGAAATGGAAACTGTCAACAGACGTTTTTCTTCTTCCCTAATCTGTATCACACTCTTTGAAATCAATTCGATGACGTTTGTACAATGGAACACAAAATCACCTTTGTTCAGGGACTTGCTAGCTTTGTCCTAGAACAGGTTTTATTAATTAAAGAAATATAATTGTAAGCTTGATAATAAACAAATCTTGGCGGGCTTCTACTGCTATCACGAAAACAAATACTTCTCTATTGATTGCAAGGGATCGAAGAAAAGGGATGGATGTGTATTTCTCATCAATTTCTTAAATTAAGCGAAAGGGGTATAATACGATTATATTCTGTAAAAAAGAGGCTTCATTATGACTTGGGGAATAGTGATATGTTCATGTAAATTCATCACACATCCAAATACTTAGAAAGAAAACGTTTGAATAATAGTCACACACGCAGGCCCACATACGTACTTTTACAATAAATGTATAACTTTCGTAAATAGGGTTAGTGGATATTACATAATGAGATTATCTAATAATTCCTTACCTTGGGAGGGGGGGTTACGATAAAATCCTTACAGGGGGGGCAACTTCATAAAAGGAAACCCATCTTACACCTGAAAGCAGAAGAGTACGTGGGCTTATATTAACGTAGTAATGGTAGTCCTACAAAGGGTATTCAGCTTATCAACATGACATTAATGTGTAGACCTTCGGGTAACGATATGTCAATGGCGTTTAGATGTTTCTCGTACCTCTCTTAAGTGGAAAACCACTAGATCGTCTTGGTAAGGGCTGGTTGAAATCTTTTCAATGTCGGAGAGTTGGACACGATGTAAAGGTTGCATTGTTTTGGGGTTAAGCAGCATAAATTCCGACTGAGTTACAATCAGCACCTTTCTCACTTCCTACACAGGAAAGAGAAAACAATATCAGTTAGAGAGTCGGCATTACATCCAAGTTTGCACAAATGCCATCAGATTAGGATCGGCCAACGAAACACCACTAGGGGCTCTTTCGGGTTCTCTCGTACTAGCCACATGTGAAATAATTAAAAACGAATATTTGCGGTTGGAAAATAAAAAAAGTAGTTGATTAAACAATGCAATAACCTATTGCCAGTGGTAACAGACAGATTTTGACTATGACTACAGTCGCAAAATATATGACAACATAGCAAGGCATAGTGTGCATCCCACTACCATTAGGTGGGGATTGAGACTTTTTCCAAACTGGCACTGTAATTGGGGGCTGGGATAATTTCAGAGTTTGTGAGGGGGTTGCCAATGTAGGTGGGGGTAATTTTTTAGGAGCGGGTTGGAGTTTGTTGATGTAGAAGTTTTCTAGCTGGTTATGTTGTGAATCACCGCTTGCGAGAGCATTCGGGAACCACTTTCTTCTCACTTCACATTTTTTCTCGAAAGTAATTGGTTGGAAAGGTAATATTGATCATGCATTGATGAAATGCATTCCAAAATCTGACCCAATCGATGGTGAGTAATTCAGTACGTTGTGTGATTTTTAGGTGAGAAGCATGCAGGATTAAGAGTGAAAGAACTACATAGCAGCAACAAATGACGGCAAATAGATTGAGCAAGTTTATGGAAGGTAAATGTAAAGATACCTTCACACTTAGATTTCTTTTGCGAACTTAAACTCACGTGAAGTTTTAAAGTTGTTTAGCCTGGTATATACATTCTTCATTTCCTATTTTAAAGTCAGAATAACCTCCTGGTTTACACTTTCAAATTGATTAATCATTTCAACATCATGTATATTTGAACATCAACAAGTTGTCATAAAATGCAAAACAAACAATATATACATTTGCATTATAAGGTATCTTCTCAATAGTTGTAACATAAAAGAATTTTCATCAGATTTTGTTATTTTGTAATTACGTATAATGAAGGAGTTGATGTGGGGGTTGGGATCAACCTTTGTTTTGATGTGGGGGGTGGGGGTGGGGCATAAGGTGGGGTGTTGCTATCAAATGTTGATGTGGGGGTTGCAATGGTAGGTGGGGTTGATTTTTTGATGTGAGGGTTCATAACCCTCTGAACACTATGCAAGGGTAACACGTGATTAGCGTGCTTACCAGGTACCATTTCATAGGCCATCGTTTAAGTTCAAGAGATTTTTGTTTCTCGGGAGACATCATGGAACAGATAATTCGACATATCATCGGTTACTATA
>JAAAKM020000480.1:5580-24446 GCA_010016025.2 Alatinidae sp. Z8VKAUB7J3
CGTCTGTCCCCCCCCCCCCCCTATTATTAATTTTTGGGGACTTTTCCATCCCTCCTGTTTAATCCACCCCCCTGCTATTAGGCACCCAAGAATACGTGCTTTTAACACACAAAAAGATGGGTAACGTAATTGGAGGACATTACAGGCTGTAAATGTTTCCAATTCTATTTTGATCTATGCATATCTTGGAGTAAAACCAAATCCACCAAACCCAAATGCAGTGCTCTTACATGGAGCGTTACCTTTTAGTTCGTAACACAATTACAGACGATAGCTGCCTCATGTTTCATCTGCTGGAAATGAGAAAATGAGGCTTCCAACTTTTCGAGTTTCGAGGCTAGTATGACCTCTACTCTTAATATATAACTGTAGTTCTTTCCTATCTGCCTTTAAAATAAACATTACTGTCACGTTTGAAAGGTATATCAGTGAAGATACTTTGACAATATGGCTTTTGTCAGTTAACCTACATATCTGTTACGTTTTATCTGTGTCACTTAAAATTAACTGCTGAATCTAATGGTAAACTCTGTGTATTTTCTTTTCGCAATTCTTCCGTCTATATATCCGGATAAACGAATCGTCCGACCGAATACCGGATAATCATCAATATCCGGCCGGATGGACTGTGTGATTTGTCCCTGAAGCTTACAGAGGACAATCATAAGTCTCTTCGTTATGAGCCTAAGCTTACTTTGATGTATTATAGACGAACAAGTTTTGTTTTTAACAGGCAACAAACGTATTGGATATACGAGGTTCCAATCGCCAAAAAAATCAAGAAACATTTGCACGCCGAAAGCGACCAACAAACAGCACAGTGATCGGGCAACATCTTAAAAAACTGATCGGGTAAACTCTCTTAAATGGTCTTTTAAATCAATACATTTTGCAGAAATACTTTGAAAACCCACTTTAGATATCATGATTACTTCTTTAATTAGATTGAAGGAGGTTATACATTTTCTCAATGTTTCTCGAGTGTGTAAGAAACAAGAGAGAAATTATCAAAAATTGAGAATTAAATAGCTTAAATCGTCAGAAACATCGAGCCTAATCTCATATGTTGTATTTCTCTAGTAAAAACACGATTAGTTAATGTCAGTCAAATTCTCAAGTCCTAATCAAGTCCCTTGGCAATTGTTGGGTTCATTTGCCTATTTCTTATTTGATTCCCGCCTGTAGAATCAAACTTGATCTAAAATGCGAATGCGCCAACTGTGGTGCACCCAAGCAAACATTGGGGAATTATAAGGCATACAACAAATACTTATAAGAAATAGACGCCAAGAACAGTCGCGTAACAACGGCACGCCTCTGAATTAAAAGCGAACGGCTTAGTCAATTTTTATAATAAAAGGCAGGCTAACTAGAAGAATTGCGAAGTCCCTAGCAAAACGTATATTGGAGAAAAGCCCCCTCAGCTGACATACTCTTTTATTGTAGATACACATTTTCTATATAAGTAACCCAGTTGCTAAGACTTCAGCCCTAAAATTAGCCAAAAAGTTAAGCAACTTGCTTAGCAACCCTCAGCCTTGACTGTTGGTAACTTTTTTTCGCAGAACAAAATTACAAATTTTCTTAAAAGTAAAGACAGAATTATTTTTTAATTTGAAACAAATACATAACGAACTATTTACATGTAAAACTCACTGTAAGTAGACGGAAAAAAAGCTAGATTTGTATATATTTATATGGTTCCGTATCACAGAGAAGAAATAACCTTGGCAACCCGTTATGCAACTTTAGCCCTGAAAGTGTATCATACCCTTAGCAACTTTAGCCCTGAAACTGAAAATCGAGTTGCTTATAAAAAAATACTGTTTACGCAATTCATGTTCTTCACTTATCGCATTTTTAAAACAAATAAAGGTGTTTTAACATGTATCGGATACAAACGGATTGTTTCTCGAAACGAGGCCAAGTTAAAGATACCTTTGTAATGAAAGATTGCCGAATTTTGTATTTTGCTTGCAAACTATCGACGATTATTCTCATGTCCCGTTACTCCCCTTTGATCGCTTTATTCAACTCAGTCTGAGAAAGTCTGATAACATAACCTACCAAATTATTTCTACCTAATAAATTACTGGGTACTCACGCTTAATAGTATCATTCTGTCAGGTAAAGGTAATTCAACATTTTTCATTACCGAAGTTAACCCCAGTTTATGTTGCCAAATAACGGTACTATATTTTAGTGCACTTACTTGCCACCATCTACCTAACTACCTCGCACCTTTATTGTAATTTTTCTCTCCTTGTTTTGTATACTATTCTAACTAGACCCATTTCGTATGACTGTGGAATTTCTATAGGTTTAAAATTCTTGCTTCCATATGACAGTTAAATTTTTCCGTAGATAATGCAAGATAGCACCGAAAGCTAGAATAAATATATAACCGAAATGTCTTTCAAATTACATGTTTCATACTTGGTTTTTATATTTTATATAGACTTGAATGGAATATAAACAGTAAACAGTAACGCAAATGTGTAAGCGCAAACGCATTCGGAAGAAGAGAAATTGCTGGTAGCCAATATCTTACCTGCGTGTCTTTGTATGTATGAACACCTTTCACAATGTCTTCAAGTTAGTAAATTTCCGACGTGAGAAGCCCCGATAAAATTGTATTTTAAAACCAAATGTTTCGGAATGTGGTTATTAGGTTTTTCTGGTACTTCTTGAAGCTGTTGAATCAGCCTGTTAAGATCACCCTCGATGCGTACAAGTGTAGCTAATTACAGGTCCAACAGAATTTATGTAACACTGCAGACAGAAGAAAAACAAAATACCTTACATCTTGGCTTGCGGGAACAGAGGATTGTAGGGAATATTTCGGAATGTTACTGAAGTTTAATGGATCAGGCACCCTATGCTATTTGAAAAAGAGATGTTAATACCCCTTTCAAATTAAAACAATACCCTTTGTACAAAATCAGAGGCTATGTTTTGAATTAGCTGTCGAGTAAAGTTTGAGATCAATTCTGTAGAACCTGTATTAAGTCAGTGCAAAGTACAGGTGAAATGCTTCAAAAGTACATTCAATTTTTAAGACAGAGGAAAGAGATAAACAAAGCATCGTTGCGAAGTTAATTAATGCCATAACCAAAGTGCAGTACCAAGAGAAAGGTTTTGACCTGGCTGGCAATCTAAACTTGGCAGGACATGTGTACTTTGGAACGGAAACGTATAGTTTGATAATCAGGTTGGTTTCTCACTGATTGACCAAAATGACGTAAGAAATCAATTCGTCAAAAATGTGACGTATTAAATATTTACCGTCATCATAAGAAAAGGAGAACTCATTTTCTAAAATCCATGACAGAGAAAATTTCTGTAATATTTCCCTAATAAAGGAAGGGCGCATAGCATCAAAAAATTTACTGATTACATTCATGAAATATGAACTGCGAAATATGTGATAGCAAAAGTTAAAGCACAGAGACAATTATTGCTTTCAATGTCTTAAAGAAAGAACATGCACACAAAGAGGAGTCGAAGAAAAGAACGAGAATGATTAAGGAGAAGGGCAAGGGCAACGAAAGGAATGTTTAGTAAACAAAGGAAAACACTAGCAAAATGAACTAGGAAAATGAGAAAAGGAGAAAACTTTGGGTCAAATATAATTCTGGACACCCCAACAAGTCGATTACTATCCGAAAGCCGATTTTTCGTTTTGTTACGCAATTCAACTTTCCATAGTAAGGGGAATCTAGTTTCGAAACAAACACTAGCACAAGACTAAAAACGTGCAGATTTCAAGTTTAATGCTCTGCACCTGGTTTTCATTCAATTTGTAATTAGAAGGCATGTTGTAAGTTTGTAAATTTTGTGTTCTCGCCTCTTGTGTAGACTAGGTTACTTGATGATGCCAATTCTACGGTTGACCTGTGATCTACGACGATGAAAAACGGGGGCTTTGAGGAAATGTGTGATGATACTTTAGGTAGAAGGTATAACATTTTAGACAAAGGTTATTCTGTCTATGCTCTAGCGCAATGGTGTCCGTGAGGGTAACAGATCCACCTAAGCATACACTTTCAAGTTCCTCCTAATTTTCCCGCAGACAGTTTTCTTTCAACGATCTCACTAGCATTTTCTAATGCAATTATTCTACTAATTCACACAAATCAAGCCGTTGATTACATCTCTATTCAAATACGTGATACAGATTCTCTGACGTGAGGAAGGAGAGTAAGCATATAGTTGCTTGCTAGTTACCTTGCAATACGCTACAGTTGCAATACAATAACATACAAACTCCAAAATCCAACGGCAGTATCATCATAAGTAAGCGTGTTATTGCTGCTTGCTTTTGTGCAATATTATGGATTTGCAATAAAATTATATACAAACCCCAATTTTCAACGGCAGTTGCACCATAAGTTTGCTATAGTGCTTCATGAACGTTTCTCTACGTTTTCTTCGTTTTCTACGTATCGATAACACAAGATGCCTTTGGTTCTAAAATCATTAAAAAATTCTGTTTAGTTTCCTATTCAAAATTACAGAGCAGGCGTTTCATAACGTTACAATAAAGGACCTACTTCAAACCCTTTAATGCCCACTACATGACGGATTTGTGTAAAAATTCCAAGTTTATCATAGAGGTTCATCATCGTTGCACGATGTGGGATAGTTTCTATTGATCTATATTAGGTGAAGTATATACTTTAAATTGGAACATTTTAGTAAATTAGAACATTTTAAGGTAGAACTGACTGTTACGTCCCTCACTGATAATAGAATAATTGATAATAGAACTTCTTTGTTTTGTAATTATTCTCATTAGACCCATTTTGCGTCATTTTGTCAGTCTATCTTCTTTAAACCGTTGCTGTTAGTAGCATTGTAAAATTCCTCCGTAGATGATTTAAGTTGGCATTGAAAGCTAAGAAAAATATATAGCGATATTTCTCTCGGATTACGTGTCATTTCCTTGGTTTTTATATTCCGTATTCGGATAATAGAATACTTACACAACTTTTGACCTGTTTTGACCATAAAAATGACATATTCGATTTATTGTACTATCTTGTCATAAATGTACAAAATCTAAAAAAGTCATCACCCTTTTTCAGCCAACTGGCTATATACCTGCATTTCAAGCCTGAATCTTTCTTATAGCCTATTTTGATCTTATAAGTTATCATAAGATATTTATACTTATGCGTTTGCTCCAGTTTAGAAATCTATGCTAGACGCGAGAGAAATCACTACATGTTTTTTATAAGCATATGGTTTTTCCGAGACAGGCTCGGGTATGCTTAAGTAAGGCTCCGTTTCAGGCTCAAAATATGCTCATCATATGCTTATTTTGGGTCAAATTCATAGCCAGAAAAAGTCAAGTCAGGTACTGGTAAACAATAATCGAAAGCAATGGACGTACTTTCCACAGCTTATCAGTTTAATTTCGGTATCAGTTATAGACAAACTGTCAACAAAATTAATGTTTCTTATAAGCGCGTCAAAAGGTTTTCTGGAGAGAACTGACGATATTCCATCATATGTCATATTTTTCTCCCACTATGAGCCATGATTAGGCATCTGAACTATGCACATCCGAAAATAGCAACCAATGAACATGTCCATTTCCTCAAGCAAGGACTTTATTTGATAACTCTTCCCAAACCATTTAATACTACAGCGATTGCTTTCAAACGCCACTATATTCAACAATGCTGATGCAACAAACATCCTGAAGCACTGGTAAGGGGTTAAAATATTGTGGGGATCTGGGGCCAGCTCTGGTTCCTCGAAAATCATCTCAGCTAAGTGAATGTCCTTCTTCCTCCAAGGATAAAATGGAATTGCATCCATCTTCTCAGATTCAACATCTTCGTTTCTCGCTTTCTTTTCTGTAGCAGCATTCCTGTTAATCTGTACAGTTTTTAGTTGGTCCTCAAGTTCACACGCTGAACGCAAAGCCATCACTTTTTTAAATATCCTCCTCAAGGTCAGAGTTTGACACCAACTCCTCGATTTCAATGTCAGGAAATGTTAAGAAAAGGCACCACTCACAGCTTCAGAAAGAGGTGCAGGCATCCTGACTTTTGGTATCGTTGCCATCTTCAGAACCAGAATCGGCATCGTCTGAGCAATTCGATACGATCTTTCGGGTGAAATTGGCAGTTTCCGAGTAGAGGCGTGATTCGTCTTTTTCGAATACTACAACAAAAAAAGGTTGAAATCTATTGTTAACATAGTGACCAAACCTGTTTGAGTTCAAGCCCTATCAAGAAATCATGTCACAAATCCTAATCTGGCAGCTAAGCAGTCGCACGTAGGCTACTTAAAATAGATACAATGTCACAACTGTGCGACTTTACAAAGCACGGATATGACTATTGTCCACAATTACACGCGTGCTTTTAGAGATAAGTACAGTCGACCACCAATTCGTATCTGATTTGCCAATACTTACTGTCTTTTCAAAGTGACAATGATACCGGTTAGAGAATGTGCTCAGGTATTGCAACTACATATCGAATGTAGTAGCTAACAGCTTCTGAATACATGTATGTAGATCTGTCAATATGTTATTAAGACATTTTGCAACTATTTTAACTCAAAGCACAATGAAAGTGTTCGCTTTCTATTGATAGTAAATCCAGAACATTTTTATGCTTTAGAGGGTCGCTATTAAGGGGTCAGGTAGCTTTAGGAGTGCCCTTACAAATATAACCCAATATTGCGAAGACAGTAGAGAAATAAAAAATATGTCACTACCGGAGCTCGAACCTATGACCCTCGCTATCGCAGCGTGTGTTCTACCAACTGAGCTAGGTGACCTTCCGATGTTAATATACTCTATTTCTCTAGTCGCCACATTAGCTCCCAATTATCCACCGGTGGACATCAACATCCAGCTCAACGCAAATAAAGACAATATTCTGTGCACCATATGACTTAACCAAGGAAGGACTACCATCAAGGCCGTCTATCTGTGCGAAGCCCATTGAAAGCACGAAAAGATGATAATTTCTTAATGCAACTTAGTTTGCTGAAAGATAAGAAAGTACGATTACACTCGGTACTTGGTTGGAACCCAACCCATACAGTTAGTGCAAAGCTTAAACTCCTCGAACTAACAAATCAAACTAAAGTGCCTTATTAAGACAAAAAGGTAATACTTTGTTTAGCCGCGTAGAATAACCAGACATGCTTCACAGGCTTTCTAGTACGCTATCTTACTTGTCATCGTCAAATTGCAGTATAATAGGGATATTTTGGCAGAATCTATATTTTCCCTTGGATATTACCGTAAAAACTAAGCTAAGTAGTAAGAAGAGGCAATGTACATCAAAGACACATTGGGTCGGGAACAGAAGTTTCGGGGAATAAATTTTCGTACAAGTTTACTGACTGTTCGTATTTAAATATGGACGAAGTATAGATAAATACGTGACATTGGTAAATTTGATTATCATAGCAGCAAATGTTAGAGGGCATAAAATGATGGGAATAAACATTTTTTGTAAGATTAAAGCTCCAACATTTGGTTTTGAACAACCCTCAAATTACAAAATGTAGGGTGTATCTTGCTTAGCATTGCTTAAATAAAATCTTCTTAAGTGAAATATGAGGATTTTTCAAAATGCATCTATAGGGCACGTCACAATTAAAAACCATTGTGGACAAAACACATATATCATAAATTTTCTAAAAATAAATCTTCATTCTTTGACAACACAGTCGTGCTCATGCTACGTTTTGAATTCAAATTCTTCGTTTTCGTCATAATCGACTAATTATTAGTCCCATGGGGATGTATTCTCTTACATCGAAAAGTGTAGTATGTGGCCTGAGGGTCACTGTTTCACTCATTCATCTGCAGCAGTAACACGCCCAAGTTAGCTTTTTAAACAGTTCATTCTTACTATTTTTAATGTTAACAGTAATTGTAACAGTGCAGCCTTGACAAGCAGAAATGATCAAATCAAAACTGACTTATGCTCTTATCACGCTATCTGCGATCTTCTGTATGGTTACGTACAGCATTTGAATGGGTGTGCTTATGTGGGCAATAATAGAATCTGGCAGCACTGGGTCCGTGGGAGAAACGACGGCTCCATAACCTTTTGATGTACTTGTTATCAATTCGGTCTTGCAACACTGCGATTGTCATCGCCTATTTAAAGTGGTGGGGCAGGCTAGGGCATGTTCAATAAAACAGTCTAGTAAATATCCTCTGACAACAGAAATTATTATGTAACTCATATAACAATTTGGTAGCACTTACGCAGGCATAGCAGACGAGGCAGACGAAAGATTCTCTTCACTCACAGCAACATTCACCACTGTTTTCCATTCCTGGTTCGCAATGATAAATCCGAATCAAGAAAGCCTCTTTGACGATAAAGTGACTCTATGGTGATCAAATTGGAACCCCTAATTGAAGGAAGGCTAGGTTTTCTTGGATGTGATTTAAACCAAGCTATTTAAGCTGTTGAAAATGTGTCTATCACTGTTCTCAGTTTAGTACATTTTTGAACTACTAAGTCACATTTACTTCGTCATACTCCCCTTTTCTTCCTCATTTTAATAGATAAAACGCCCCCGAAAAGAAAACTTCACTGAAAACGTTTCGCCTTCTGAAAAACTTCTTCAGGTCAACTACTGATTTGTTGCTGGAATTAGGCTAAACTAAACTCAGGCACCTACGATACAAAGGTTTAACCTACATTCGCATTGCAATCTGGTATATTCCAACAATTGAATGCTATTGTCATTACAAAGTAAACTAACTGCCAGAGGACAGGGAGCTGAAGTACGCAAGCGAAGCGTAGTTGCATCCTTGTCTAGGGGATAAAAAGGGGGCGGTGGTAAAGTGGGTACGAAACAAATGGACTCTCTTTGGGAAATTTCTTAGTACCCGGTTTGACCGTGTCGCAACTGGCAGGAGGCAACAGCCATCACTGCAAGACGGCACGGAAGAGTACCAAGTGCACGTAAGTGTATCATCTCCCGGAAAAATGCGAGCCAATCATGAAAGTATGAACAAGCACAACGAAGTTGCAGACAAAAGTGATCGCGGTATCAAGAATGCAAGTAGGGATTCAAGAACGTTTGAGGAAAGCAAAAAATAAAAGTGGCACAGCTTCACATTAACTAGATGCAAGAAAATAAGCATTTAGAACATGTGCCTACCTTTTTCACGATAAACAATCGCATCTTTGTTTGTTGTGCTTGAGACGGATAAAATAATTAAGTGCACTAATCTGTTGTTTTTTGTCCAACTTTGAATTTTCTCTTTCAGGTTGTCACATTCCCCTCATCGATGCCCCTTTCTGAAATACAAATTTCAGGATATCCGGATCTCCCCTGTCAAATACAAACTCAATCGCAAACCTGAACCCCATACCTTCGTTCACTGTATTGATGTCAGCACCATATTTTATAAGTAACCAAATCACTTCCAATGTGCCAAAGCCACAACATATATGAATTGGTGTTGTTCCACAAGGAAGACCTTTCACACTGACACCTAAAATCGTAGCAAAGTTTAACGTAGAGACGTGGGCGCTAGGAGACGGATAATTTGGGGTAGCAAGAGTCTAAAAGATTGAGACCGCATGGAAGGATTTGGTCCAGATGAATAACTAATATGTTAGTCTTCCCTCTCGATTGGGTACTTATTTTTAGTTTATAAGACCTAAGGTCGGATTATCCCAGGTCACTATACAATAGCTAACATTAAAACAAAAGAATGTAGTATTGGCAAGTGAGAGTTCATTGATGTAACAAAACGTAAGAAAAATAAGGTACCTAATCAGTTGCTAAACCAATCTGTTGTAAACCTAAGTAGGTGACATTTAGTGAATGGTGCTGAGTCTCTGTAGCTTTGTGGCATTCTTTAACATTATCTAAATGCACCTTGCCTTAAACATGTCCCTTCAACTTTCTTTCAGGAAAACAATGTTCATACCCATTTAAAGGCTTCCTAAGAAAAAAAGCAGCCAAACCTTAAGGCAATTTTCACGTCTGTTTTAACAGGCAATGTGCATAGGTGTTTCTCCCTGGTAGTCAGAAAGGTTAAGATCAGCTTTCTTTCATGCTAAATATTCTAGAATGGAGGAATGACCAGCCTCTGCAGAGAGGAAAGCACATGTCTTTCCACTACCACTCTGCTCATTGAACAAATTTTGTGCACCTTCGCAGGTGATCAGAATTTTCAAGAAGGAGAGAAATCCACTCTTCGAAGCTTCATGTATCTAAGCCAAAGATCAAAATAATCTAATGATATCCATCATTTCATATAGATAAAAGAAATACATTAATATGATATAAACCATTACTTAAATCTGTACAATACTTCAGTTGACTATTTCCGAGGTCACTCCAAAATCTCAACAATACCATCAACAGCGTTATTTTTTTTCCTTTTCGCTTTAAATGTTCATCATTGCTACTGACTTACATAACCTTCCTTCACAGACACGAGCAACAGCTTTTTTTGTTCCTACTAAGCGACAATGGAAGTATCATCCTCATGGAGTTTCGCTATTCTAAATTTTTGTAATAGGTGTGGTTTCCCAGGCAAGAATTATAAGTAGTGCTACCGTAAGAAAATACGTGGTTCAGAAAGAATCTGAATTTAGATATAAAGTTCAGCTAACAAAGAGACCTGGGGAACACCAGTCTTGACGGAGTAGCTACTGATAACATTCATTCAGTACAGCCTGGGAAGGATTTTCCCCGATAAACCATATACCTCACGCTTTACGAAAAGGTCTGAGTGCTAAACGGTATCAAAAGTCTTCGAAATGTAACAAACCTTCGACGGAAACATCAAGGACACAATGTATACGTTCGAAGATAACTAAAAGAAAATCAGCAGGAGACCGTGTATGGCGACAGCCATCACGGTGGTCAGGAATATGACCAAGATATTCAATGGTAACGGAATCAAAATAATTGCTTGTAACTAGTATACGCCTGCTTAGTCGATCATTACTGGAATCAATACTTTCCCTTACGTTTTTAGACGCCGGACAAATACATGCTATTTTGGCAGGAGGGCGAAGATGAATTATTCAGGCATCGTTGAAAGAGTTCTCCGGTCTGCAATGGTTGAAAATACCTTAGAAAAATTTACCTGTCCTAGATGGCTAACCTAACCATCACCTCAAGTACGAAGCTACAGAATGCTATCCGTGAGTAACCTGCAAAACAACTGTACAAACACGGATTAATAAGCAAGTGAGAGCACAACTGCATAGATCATGCACAGAGGTCGTTGTCCAGCAAAGGCTTTAATTCTAATTTATCTAACATTTTGATAGAAACACTGTAAACTGCAGACGTTTAACTCAGGACGTTTCTGAGCTGGGTTACATGAACATCATCGGTTTGACATATTAACGGTTGAAATGAAGCGATTTAATACATGGGGCAGGCCTTGAACGCAACTACAACTAATCAAACAATAGCTAATTCTTTGCACTCAAATTGGCCAAATTTTCAGTATGACATTGTGTGAATAAGTAAATATTAGATTGTTAGTGAGTTGACCTAGAGCTTCCAAAACAGTGAAATCTTCAGGTGGCACCCCTCGGTCTTTCCCATAAATGAAGTGTAGTTTTTGGTTTTTACGATATAGTTGATCTTCTTTGCAATAACTATGACCAGACAAAAATATCAAAATCTCAGGGATATCGATACGCACATCTCTATGTTGATAAGTCAGCAAATTGACGAAAGACATGATTTCATCTCTGATATAGGGAGCTGCTTAAATATGCTAGTTGTGACACAACTATGATTTCTGTTGAAAAAGTCACCATGTATTTTAATTAAGAAGAAAATTAACGTATATTCCATACAGACAAGAAACGTCCATAGGCCTGCCTCTTCAGCCCTTCTGTACAGTGTCCGAATACCTCTCTTCTTGTAGGAAAAGGCAGAAATTATTTAAACAAAGAGCATTCTGTCCATGTATTAAAACATATTACCTTTATAGTAGACACTAATGACATTGATCTATTTCCAATCTATAGACAGGGGCATTTGGTACAAAGAAAGGCATGTATGGTCTATTTCAGAACAAAGCTACTCCAGGGAGCTACAAAAAGCTACTCCTTCCATATTTTCCCAATACCTGCACTCTAGATCACTGGGAAAGGGCACCAGTCATTAAGAAAAGAGATATTTAATACAGATGCGATGAGGATACATCTTTTAAATCTGTTTTAGAAAGGACCACTGTATATCACTTGCATATACACTAGATCGTTTAGAAATGGGCAGCTGATTGAGATACCCAAAAGGTACATACCTCTATCTTTGTAGAGAACGAACATAGCATACTGCACGAGAAAATCATCCCCAGCTGTTTCACAAACGGAGCAACCAGTACTGATTCACAAAGCATAAATGTTTCCACAGCTGTTCGAATAATAGAGCAATGAACGTACAGCAAAAGTATTATCGAATGTACATATATTTACAACTGATATGCCAGAAATAAGAGGGCATGTACAGGTATTTATGAGCTTGCGTGTGTTTGTGTGTACGTGTATGTATAGTTGTTGTTGTGTGTGCACGGGTATATACCTACATTTACTTGTGTGTATGTAGCTATTACTTATGTTTGTTTGTATAAATGTTAAGGGGGATTGGCGGGGGGAGGGGGGGGCGAGGGCAAATATAGTTGCTGATGAAAAAAATGCGTCACTGTTAATTCTAATCTCACAAATGCGGACTCAGCTTTCGAAACCACCCCACATTCGTTGGTAAAATATACATTATACAGTTTGACTTACACATCGAAATATAGGTTTTTGTTACTTGGTACAAGCAAGCCATAATACTTAAACCTGGCGAGAATCGGGTACTACTGCCATATAGATTATTTTGGTTCAGCAATACTCTTGTAAGCATTGAAACTAACAAGGTGGTGAATTCAAAATTTTAACTATCATTTTTAAATTCTAAGTAGTTTGATATATGATACGGGATACATGAAACGTTTCTTAAAAGTCTTAGTTTCTCTTTCATGCTCGATCGGACGACATGGCGACATTTGTGCTGCAGAGATGACGGGCAGCCTACAATGAGAAAGACAGATAAAACATGATCAAAACAATGAAGGTTTACCATATGGTTACAATAATTGCTGTATATAACCCCACCTTTGCCACTAATGGAGATGGATTCTTGCATCTCTTAAAACATTCAAAGGAAATAATATAACAAACAAGAAGAACAAATTCACGCCGACTAAGCTCATGATCAAATCAGGAACATGCCTGAACATCTTATCCAGAACAGAGGCAGAGCAGTAAGGCTTTTGCTCCCAGAACAATTTTATCAAGTTGAACCTATTTATACACAGAGGTATCCCCCTTTAGACTAGCTTTCATTACAACATGCACAATAAGAGTAGAGCACCATCCCAAGCAGCAACAACAGCATTTTCTATCGTTACCACGTCAGAGTGGACTGTTTCGTAAAAGAAACAGAGTTCCTGAATTCCGGAATCTAATTAACGGAGACGAGGCAGGGCAGGAAGGCAAAATTAGTAAGTCAGTTTTGACACAAAAGACAAAAAAAAATATCTAGAAACAAAAAGAACAAGGATTGTAAAGGTGCCAATGAAAGAAAAGAGAGACAGAAGAAAGCTGGAGAAGGCTAAAAAAGTTTAAAGGCAAAATGGAAGCTTTCCTTATGCTGATATGCTTGGTACCACACCCTATTTATGTCTTAATGAATAGATGACTGTGTATGTTGCAGAATGTCCGTGATATGGTCTACAGGATGCCCGTGATATGGTCTACAGGGAAGAAAGCTTAAATAAGTATTTTTAGTTCAGAATCGTCAAACATTGTCCCAGAGAAGAATCATAAGGAAAAAAATTCGAGGCACACTTTCCTTCTCCTTGTCCATAGTAACTCTTACAGTGCATTCACCCGATCCTTCTTTGACAATTGATAACTTTAAACGAATCCATTGACTTAAAGACTACTATATATCGCTCAATATAAAACAGACGTTTAAAAGACAAATCTCTCCATTCTGTTACACGTCATACGCCTCAGGCAAAACATTGTGATTATTTCGAAAGACCACATAAAAATATTAATGACAGATACCAAAACATCATTGTAACAAGTGTATTTTTAAAGGACATACGTAAAAAGAGTAGCAGCGATATTTAAAAATGACATTAATCACACAAATAATACATATGTGATAAGAAATATAAACTATACACAAGGTAAAAGGGAGCAACGCCTTACCTAAAATATCGACGACTTTCTGCCATTTTTCTTCATCTTTAACAAATGTATTGTACAACTTCCAGTTAGAAATCCCTTCATGAATATCAAATCGTAAAATGAGACTGAGAATGTCTTTATTTATTCTAGAGCCCAGTTCGAGTGTTTGTAACACAGACTTGCCCTTTTCGGGAATAATATAATTCAATAAAAGTTCCAGGCATTTGATATGGTCCTGCGCTAGCAAATCGTTGTCATCTTCGGAGTCAGAATCATCTTCACCCGTACAATTCGATACAATTTGTCGAATGAAACTTACAGCTTCTGTGTAAAGGCGAGTTTCATTCTGTTCACGTACTGCAAGATAAACAATTGATATCGTATTATTAATGTGATGCAAATACAAATCCGCTTTCGTTTCAAATCCTGTCAAGAGATTACACGCGTCGTTTTAGAGATACCACAGTCGAACAAAGTTTTATTTAAGTAGTTGGTTAGTGGTACAAAATTTGGATATTGCGTTGGGTAACATATTCGTTTCGCCAAACGTTTTCCCATACACTGATCACCACAATCGTATGCAGTGAAGTGAGAAGCCTTTTGGCAATAAATCTATAGGACACGAGAAGAGCAAAACACGACGTAGAAAATAACAGTCACGAGAGCGACACCTTTTTGCCACTCTTGTTATAGAAAAAGGCGTAAATATAAACAAAATGTATACAAATTCTTTCTGTCGAGAGAGCACCGGCTTCTTTGTTTTGCTAAATGCGGCTTCCAAAGCGGGCAAGATGAAATGGAGATCGGGCTTGGCTAATACCCTGAACAAATCGCCGTGATAGCTGTCAGCACATGTTGGGTTTTCAAGCATATGCTGTCCTAATGCCGAGTCTGTTTGGGGGTCCGTTGACTTGGCTTTGTTTACATGATTCGGTAAAATATTCGGAAAATTACTGCGTCTAGTAATGAAGGCCTGCAAATGTGCGATTCTGTCACGTAACCTCTGCCACGTACGACCTATATATTCGCTCGCACAGCGACATAAGAATTTAAAAATTAATAAACTTTTATGTGTGACAGGTAGCATGTCTTTTGGGGCAACAGGCAGCAACTTTTGGGTGGAGTTGACGACACGCTGTACTACCGTGGAAAAACTGCTGTTCACGGCCGTTTTTATTCTTTTACCAAAATATAAGGAAAAGTTACCAATCTACAGTAGTCGCAAATATACCTTGACACATTCTGGGGCCATATTTTGGGTCAGAAGAAAACTTGGCAATCTAATCTCATCGCTACTGTAGTCCATCGTGCTCTTATCATTTATTCAAAAAGTAGACACGTTGAGGTATTAGCCAACATTAACCATTTTTCTGGAAACGGCTATCCAAAAAATGTGATTAACGTTGTCTCTTCTAATCAATTGTCCGTTACTCAACGCTATATTCAAACTCTGAGCAGCAACTAAAAGTAGACAGGCCTGGCATGAAATGTAGAATATGGGTGTGATACTTCTCGACTAGGATGTACAGTCCGAATCTCTCAACAAAGCCCCCTGATAAGCAGAAAAGCCATTAGGATGTATAGTCGGGCCTGCTTATTGCTCATAGGGAATCAAGGGGGGGATCAAGGGGAAAAACGGGTGCAGTACACAATAAATAATATTTTAAATGGTACAGGTAATGAATTGAGTCTGAGCATAATTTAATATGTGGAACGTGGGTGTATTTTACGTACGTTTTATGTAGTATTCGAATCCAGGCGATGAAACAGTTGAATTTTCCTTGGCAACCTTTACCATATATTCTTCACGTATATACATAACGGTGAACCAACGCTCAAGATACCCGGGAACCTTTAATATTTCGTCTACCAAGGGAGAGACAATGCTTATCGTCTGGGAATTTTGTATTTAAAGTCTTCAAAGAAATAGTAGCGTACGGCGCCTGTATCATGTTAAAATACTAATATGAGCGAAATGTGGGATATGCCTGGCATACTATGCTAACTTTGGTCAGTTTTGTATGAGTTTACCTGCAATCACCATTTGAGACTGCATTTTGGATACCTAGATAAACTCCAGAATAAGAAATTCGCGCAAAGATCAAGCAATGAAGATACAAGAGAGACATACGTAAGAGACCATAAAAGTTCCGGAACAGCACCTTAGGCTTAGAGCAAAAACCTTAACTGGTTGACTGTTATCATTTTTGTACAAAATTGTACACGGATACGTGGTAAAGTGATAACTTTAGGCGTCTTATTATAATAGCGGTAAACGAAAGAGGCAATACAAATGTTTGAAATAAACATTGACATAATAAACGAACATCGACGTTTCCAAAAGTTATTTTTGTAAGTAGGACTTAAACGACTTATTTCTTGCGTTCTCGACAAACACTGGTCAAGTCAAATCGTCTAAGGTGAAAGATGAGGATATTTTCGGATGAATTTACAGGAGGCTACACAATTGTAAAACGCCGTCATGTAGCGTAAAATACATATTACAAAACATTCATTCTTTAATGAAGCCGTCGTGCATACGCTAAATTTCGCATGAAATATATACATGATAGTCATAGTCGATCATTTGCTATGTGAAAGACGGTATATCCCAATACTACTGATAGCTTAAACAATCAAATTAACAGTAACTCTGTAACTTGGACAAGGATAAAGAATCAATCCAAGACTGGATTATGCCCGTAAGATCGAAGGTGAATTTCCTCGGCAATTACATGCACTTACAACATTTGTACGGACGAGCTTAACGTTAACAACAATGATTGTTATCATTGAATACATCGGATGCAGAGAGGTCACATGCTTCTGTTATAGTCTTTGTTCTTTCCTCGGTGTGCATTATTTGGCTTTAATACTTCGCCATGTTAGACTATGCTAAGACGTTAGCAGCTATCCTCCAAACTAAATCCTTCTTACGTAACTTACAAAACAACTTGTTTGTATATACAGTACTTACATAAACCTAGTAGGTAAAAGGCTGATGAAAGATTCCCTTCGCTCACAGCAACATGTACGACAGTTTGATGTATGCCATTCCTGGTTCGCAGTGATAAATCCAAATCAAGTAAGCCTCTGTTGTGAAGTGAGCGAAAGAAGGACGGTGCTTTACGTCTTGCCATAACTTTGATTACCACGCGAAGGTCCGAAGGTGAAAGATCATCTACATTTTCTTTGAGGAAATCCAACATAACGTTTAAGCAATTCAAGTATCTTGAACACTAGAAACAAGAAGCAGTTTTATAATTTATATACTATACACGAAAATGGAGTGAAACACAAAGGTGCAAGACTGCACGGGTGCAAGTCTGAAAGGGTGCAAGACTAAAAGGGTGCAAGACTAAAAGGGTGCAAGACTAAAAGGGTGCAAGACTGCAAAGGTACAAGGGTGGATGGATGCAAGTTATGCAAACCAGAATAAAACGAAGGAATGGACTGCTAATAATAGTAATTTTTGGCAATTACCTTAGATGAAAGCAAAGATGCAAACGATTACGTAGGCAAGAGTAGAGACAATAGTGTAACATGCAGGCATCGGCGCAAAAGCGCAAGAAAAAGGGTGAAAACGCACGCGAGTTAAATATCATTCGCTCCGACAAGTATCCACGGATACAACTAATAAGGCACCAAACGTTGCCATTCAATTGGGCCAGTGCAGGTGCAACCACGTATTTAAGGACGCCCATAAAAAAAGAAAATGAAGCACTCGACAAGGTTAAAATAAACAGAAAAATGCAAAAGAGTATCCAAGCACGACACCACTAGCCTACCTCTCTGGATGATAAACACCCGCATCTCTGTTTATTATGCTTGAGACGGACAAAATAGTAAAGCACACCAATCTGTTGTTTCTTGTATAACTGTGAATTCTCTCTTTCAATTTTTCTCCTTCCTATCTGCGACGCACCATTCTGTAATACAAATTTAAGGATATCTGGATCTCCCCTGTCAAATACATATTCAATTGCAAACTGGTATCTCTGATTTTCGTCCTTTACCTTGATGTCCGCACCATTGTCTAGGAGCAGCTGAATCATCTCTAGGGTGCCGAAGCCACAACATATGTGAATCGGTATTGCACCGTCAGGAACACCTTCAGCTTTGCAACCTGAGAAAGAAAGAGATCTAAAATCTTTTGAGACGCCATTACCATCCACCCTAAATACCTTAATCAGAAGCTCCGGAGTAAGGTACTTTGCAATAATGAGTTAGATGGCAAAACATCTGATTGCCCCAAATGCATATAGTCATTCTTTGTCTCTGTCTTCAAGCACCATATTTCACATTTTATTCATTTTCCACTATTTCCCTTTCTTCTCTTCCCCACTTTTTCATATCTAAACTACGTGGCCCCTCCCTTATCTTCCCAATTCCCGGCACCCTATTTTCTTCTTCATTCAGTCCTCAGATTCTGCTTTTATTCCTACTATCACTATTATCCCTACTACCACTAACACCACCACCACTAACATTGTTTCTACTACCACTATTACTCCTCCTCCTCCTCCCCCTACTACTACTACTACTACTGCTACTACTACTCTACTACTACTCCTCTACTGCTACTACTACTACTACTACTACTACTATTACTATTACTACTACTATTACTATTACTATTAC
>JAAAKM020000481.1:0-14516 GCA_010016025.2 Alatinidae sp. Z8VKAUB7J3
GTATCTTAGGTTTGCCCAGCTGGTTTTTACTGTGACAACTCATCTAATCCAGTCATACAGTTCAGTAGCTTCATATGCCCACCTGGTTCATACTGCCCGAACGGCACTGAATATTCCAACCAATACAAATGCCCTCTGGGAACATTTAGTAATGAAACTGGTCTAAAAGTGGTGAGTCAATGCAGTCCGTGCCCTGGAGGATATTTCTGCGACGAACTGGGGCTAACAGAATACAGTAAACGTTGCTCACCAGGTAAGCATGTTTTGGTACTAACTTCCACTTATAGTCAGTTTGGCACTTCCTATTCATTCTCACAATTTATATACTCATCATACTCATCATACTCATCTCATATCCAGTCATAAAATAGAGACCAAGGTTTCAATCTGATTGAAATTGCTAAATCTAAAGATGTTTTATTTGGTCTTTTTTAATCAGGGTACTACTGCAGAAGTGGAGCGTCCGTTTCGACACCAGAAATCATAGAATCTGTGGGCGTTACCAAGAATAATACAAATTGTACATGTCCAACTCATCAATGCTCTCCAGGATTATTCAATGAGACCAATGCTGGACCTTGTCCAAAGGGATTCTACTGTCCTGAAGGGACTGATGAACCTTTGCCTTGTCCAAGGGGAACGTATAGTGATAAAGAAAAGCTTCAGTCGGAAAACCAGTGTTACAACTGTACTGCAGGACAACATTGTTCAGAGAAAAATTTAACTAGTCCATCGGGGGCTTGTTGGGCTGGATATTATTGCCCAAGTGGCGCTTCCCGACCAGATTGGATTCCTTGTCCACCTGGAAAGTTTTGCATAGAAGGAAGTAAGGAGCCCACAGACTGCCCAGCAGGAACGTACCACAATGTGACTAAGGGGAAGAACTCGACGGGTGATTGCTGGCCTTGTCCTGGTGGAAAGTACTGCGCTACACCTGGGCTGAGTATGGCGACAGGGGACTGTGCCCCAGGGTAAGGGACAAAATAAACACCATTTCCGTTTTAGTCATACTTAACACGTTAGTACGTCATCATTTATACTATTGTCTTCACTGCTTTTGGTCTGCAAGCAGTTTTGTTAATAGTAGTGACTCATTCATCTCTATGTATATATATATATATACGTGTATATAGTACTCAGCAGACACATAGCAATTATTAAATATTGATCATGAGCGAAGCGTTACCACTGTAGCTTTCTTTTTTCACTAAGGGAGCTCGGGCGATTCGAACCACGACCCATTGGTTTGAAGACACAAACCTTAACCATTAGATCATTAATTCCAGTAATTAAGGTCAGAAATGTGCAAATCAGTCTTGTCATGGTTTCTCCTCCATTCAATGGGCAAGGGGAGATTGATTATAATTATTTCTTGTGTTTCGGCTTTGAGCCTTCGGCATATATATATATATAAGCACTATATATATAAGTATATATATATATATATATATATATATATATGTATGTATGTATATATATATTCTCAGCAGACACATTGCAATTATACATAATTCTCAAAGAGTGGAGGATTACCACAATAGCTTGCAAATTAACGGCGTTGACCGGATTCGAACCGCTATATATATATGGCGTGTTTTAATACCAAGTTGCGTCGTTTCTTGATTGTATCTCATCGTCGATGTCACTTGTGGTTTAATTGATCATCAGCAATGTCATTCATAACCGTTTTTGTCATTGTCCGTAAAACACTAATTGCCAATAACCTATATGAGTATCTTAACGCAAATAGTGATTTGTTTGCTTTTTGCTCTTCATCGTGGGACAGGGATACTTTATTAATAATTTTGGATTAAGTGTTCATATCCGTAACTATGTACACCCTACTCAATTGAATGAGGACGTTTCAATAAAAAGAGGAAGTGTGGGATATTTGGTCAAAGAATCTTGGGTTCGAATTCCAATCGCATTACTATACCCATTGTTGAAGAGTCTGTTAAAAGCTTAATTACTGACACGATGGTCAAGTGTCCTTAGTTTGATTCAGGCCACTACATTTGGTATGCCATCCTCTGTCTTTACAAAAAGTCTTACTCTACAGCCTCCCACACCGATGTTTCTAAGTAGCGCACATTGTTTATTGCCTATACTGTCTTAATTAGCCATACCTCAAATAGCAATTACGAAAATGATAGCAGTAATACTTGCCTGATGATATGTTCAATAACAGCATTCCAAAACCGGGCAATCGTAGTTCCCCAAGCTTGAATTATCGTAGCATACAAATGTGTATCTATGTATTCATACTGCTGTTCTACTTCTCAATCAGATAACAAACTGGGTAATTGTAGTTCCCCAAGCTTGAATTATCGTAGTATACAAATGTGTATCTATATATTCATACTGCTGTTCTACTTCTCAATCAGATAACAAACGTTCACCTTTAAGTAATAGTTGACTAATTGTCACCCCCGCTTCGTCTGTAATCGTATTTTCTGGTGATCAGCAATTATACGTTGTCTTTATTCTGTTCTCTTTACCTTAGATACTATTGCCCCGCTGGAACATCTGACAGAGAACCAACTGACAAATTTTGTCCTGTTGGACATTTTTGCCCTGGTGGTGTTGCGAATCCGAAACCTTGTCCAAGTGATCAAATGGCCAATCACACACATGCACACAAATGCGATCCCTGCCCTGCTGGATACTACTGTGTTGAGGCAGGTGTGCCTCGGCCCTGTAAGAAAGGCTTCTACTGCCCTGAAGGTACTGGACATGACCTGAAAGCATGCCCAAGAGGTACTTATGGATCTGGAACAGGATATGACGAGCTTGCAGATTGCTCACCATGCCCAAGTGGGAAGTACTGCAGTAGTGAGAATGCAACATCGTTTACGGGACCGTGTGACCCAGGTTTCTTTTGCCGTCATGGTGTAGATAGACCCAGACCCACCGGTGACAATGTTACAACACCACTAACTACAGTCAATAGCACTTGCCCATACCACGATGGGAGAGAAACAGGAGTCGGTGGTAGATGCCCTGTGGGACATTACTGTCCATTAGGAACTGACATTCCTAAGCCATGTGACCCTGGTACCTATGCACCTGTGGAACAACTCTCACTTTGCTATCCCTGCCTGAAAGGGTACTACTGCCCATACAGTAATATGACATCATACGCATCGTATCCATGCCCTACTGGTTATTACTGCCCTAATGGGACCAAGACTGCACATGAAAATCCCTGCCCAGTTGGAACATACAATGATATGACGAAGAAGACCAAAATTAATGACTGTAAAGCATGTGCACCAGGTCGATATTGCCCAATTGTCGGTAAGTATCGTGTATATATAAGTGTAGAGTAACGGATGGTACTCCTATTATTTTATGATCATCGTGCGCTAACATATGCAGACATGGTGCTTAACTCAACAGTGATCCCTTAGTTCAGTTTAGTTTACCAGTTCATTAGCAGCTACAGCGAGACTGTGCTACATATTTAGTATAGCTAAGTTGCCAGCGCTTGGACGTATAAAACCAAGTGTGTCAATCTTGAACTGTGTTCGAAGTAGTGTTTTCTCGATTTTATAATTTTTTGTCTAGTATTGTATACGTATGCCCATTGATGATAGGTTATAAGCCTGAGGTGGTGTTTATTTGTACCAACGTCAAAGATGTTATCACTTTTTTAGTGTTTACCTGTTATGTCGCTTCGACCGATGACCAGCTACACTCCTGCGTCTTGCCTTCTCCTATAAAAGTTCGAAACGTTTATACCTTTCGTAGTTTCTTTAAAACACCATTGTTCTATCTTCTACTCATTAATGATCTTGCTTCTGATGATTGCTATTAATAATCTCTATGTTCACACGTGAGTTATTTTATGCAGTGTTAGTTACTGTAGTTATTTGCTGTAGCTCTTATCCGTCTGTTTTGATATTATGGCGCATTTCATTACAGCTTCAGACTTAATATTTGTACCATTCTTAAACTTCTTCCCAGGGATTTCATATCCGAACAAAACATGTGCTCCTAGTTACTTTTGCCGTCGAAACGCAACGTCAGCAACTCCCAACCAAGGTGATGACGCTAACATTTGTCCAATGGGCCGTTTTTGCCCTGGTGAAACGGGTGAGCCAGAGCGTTGCCCGAAAGGGACATTCAGTAACAAAACAGGTAAAGTAATTGCATAATACTTTTGTAAGTGCGTCACGTATATACTGATTTCTTACTTCTTGATCTTAACTATATATTTATACTTTTCGATGTCGCACTTCTTTGATAATCATCGTTATAATTAGCATTTCTACCACCGTCAGCACCATAATCATTATCATCGGTGTCATCCTCCTTTTCACCATCATCATGTCAGTTTCCGTTAACGATATATGCTTCTGAGTGACTCCCTAACTGTTTATCATTAGCCAGTTCTTTTCAGACTTCCATCTGTTTCAATGCAACTTTACCAACTTCACTCCTTTTCTGCTGTACTTCCTCTAGCCTTAGTTTCTTTGAGAACAATAGTTCTAACTTTTACGGTGCAGACATTGTCATCCTTTCTTCCCAAAAGACTAATATAATAATATTTGAACTGTATCTTTTCTCAAGTTCTGCTTACTTATTCCAACTCTATGCTAACTCTAGTACTTAGGCTTCCGTTACACATCCATCTGATCATTCTCATGTCATGTCTTTTCACATCATCTTCCTCCACGTGGTAGGTCTTGCTGTCAGATAGAATGATAGTAAAACACTGTTGAGGTAAACCATCTGTTCCTTTATTTACCATACCATGATTTAACTATCCTACAATACTTCAATATCCAGTGCATCCAAAATTTCAGGTGAAATTTAGCAACAATCTACTAATGAAGCACTTTTTTAAAAATAGTTTTGTATCTCCTTTACACAGGTTTGGTAAGTGCATCTCAATGTGTCAATTGTACGGCTGGTAGATACTGTGGAAGCACCGGGCTCTATCAAACTAGCGGGCCTTGTCAGCAAGGTCACTATTGCCCAGTTGGGTCGTCTAGTAACCAACAGATTGTATGTGGACAAGGTACTTACTGCGCTGAAGGCTCCTCCGTGCAGACCCTCTGCGACCCAGGTACATTCCAGCCGAGCACAGGAAGATGGATGAAGTCCCAATGTCAGAGCTGTACTGAAGGTAAGGGCAACAGCACTGTGTTTTGCATGTTACCTCTCACATGCGCCTGTTTGGCTAAGAGGAATTTACTTCAACCTATTTTCAAAATTGGGCCAGTCGTAGGTTTTAACGTATCATCTTTGAACGGTATACATTCCAATTGTTTTGTCTTGGCAAGTTTCATTGGACGTACCTTATGCAGTCCAATGAGAGACTTTATTCTGTGTTAAGTAATATTAATTAGATTATGGCGACCGCAGCTAATAGAGCAGTGCAGATAAAACCAGGAACAGTGCAATTTCGAATACAAGGGATGCTTTTCTTTTTTGCAAGTAATAAATCATTTGTTAATCTTTCAGGGTTCTACTGTGAGATTGCTGGTCGTGGATCGGTTACAGGACCTTGTAAAAATGGGTCATACTGCCCAACTGGATCAAAGACATCTACACCTTTTACGTGTCCTAAAGGTTTTCACTGCCCTAGCGGCAGCCCTTATCCGCAACCATGCAAAGCTGGCTTCTTTACGAACCACACGGGTGCTTCGACATGTGACATCTGTCCAGATGGATTTTACTGCACACCTTTAAACTGGACAGTTGCGATGGTTTCCAATCAGACCGTAGGATATTACAACTGCCCTCGAGGCTACTACTGCCCAGCAGGTACTGGTTTAAATTGGATTCCATGCCCGTCGGGTACGTACAGTAATAAAACAAACCAATACAAGGTGAGCCACTGCATCAGTTGTGATCCAGGAAGCTACTGCGATGGCGTAACACTTACAGAGACAACTGGATTATGCGAAGCAGGATACTACTGCAAAATAGGTTAGTATCAAGTTAATGCCCCATTGCTCTCAATATTTAACAAGACTACTTGCGATAAATACGGTAATGCCTCTTTAGCCAAAGCCAAAGATGTTTGACTGTGGTCACTTTGACCTCATTTTAGATACTCTACAGACACCTACTGGAGAACAAAACCCCTGTAGGCAATTCCTTTAGGACAGAAGCTTGACTAGAAATGTCGTAGCAAGGTTGGTTAAGGCACTGAACTGTAAATCCCAAGGGTTATTGCTCGAACTTGGTTGATTTTCCTTAAATCCTGAAGCAAGTGTCTTAATTTTTACTCCTGTTGTAACATAATAAATGTAGTGTTCATTTAATGGCTCCATCTCTCCTACCTCTATGTGGCTAAGACTGTAATCTTTGTACCAAACTCACTTAAGTAGATTCTGACAATATGCAGATGAACTTAAATTGCCAACGGTCATATCTCGGCTACTAATGTGCAATAACATTTGAAGTTTTAGCTTTTAAGACGTTACCAAGACGAACGCCTCGCACAATATTTCCTCTGGTCATTGCTATAACAGACACTTAAAGCATATTTAGACATATCTACGTAGACATACATAGTTATAGGCTAGCTACATATATTTAAACTTTATTTGGCAATACCTTTTTAATTTCCATCCCTTTTAAAATTATACTAGGTGCTGCTGTTTCGAAACCATATGTGAACACTCATAACACAACCAATGATACGTGCCCATATGGATCCATTCTTGGCCAATCTTTTAAAGGAATTGGAGATATCTGTCCAACTGCTCATTATTGCAAGGCTGGATCGGTTGTACCAACTCCTTGCCCTGCAGGAATGTATAACAACCAGACAGGACAATCTTCGTGCAATATTTGTCCAGATGGCTATTATTGTCTCCAATCATCCGTTTCATACATTACACAATATTGCCCTAGTGGACATTATTGCCCAAGGAATACAACTCAACCTTATCAATATCCTTGCCCACCCGGAACTTTTAATAATTTGACCAACCAAAAAGATTCTTCAGCATGCAATCCCTGTACACGCGGTATGTATTGTCAAGGACATGGACTGTCTTGGCCTACTGGTCCTTGTGCTCCCGGCTGGTATTGCAATGGTAGCGCCTCTGAAAATATGACCTTCACACACGGAGGAAAATGTGTAGCAGGTCAGTTTTGCCCGCAAGGTTCAACCATGCCAACACCGTGTAGTCTTGGAATGTTCTGCGCTAAAGATGGGTTAGAAAAACCTACTGGTAATTGCTCAGAGGGGTATTATTGTGCGTTGGGTTCGAAAATTAATACTCCTGTTCAATGCAATGAGGGCTATTACTGCCCAGAAGGGACGACATATCAAGTGGCCTGTGAGCCAGGGAAGTATCTAGACAGTCGACAAGCGAAAGACATAACCCAGTGTAAATCTTGCACTCCCGGTAAATACTGTAATGGAAGTGGCCTGGCTCTTCCAGTCGGTGATTGTGACAGTGGGTATTATTGCCCAGCAGGCTCAATATCAAGGAAGGAAAAGGTATGCCCCGAGGGGCATTATTGTGTTGGAGGAAAAGGATTCCCGGAAGGGTGCCCTTCAGGCACGTACCAAGATCAGAAGGGCATGTCCTATTGTAAGACTTGCCCATCAGGTTTCTATTGTAATGCTACGTTTGCACCGGTGGTTAACTACACGAAGTATATCTGCCCACAAGGATATTACTGCCTAAATGGTACTAAAGTATCCGTTGAATTCCCTTGTGCCCTTGGTACATTTAACAATGTAACTGGTATTGCAAGCCAGAGTGAATGCACGCCATGTCTTGGTACTTACTATTGTGGGCAGCTCGGACTATCGTATCCAAACACGAAATGCAGCGCTGGATATTATTGTCGATCAGGTAGGATACCGTCGCGTTACTTTGTTATTTTAATTTTGTTGTTATTGCCTTTATGCTTGCAATTTCGACTGCCATGGTGATCGTCATAGTGATTGCAGATGTTGTTGTTATTGTTATGTTAGGTTTCTATAGCAACCTGTTTTGCACTGAAATATTCAAAAGAGGTTTTTATGGGCCTACTAACAAAAATTAAAGGTAAATGTACAACTTATGCAAATCTCCTTGAGACTGAGATCAAGCCCAGGTAGAAAGGACTGCAGACATGGATATTCTCTAGTCTGCCGAGTTAACAAATTTTTGTGGCCACTGCCTAATTGAACCAAAATGTCTTTTCTGAATGAAGTCTTCAAGTTTTGCGTCATCCGAGGAAGCTATTATTTAAGTCTGTTGTGACTTAATCTCGCCCTTTATTCAGTTGTCGTTCTTGGCACTGAGAACAAGAAAACGGTATTCATTAAAAAAGAGAAGGACGAGACGTTGAAATAGCTGTATATCACAAATAGAATTATGCATGTGCCGTCGTCATAGATAAAAGCATCCAAATATATGTTTTCCAGTTAGCAACGACGTCTGTCGCATTTAAACTTAGTATTTACTGGAGTTGTATTCAGAGTTGTATAAGCTAATTGTGCTCACCAACCCAGCCCGAATATCGACCCTCCAGAATATAAAACACCCCAATATAAGCCCTCTCAAATTTTCCTACAGGTAAATGTAAGTTCAGAGCTTTGACTTGGAGTTTAAATTGTGCACAGAGACTGACAATTCGTCGTCGTCTTGAGTTTTTGTTTCTAGTTATTTACCTTATTCCCATTAAGGTTATTTTCCACATTAGGAGTTTAAGTTGGGTTGCAGACTGTGGTTGCTCGTATGAACATACGTGCCCCAACGTTAAAATGTCTAAAAACAGAGAAAACTGGTTTTTCTTTGACCGCTCCTCATAGCTTGACCTTTAATGTTGAAAACATAATTTTACTGAAATTTTATTTAGGTGCGAAAACTTCAACACCAACTGAAGGAGAAAATGCGAATGAGTGCCCCCTTGGCCACTTCTGCCCTTTTGGATCAGCGGAACCCGAGAAATGTGCACGTGGGACATTAGGATTGTCAACAAAGCTCACCTCTCAAAGTCAGTGTACTCCATGCCCATCTGGTAGCTATTGTGATACACCAGGAAAATACAATGTTACAGGGGCATGCCAAGAGGGATATTATTGCCCAAATGGTTCAATCAGCAGAACACAAATTGAATGCCCACATGGAAAGTACTGCCCCACAGGAAGCTCTCTACCGAAACTATGCCCGCGTGGTACATTTTCAAACACAACTAAATTATGGAAAGAAAGCCAATGTACGAACTGCACACAAGGATTCTTCTGCGGTCAAGATGGGCTATCCTCTCCGACAGGACCATGTAGACAAGGATTTTATTGTCCGACAGGATCTAAAGTGGACAATGCAATTCCTTGTCCCATTGGCCTAGTTTGCCCAACTGGTACGTTTTAAGGTCGACTTTCTGTTTTCATTTGTTTTATTTTAATTCCTTCATATTCCCAAAATGTGAAAAGTGTAAGCTGAATATAAATTAGCCGCTGCTTGTAATTAGGGTATTGTACTGAATCTCTTAAGTTGAAAGTCTGTACGAAGGGATGGAGATCTTGACTCGTCAACTTGGAGGCATGGTCCCTTGTCTTTCTTCTTCCTATACCAGCTTTAGTGTTACTGGTAGCAGGGGTTAGGTTGCGCAGTTCTAACCGTTAGACGATCCATAAAACAGGGCCAGGGCCCACGTTACTACGACTACGAGATTGCGTAATAGAAGTCTTTAGCTGTTTCCTGCAACACTTAAGGTGACCAACTTTAGTGATCAATTTTTGTGGCTATCTATGCTAACGTCTATTGTACAAGTATAGCAAGGCAATATTCGCCGCGCTTAAGCAGTCGCTTTCTTAAATCATATATTAGATCATTGGAATTTTCTTGTGATTCTGCCGAGTCTTTTATTCTGATGAAACCGAACCTTAGTCGAAAAATTTTTTATTTCTTGTGAGAACTAAGTAGCACGTACAATAACTATGAGAAACCTTTGTAGTAACTTATCTGATTATTTTTATTTTATTAGGCAGTGCTACACCCAGAGAATGCTTACCTGGTTATTTTACCAACTTTACACGAGCATCTTCGTGTTTACCTTGCCCTAATGGGTACTACTGTATGCCAGTCAACCTAACAGCCAACCCCTACTCGGGATACACTATTTGTCCAAAAGGATACTATTGCCCGCAAGCCACTGGCCTTGATTGGAAACCTTGTCCACGTGGCACGTACAGTAACGAGACTGGTCTTTATGTCGAGAGTCAATGCAAGGATTGCCCTGCTGGACGCTACTGCGCCAACTTACATACCACACAGAATGATGGACCATGTAGAGGTGGACATTATTGCATATCTGGTGTTGATCGAGCGGATCCTGTGAACTCAGCCAATTCTACGGTGAACCCCACCAATTGTACATTGCTTGGACTACACACTGGTGAGTGTTCTTGTCATTTCGTGGGCACAATAGATAGAAGCATCCAAAAATGTTAGCTTAGGGATAGTGGCCTGGTGTTTTTATACAAAAGTTTGTGATATTGTAATAATCGACATGCATCTTTTTGAAAAAACTAGTCAGTTTAAATCCATTTCAGCCGGCCCCGTCGCCATACCATTCATCCCTATGTCACTTAGCGCCCTCTTGTCTGAACCATCACAAGTGGCTCTTTTCAGTTTCAAGTTCCACTTCCTCCTGTACTAATGTGGTATCTACGAAGAGCAAAGAACCAGCAACATTTCTAGTAGAGGTAAATGTGCAATGACAACTCATCTTCCGTATAGAAGAAAGCTTAATGACATTTTGTTTCGTTTCAGGATTTGGTGGCGTTTGCCCAGTTGGCACTTATTGCCCAACCGGATCTGCAAGACCAATTGGGTGCCCGGCAGGAAGTCATCAAGACGAGACTGGCCAAACGTACTGCAAATCTTGTCCACCTGGTTACTATTGCCCATCCAACTCTTCGCAGTACGTTGGAAATCCGTGTCCGAAGGGCCACTATTGTCCCATCAATACTACGCATGCTTATCAGTACAAGTGCTGGCCAGGAACATTCAACCCCCATATGAGGCAGACCAACAGATCAGCATGTATCGCATGCATTGGAGGAAAGTACTGCCAAGGAGACGGCAATGAGGCACCCACAGCAGATTGCTATGGAGGTTATTACTGTCCTGGAGGTGCATCTACTCCTACGATGATCATCTGCCCCACTGGGTATTTCTGTCCAAATGGCTCCACAAATAGAACTGCCTGCACAGGTGGTCACTACTGTGAGAGAGACGGACTCTCATCTGAAACGTTCGAATGCAAGGAGGGTCATTATTGCACAAGTGCTGCTATTAAGGCAAACCCAACTGATGGTGTGACTGGGAATATTTGCCCGAAAGGTTATTACTGCCCTAGACGAACTACAGCGCCCTTCCCTTGTCCAATTGGATCTTTCTTAAACTCGACTGGAAATGTGTAAGTTAATGAAGAAGATTACCTTACAAGACCTTAAAAATCTTTGAATTCGATAAGGTAGCAGTTAGGCTTTCGTGTTACCCGGTGCACTTGTAGGACGAGGTGGCCTTATGGATATGGCATTGGCCTAGAACCAGACTGTTGTAGGTTCGATCCCGGTGTCCGGTACCTCGGTGTGACCTTGAGTAAGTCACCTTGTCTTAAATTACTCAGCTTGCCATTTATGCTCTAGAATCCCAGGCCTGTAACTAGATAGAAGTAGAAGTGCACTTACACTAGTTGCTGTTAAGCCAAATGCTGCCACACCAAACACTATTATTCACGACAATCGTATGTTGAATACCTACACGAGAAACACCAGACACGTAACGATTCTTTACGTCAGACACTGTGACTTTAGATACCTGAACTTGAGGCATTGTAACGTCAGACACCGTATTAGGAGACGTTGTATTGTCAGTCACTACGACATTGGAAAAATTTACGTCATACAATGTCACACATGTCAGAAAGTATAAGCTAACACACTGTTAAGTCTAAGGTGAGGAAAGAGAGATTGTATGAATTGAACATAGAAGTTAAGACGAGAACTTCGAGTACCTCTACACTCTCTTGTCTAACCCGATACATGCATTTACCACTAATCGATTTTATCTACTTTCCAAATGATTTGCTACGACCAATTGCAAGGTATCCAGCTTTAAATGCTAAAGACAAAAGCTATTTACCAACTCTGTCACTATGAGACATGCGACTGTGTGAGACAGTTTGAAGAATAATCATTACTCATTAGACGTTAGAAATATTTTCCGTGGTATTTTGAAATATTTATCTTAGTGCAAGCATCGTTTGAACGTCCCATGGCAAAATAGATGTTAAAGAAGTCATAGAAGTTTACATTAGAATTATTAGAGTGCGCTCAAATGGAATGCTATTTAATTGTTAGAAATATTGTATGTATTTGTCTTGCCTTATGGTTCTTCAGGGTAGTTTGTTACTATTGGCTTTTATCTTGCTTCCTTTGTAGGAATATAACTGACTGTCAGCCTTGCACTCCAGGAATGTACTGTGGTGGAACCGGCTTACCAACTCCCACCGGCCCATGTGCACAAGGATATTATTGCAGCACTGGCGCTCAAAATAATTCTCAATTTACATGCCCAACTGGTCATTTTTGCCCTACCAAAAGCCCTTCTCCAAAGCCCTGTTCATCCGGAACGTATCAAAACGAACCCGGTCAATGGACTTGCAAAACATGCCCGAAGGGCTACTACTGCAATGCTACTCACACTCCAGTGTCTGTGGTTACTTCGTTTGTTTGCCCGGGGGGCTATTTTTGTCCAGAGGGTACAACCTACGATACTGAGTATCCTTGTCCGCTTGGGACATTCTTGAATCGCACAGAGGGGAAAGAGTTCGATGATTGTATGCCTTGTATAGGTGGGCTTGTTTGTGACAGTCAAGGGTTGAGTAACCCTTGGAGACTTTGTGCTGCAGGTTACTACTGCCGAGTCGGAATCAACACGTCAACGCCAACGTATGGCACATCAGGAGACAAGTGCCCCGTGGGACACTATTGCCCGGAAGGTTAGTTCTAATTTGATATTTTTTTATGGTTAGGTGCTTCTTACTTTGGTTTTGCAAAGCAAAATGAAGCTGCTAACAGTCGTATTCTCGCCTTGGCTTGCTTTTCAATTCGGTTTTATGTCCATTTTCAAGTTTCTTACCGTTGCTTTGCAGGGACCTAAGATGCGTAAATAAAAGAGATGAATAACAGACTCTTTCTCAAGCATCTTACTGATTGCCCAAGAAATTGTGATCTTAAGCAAGTACAAATATTTGTGCGGGGAAGATTTTTGCATGAGATTCTGCTACACCTATATTCACTATATTCACTAAATTCCTACGTACGCACGGACGTACGTACCCACGCACCCGCCTACGTTTCACAAAGCTGATCGGTTGAGACACGCGTTAGTTTTTAGGAGTGACCCTTTATATAACATAGTTCCCGTTGGATGACTTGATTTACCACTTCAACTTTGCTCCCCTAGCAGTTACCACAAAGACCGACTGGACTGTCTGTTGTAGTTGCTGTTGTTGTGGACACACAGCCTCTTGTACCTCTTATGGACGACGTCTATGTCATAAACGCAATAAGCTAATCGATGAAAGTGACAACATGTAATAGTCTGTCTAATACTATTCTTTGTTGAGTTGAAAGAAAGCTCTTGTCACCTAGCTCCTCTATCTGGCAACGCAAGTGTAATTCAGCTATTCTGCAGGCCAAAAGCTACTCTACTCTAATCATACTTCGTCTGCTCTCGGAAGCTAAATGTCAAATACATACAAATTAGCCATCATAAACTGATATTTGAGTTACTTAAAACTAACATTTTTTCGACTGAAAAGTTTCGTATGAAAGTACCATTCAGTTTTGTAGGTTTTTCTTTATGTCTGCATTACAAAGTGGTGGAAGGATTTCGATTCATGCCACTCCGCTTTCACATGTCATCTGCCAGGGCTCTTGTAAACTACCAGTTTCAATTCATGTATTTGATATTTTTAAACAGGAACTTCGGAGCCGATACAGTGCCCAGTGAGAACATTCCGCCCCTCAATCTTGGGAAAAACACCAAGTGATTGTCTTAATTGTACCGGTGGATTTTATTGTAACACGACTGGTCTATTTGCAGTCAGTGGAAGTTGCCTGGCAGGATATTACTGCCCGGTCGGTTCCCAGCATCGCTCCGAAATTCCTTGTCCGGAGGGACACTACTGTGAAGCCCAGAGAGAAACCCCTCAAGAATGTCCAGAAGGAACGGCTTCAAACAGCACTCAGCTGACACGGAAGGACGACTGTGCGAAGTGCCCGAAAGGGTTTTACTGTGCCACCAGAAAACTCACTCGTCCAACAGGACCTTGTTCCCCGCAGTAAGTCGTCCGTAGTTTCCTTTCTTCTTTCAGTAATTGTCTAAAAGCTTTAAGAACTCAGAATTAAGGAAAATGTTATGTTAGTATCACATAGTCCATCGTTGTTACTACAAAGTTATTCGTTAACCTTTTCAATGATTTCGTGTAGATAGGAGAAACAATCCTCAGATATGGCGTGTTATGAAACCCAATGATTT
>JAAAKM020000483.1:0-10860 GCA_010016025.2 Alatinidae sp. Z8VKAUB7J3
TTAAGCTTAGATTTTCTTTCCTGAATTTGTACCGACGATTTCGTATTCTCAAATTTGATAAGTGACAAATGCAAAATGTTTTGAAACTTCGCAAAAAAAATGAAAAAAATATGTTGTGCAATAAGGTGAAGTTTGCTAGAGAACCTTATACAACAATATTTGCAAAATACTTAATAATCAAAATACAAAAAAATCACATCTTTAGATGAATTTTGTATCAACAGTGAATTAAGAGTTATATTTATAATTTTTGGAGTATATCTTTTAGTCATAATGCTCAAAATAAAAAAAATCCGATGGATTGTAAATAAGAAACCATTTCGGTAGTTTCAAAACTCATCCATTTTAGAAAATAATTATCTCAAAATCTGAAATATCTTGCCTAAATACAACATATACGTGCAAAAATACAATAGATATACTAAAAGCCCTAAAAAAAATCAAAATGTATTTTAAAAAATATGTTTTAAGGCCTTTTTACAAAATTTGTGAAATTTTTGTATATTGCGCAACATTTCATAGCCATAGATGACGTCATTCACACCAAATGTTGTTTTTTTGCAATGTGTTGGAAAAGAGCTAAAATGTAAACGTTCCAAACATCTCTGTATAGCATTAGCCGATATAAAGTTATAGGATGTCAAAGTGCGGCGGACCTACTAGACCCCTCCCTCCCCCATGTATGGCAGGGTTAATAGATTATGAGTCAAATTCGGGATTAGTCCCAGATACTAGTGAACAATAATTACCTTAAGGGAATATGCATATTCCTGCTTAGCACTTCGTCATAAGACAGAATACACACTCCCAAACCATTTTCTATTTCCGTATTATAATTTTCTAAGCACAACAAAAACTGCATAAGCTTGATTTAGTTATCTTGCTGTCAATGTGCAAAGAGGAAGAGACAATCAGTATCATTGTCTTCTTGTTTACTCTATAACCAGAGTGAATATTTTTGACCTACTGGAAATCAAATCGGCTATCCAGAACAAGGGTACATATCAGAAGCTTTGCTTTTAACGAACGTACCGCTTTCAATGCAAGATTTAGCTGTAGTTGAAATACGCTAAACAACCGCTGTCTGTTTCCCACTTGTCTATTTATTTACCGATTGAATTTTCTGCTTCTATATAAAGTAAATTGACGTAATCGGACTAATGTTTCCAATCATAATCATAAAAACACCTGGACCAAACATGTGTAGCGTGTAGCAGCGAGGCAGGTTAAACTTGCAAACAGACGTTCAATCCAAATCTGTGGAACGTGTCCGAACTTGTGCTTGGGAACGATGGTAGCACTTTAAACTTCATGAGTTAATGTTAAAATTTAAATGTATTATTTTAACGTTATTATTGCAGAGTCTAATGATTCCCTTTGACGTCAACAACAACAGCAACAACACACTTGCTATCTCTTATTTTGCTGGTAGCCAACGTTGACTAGTAAGCCTGCGGCTACTTTAACTTGTATAACTGCTATATAACATGGTTGTACGGTTTGATATCAAGGTTTTTAATACTTCGAGACTTTTTGACGCTGAAGTAAAGTGTTTTTATTGCAAAATTGTTGGCAAAAAATGTTTACTGGATGTACTTCTGATCGGAATGGAATACAACTTGCTATGCTTTATTTCATGAATTTCATGATCTTTAGAATAATTTGCTATTCTAAATACCTGAAAAACACAAGTATTCATGACAAATATCGGAACCAATAGTGAAGATGAGAAGTCTGAACGACCACAGCTAAACGACACTAAGCCATATCCTCCTGGCGTCAGTTTAAACTGACACCTTCTTTTCCTCACATGTTTTGTCCATTATAATGATGATTGAATATCTATTTGTCTTATTGTAATCCATGATAATATCATCACATGATGCAGAGATATTTTATTTTTATTGAAGGATTCAATCATCATTTTTTCATTAGTTATATGTAAAATTACTCCTTTTTGCTTTTCTTATAAAAACCGTAACTTCTCTTGGTCTGTAATGTGGAAATTTTTAATTAAAGTTGGTGTGCCTAGGTATTTTATTTGGAAATCTACCACATAGTACATATTAGCTGATGGAAAATAATTTTGAACTGATAGTGCCGAAATATAATCGAATTTATTACTGTTAGTTTAAACTGACGCCAGGGGCAGGAGGGTGCATGTATTCTATATTTGTCAAAGCGTCCTTGCACTTGTTTGCATCAACAATATTTGCAACTACTGCATAACAAGAAACTCTACTGCACTCTGCAAATTCATATGGTTCACTCAGACGTGCTTTTGCAATTAAGGGTCATGATCTCATCATATTTGATGACTGAAAAAGTTCAAATAAACCGGAAGTCCTGCAAGTGATACAAAATGATCGGATGAGTGGCTGACACATCAGAAGTAAGCATTTGTAATCAATTGCCGATGAAACCATTATCCTCAGGGATGGAAAAAGGTTACTATGAATTACGAAAAAATTGCCTCGGTATTTTAAAATTGATTAATGTTAACCCTTTAATGTCCACGGGATCCACCTTGACTTTTTTGTTGGAGAATTCTTTGTCTGCTGTGTATCATTCCATTCTGTGTGGAAGGGCAGGATACATATGAGGATTCAGGAGATGAAAAAAGAGAATAGCTGTTGGCTGGTGCTCAAATTGAGTTAAACTCTTCCACGTTTCTCGAAAATTATTATGATGAATTTGATGACACACAAAGCAGTTAAACACCTGCGGAAGAAAACACTCAAGAATGCAGAGGAAACTTGAAAGAACCAAAGGAAAGAAAAAAGGTGACAGTAAAATGGAGGAAAACAGACAGAAAAGAGCAAGGACATCTGAAGAAGTGGAGTGAGCCATCACATGTTTTTGACGAAGATTTATTACCTCATCAACATTTTGAACTCTTTCTGACAATAATGAGAAGTTGGAACGGATTTGTGTTGAGTCTACAAGATATGCCCGTCTGAAAGGTGATCATAAATTTTGACCGTTGATAAATTGAAGCTTTTCTGGCAATCCTTCTTAAAAGTGGATATGCCGAGCTGCCAAGACAAGAAAAGTACTGGGGGAGAAAAGAGGATGGACGTAAACTGCTTGTATCAGAAATCATGACCAAAAATCAGTTCCAAGACAAAAAAATACTTATATTTGTGTGGTAACAGCAACCTTGATACAACTGTCAGATTTGCATAAGTAAGGCCCCTTTTCAACTCCATCAATCGACAGTGTTTATTGAGATACCGACCAACACAAAGTGTCAGAATTGATGAGACGATGGCACCTTATTTCGGAAGACACGGGGTAAAGCAATACACCCATGGCAAGCCTATCACGTTACGGTACAAATTGTGGGTTATGGCAATTTTGGGTTATTGTATTCAATTCCGTCCCTACGCAGGAAAGGACACAAGTTTGCAGGAATATACTGACATTGGCTTAGAACTTTTTGCATTTATTTGTAGCTTATTTAGCAAAGGAATTGCCGAGACTTTCAGACTCGAACTACCACATTGTATTGTAAATTGTATCGACAAAAAACAGCCTGATATAGTATATGTCTACAACAAATCCATGGGTGGAGTGGACCGCATGGACCAGAACATTGCTGCATACATGATAGATTTACGGTCAAACAAGTGGTGGTGCTCCTGTACTGATTTGCAATTGATCTTGCGATAAACAATGCCTTCCAGCTGTATCGCATCAGAAGTTTAAATCAAGATGAAAGAAAATTGGATACCTTAGCATTTAGAAGGGCAATTGTCGATGCATACTATTGTCTTTTCCGAAAAGGTGTTCCTAAACCTGTTTTGTATCGTGGCAAGAGATTGTCCTATCATGCGTTGTAGAATCTATGGTACGATAGCATTAGTGACTGGATTGCAAAAGGAGTTTAAAGAAGATGCGGTTTTCCAGGATGCAAAGGAACCTCCAGGTATTATTATGAGAAGTGTAATGTTGGATTACATCCTGACTGTTTCAAGGCCTATCAATACAAATGAGTACAAAACTTCTTCTTCATAGTGTGAAGACAAACCATATTTAAGTCTTTTTCTGTTTGTAACAAAAGCTTTTCAACGCAAATAATTGTCAGTCAAAGTTTCTCTTTTCTGTCGCCTAAAAAATACTCACACCCTCTCAAACCAAGCGTCAGTTTAACGCCCCTAACTTTGGACGTATTTATGCATTTTTAAAAAAATGTTAATTTTAGTCACGTTTACATCAATGGGCAACATATATGCAAGAAGGAAAAAAATTGAAGTGTCAGGAGGAAATGGGTTAAACAGGATATGTTTATTATGCCTAAAAATATGTATTCTTTTTGAACAATAACATGTGGCTATACCTATTTTAAATGCCATTTAGCCTTATTTATATATTTGGATCCGTTCTCTATGGATTTTAGATACAAATTTGTTAAAAAGTTAGGAGTGGAAATACGACGTCATTAAAATCGATAATTACCCCCTAATTAGTGCTATTTAGCATTAATGAGTTTGAAAGGTATTAAGAACTTAATTTAGATCATTCGAGTTATAGCCCTTTGAAACTGTTCACAATATAGGTCAACTTTTTTATCAGGGTCACGTTACCAGACCACAGGCGGTGACGGCAAAATTTTTCTTGACAAAAGTTTGCCAGATAAAAGTTAGGAAAAGTCACAAAGTTTCAGGAGCTTAGAAGAAAGCATTCAAAAGTTATTAAAAATTTTCAGGGCCGCGGGCCTACTAGTCCCCAGTGCTTTGGTACCTTGGGGAAAATTGTCTACCAGCACTTCGGTTCCTCAGGGAAAAAGATGTCAGCTAGCACTTCAGTTCCTCTGGGAAAAGTGTCTGCCAGCACTTTGCATCCTGTGAGAAAAATGTCTGCCAGCACATTTAAAGCATTCCTTGCTATGTGCAACTTTTGAACATTTTTGTTTTTAATTCAGAGCTAAAATCCCCAATTTTTGCAGACAGCATCAAGCTCCTTAGTTGTAAGTCGCAACTTCTCAAAGATTTATTGTACTCCTGCCGTCTGCATTTCATATGTTCAAGGGTAGACTCTGGTTTCGGCTTAGATATTGTTGAAGGCTTTGTAACTCATCCATGAAAAGTCGTAAACAGGTTAGGAGATCCACTTCAACTTGAAACCATCCGTTTGGAAGGACAGTCCACTCTGACTTTTTTTTTCTAGTACCAGATACTACATCCGTTCCTTATCAAAAGATATTTAGAACAGTGCAATGACTTCGTAGTTTTCTCTAATCATTTGCTCACCTTTTTTGCGGTTTAGTGTAACTACAATTTTTGAAAAGTCTTTAGGTGTCCTTCCTTGATGCAAGGCTGAATTAAAAATGTCATGGAGCATGTATATAATTCTTTCGCCATTTGATAATAGGACTTGATAAGAAATGAGATCGACTTCAAGTGTGACTCCAACTGTAGCTGTTATTCGTGTACTCGTAAGAAATGGTTTGCAAAGGTTTGTTAGGGGTCCAAACAGCGACCTCCCGGAAGTAGAATAGGGTTAGGTAAGATAAAATGAGTCTTGCATTAAAAATTATTTTTAAATTCAAATCTGCTAGATAAATTTTAACGTTACACTCATTAGTTGCTGGAGATTTCGTGACAAAATTTGGCTAATTGAGTGGTCTATCAAACTTGAGGAATCGCTAATTTAAACCATCGTTGTCAAATTGTGTAATCATTCTTAAAGTTTATTTAATCAACCGTTTCTCAATATTTTACAATTTCAACTGTACCAAAGAGAGGCATTATGGATCTCGTCAGCCAATCAGAATAACAATACCGTTTAAGGAGACTGCTTTCCTGCCATACAACACAGAAAGCATTGAATCCCCCCACTTATTTAGTATTATTCGTAAGGAAATAATGTTACTTTAAGTATACGTAGCAACTTATAAATGGTGCTCGTCAACAATGTCGACTTTAATATCATGGAATTAACTTTATTACGCATTTTCAAAAGACAATATTAGAAAATGAAAATTTTTAAATATTGCGTTGAGAAACTTTTTTAGTAAAGCATAAGTGTATAAAAAATCAAATTTATATTTAACCTTTAACTGCCTACGGAAACCATAATTGACATGTCAGAACAACTGACAAGTGCCTAGAACAAGCCGCGTAGGTGAAACAATGAATAATAGTAATATGATGAGTTTTCGGTGTATTCAACCACCGTCCTCAATGTATGAAACACGTTTGGTTAAGACCGTAACATAAACAATAGAAAACATTAACAACTTACATACTAAAAGAGACATACTAAAAGAATGAGAGGGGAGTTTGACTTTCGTTTACATTGAGTGAATAGGTATGTTTAGGCCAGAGAAGACTTTCTTTAGATGGGAGCTCGAATTCTGAAGCGGCTGAGACGAGAAAAGTAAAGTCAGACGCAGAGAACGGACGCAAACAGTTTTCAGCATGTAGACGAATACTAGAAAAAGGAGAGTTAAAAAGCGTTTTTCCAGTTATACTTTAAAGAAAGAAACTGTCGCAGAAGGAAACTGTCGCGGGAAGAAACTGTCGCGAGAGAAATCTCGTGACTTTCGTGAGAGTTTCTTCCCGCGACAGTTTGTTTTGGGCCCGTTCGCGACAGTTAATTCCCGCGACTTTTAAATTTTGTCAGAAAAATATAACCTTACGGACTCTCGTAAACAGATTGCGATTTTTTTTATTGTAACTTTTCCCATTTGAAGTATCAGTGACATAACATACTTTTAATTTTTGAAAAATTATTATTTGGTTTTATTTAAGGTTTGGCATTTGCGGAGAGAAGAGACCAACAAAGTTACTCGTCCAGCAATTCGCGACATTTTATTCCCGCGACAATTTTCCAGCGTTCGCAACAGTTAATTTCCGCGACAGTTAACACACGAACAAATCGAAGCATTTGCGACTTTTCGCGACAGTTTCTTCCTTTAAATTAGGTGAAACTCCCAAATGATCCGACAACGTTTATGTTATTTCCTTGTCATTTATTTCATCTTGCTGATACACTGCAATTTCCAGTAGGCTTTAAACTGGTTGATGGACCTGTGTTCTAACTCTATATTGGCATTGGACGTCAAAGCGAGAGACAGGAAGACAGTTAAAAAGGCAAGGAAGTACGGGAAAGTTCGAAAAGAAACCTAAAATGTGTTAAAAGTAAAACCAAACTGAAAAAGGGGTGCGTACGTTTCTAAAAGCATTTTAAATGGCAATAATTGGGGTTATGGAGTAGAAAAGCAAAACGCAGAGTAAGAAACGTAAAATAGAAGCAGTAGAAAAGGAAGGAAGGAAAACGTCTCTACTAAAGAAACATTCGTTCTCTAAAGCAGACATAGCGTTCTCTGTCATCAGAGTCGCCTTAGTTCTCTTTCTCTTCTCAGTTTCTTCTTCACAAAGATGTTCAATGATTAACAGGCCATTATTATGGCTTAGGTTTATACTTCCATATTAAAAGAAATGGTGATGAAATATCATTATGTGCTTGATTAAATTGCACGTCGATTTTAGGAGTAGGTGCTCTTGTTAACAAACGGAGCTCTGGCTTATCGGCTTGTAATTATCAATAAATCGTTGAAACCAAAGTTCTCATAGAAGAATAAAGTGTCATTAGAGACATGATACTTACTGGCACCTAATTATGCGCTCGTTCAAATGATGAGTCGTCTTTTACGTACAGTATACTGAAGAAATTCAATTCCTTCGTGAAGTGTAAAAACAAATTAAAAGATTCCTCGAATTTAAGCTCGATAACATGTATACTAGGAGTCTAAGAGACGTTCTTAACATCTACGAAGAAAGCATTCAAGTAAGAGCTCGACATCTATTGTTCTCTGCCTTAATGTTAACTTGATCTAAACAACATTTGCGGGTGAAAAATGTGAGTTGGGTCAAAACTCAAGTGGAAAGCTACTTCAAACGGCAAATTTTTTAGTCAAAATGCCTGTTTTGTAAACGTTTTGAAACCTGATAACTAAACAACAGTACAATTCCTCCGTTTATCAAGTACTTTAAGAAAGTAAGTGAATCTCAACACCCTGCCCTCAAATTTTATTAAATTGAAAGGCAACATATGAAATTTAATCTCAAATAACAACTAACCATGTCATGCGGTACTTACATGCGTTTTGCATTGTTAAACCTTCTAGCAAAGTGCAAATCCAATAAAGTTTGACGATACACTTGGAAGCCAAGATCTATTTATAAGATCTACGTGAGAACAATCAAAGCGGAGTTCTATCTATTATACGAAATATTTTCCAATAACTATCTTTAGTGACAAGTAAACGTGCTTTGCATTGCAATGCTTTTGGGGTCAAGTTCGAACCCAAGCTAGATGGCACATAAACTAGAGATGAGAATAGTATTGAAGAAAATATCACTTTTCTGGAAGACAATTTCAGAAGACAATCAGGGTTATCTAGTGACAAAGAAATTCGCTTTACATTGCAATGGTCCTTAGAGGAAATCAAACGTGGATCCCAGGTATACAAGGGTGATTAGAGCCTAACATATTACCTCGAAGGAGAGAAATCAGTTAAAATCCCCTTTGTGAAAACACCACTCTTATAGACGATCTTATAAATAGAAGGAAATGCCCTTCTCATGGCAATAAAGGTCGAGCAAAAAGGAAATCCCCAACTGGATAGGAATATAATACGATGCCTAGACCCTTACTTATTACCACGAGATAGAGCATCGATCTAAAGCTTACCCTTTTGTGGCATCCCTTTTATGGACAGAGAATGCGCTTCTTATGGTAATTCGTTAAAACAAAGAGGCAATCTCAAACTAGATAGGCATATAATAAAAACTAAAAAGCCTAGAGCTTCACTTATCACCTCGACACAGAGCATTTATGTACAGTGTACTATAAAGCATCCCCTCAATGGACCATCTTATGAAAAAAGATAAATGCAATTCTTATGTTAATCCGAGCAAAATAGTAATCTCAAACTGCACCTAGAGATAATGCGATGCTCAGAAGCCTACTTATCACCTCGAGTGAGAGCATTCCTCTTAAGCTTACACTTACGAAGCTTTCCCTGTATGTGCCATCGTATGAACAAAGGATTATTATATGCTTCCCATGTCAATGCACCCTAGCAAAGTGTCAAATGGTGAACAAAATAAACGTATATTACAAAGCCACAAAAATTACTTATCGCATAATGGAAGAACATTCTTCCTAAGCTTACTTATGAAGGATTTCCTTTATGGGCCATTCTATGCATAAACAGGAATGTGCTTTGCATGGTAAACCATACAAGCAAGGCGGAAATCTCAAACTAGATAGGAGTATAATACAATGCATAAAGCTTCACTTATCACCTATTGACATAGCATGGATCCAAAGCCGACTCTCTTGTAGCATCTCCTTTATGGACCCTTTTATTGAAAAAGGATGAATGCGTTTCTCATGGCAATGCACCCAACAAAATGGCAATCTTGAACAAGATATAAGAATAATATGACACTTAAAGCCTTACTGACCACCTCGAGACAGAGCCTCACCTTAAGATTACTCTTATGGAGCATCCCCTTATGGACTATCTTCTGGAAAAGAGATAAATACACTCCTCAAAGCAATCTCCTTTAGGGACCATCTTTTGTACAAAAAATTAAGGCACTTCTTATTGCAATAAACGCGATCCAAATGGAAGTCTCGAACAAGATATAAGTTTATTGTGATGCAAAGAGCTTTGATTATCACCTAAAAAGAGAGCATTGATCGTAAACGTTCACTTATGAATCCTCTCCTTTATGGACCAACTCATGAAAAAGATAAATGGGCTACCTATGGCAATGCAGGCGAGCGAAATGGCTATCTCTAACTAGGAAATAGTAAAACACGTCGCCAAGAGTCTCAAGTACCACCTCGAAAAAGAACCATTATCAAGCTCCTGAATTTAGAATATCGTTTTCAAAGATTACAATACGCCTATCCTGGCAATGCCCCCTATTAAAATGGCAATTACGAACTAGGAAGTCGTACATTATGTTGCTAATCGCCACAAGTACAACCTCGAGAGTAAAGTATTATACTAGAAAACTATGAAAAATAGCAAACTAGAAAAAAATAGAATTCGTTGCTTAGGTCGTAAAGTACCATCTTGAGAAAGAACCATTATGAAGCTCCTGCTTTATGGCAAATGATAATCAAAGATTAGAATATTATCATAATGGCAATGCGCCCGACTAAAATTTCAGTCTCGAACCAGGAAGTAGTAGAATACGTTGCATAGGGTAGTACCATCTTGAGAAAAAAACGTTATACAGAATCTGCATTATGGCACATAATATGCAAAGATTAGAATATGACCATAATGGCAATGCGAACGACTAAAATGGCAATCTCGAACTGGAAAAAAGTAGAATACGTTGCTTAGCGTCTAAAATACCATCTTAAGAAAGAACCATTATGAAACTCCTGCTTTACGGCACATAATATCCAAAGATAAGAATATGTCTATTGTGACAATGCACCCAAGTAAAAAATCAGAATGCACCATTATGAAGCTCCTGCTTTATGGAACATTACATGCACAGATCCAAAGTTCCTTCAGTATGTAATGCAGTATGCAAAATTAGAATATGCCTATCATGCTAATATTCCCTATTAAACTGGTAATCTCGAGCAAAAAGTACAAGAATTATTGGCTTAGAGCTTTAAGCACAACTTTCAGAATGCACCATTATGAATCTCCGATTAAACTGGTAACCACGAGCCAGGAAGTAGAAGAATCCATCGCTCAGAGCATCAAGCACCACTTCCAGAAGGAACCATTGTAAATCTTTTGCTTTATGGAACATTATATGCAAATACCAGAGTATGCCTATGATGGCAATACATCCGTTTAAAATAGCACTTTCG
>JAAAKM020000483.1:10960-24419 GCA_010016025.2 Alatinidae sp. Z8VKAUB7J3
GCACCCGATTAAACTGGTAACCTCGAGCCAGGAAGTAGAAGAATCCATCGCTCAGAGCATCAAGCACCACTTCCAGATGGAACCATTATAAATCTCTCGATTTAACTGGTAATCTCGAGCAAGAAAGTATGAGAATCCTTGGTTTAGTGCATCAAGCACCACTTCCAGAAGGAACCATTATGAATCTCCTGCTTTATGGAATATTATATGCAAGTACTGGAATATATCTACGATGGCAATACATCCGTTTATAATGGCAATCTCGAATTAGAAAGAACTAGTTACGTTGCTTCGAGTCTCAAGTACCACCGTGACCTAGAACCATTATGAAGATGCTGCTTTCTGGAACACTAGATGCAAAAATTAGAATACGCCTATCATGACAATGCACCCGATCAAAGTGGTAAGCTTAAACTAGGAAGCTGTCATTTATGTTGCTTAGAGTCTCAGGTACCATTTTCAGAAGAAACCATCAAGAATCTCCTGCTTTATGCAACATTATATGCACAGATTAAAAGTTCCTGCAATATGTAACGTAATTTGCAACAATTAGAATATGCCTCTCATACCAATGCACACGATTACACGGGTTATCTCCAGCAAAAAGTAAGTGAATCCTTGGCTTAGAGCTTCAAGTACCACTTCCAGAATAAACCATTATGAATCTTCCCCTTTATGGAACATTATACGCACAGATTAAAAGTTCCTGCTGTATGTACCGTAATATGCAAAGATTATAATATGCCTATCATACCTAGAATCCGATTAAAATGGCAATCTTGAGGAAGGAAGTAGGAGTGAATATCCGTGGCTTAGAGCTTCAAGCTCCACTTCCAGAATGAACCATAATGAATCTCTTGCTTTCTGGAACATTATATGCAACTACTAGAATATGCCTATGACGGCAATGCACCTGTTTAATATGGCAATCTCGAATTAGAAAGAAGTAGTTACGTTGCTTAGACTCTCAAGTACCATCTCGATAAGGAGCCATTATGAAGCTACTGGTTAATGGAACTTTGTTTGCAAATATTTGAATATGTTTGTTATGGCAATGCACTCGAGTAAAATGGCAATCTGGAACTAAGAAGTAGTAAAATAGGCAGCCTATGTCCGTGTATGTCACCTTGTGTCAGAGCAGTTATCCTTAGCTCACTCTCACGAAGCATCCTCTTTATTAGTCATCTTATGCAAAAGTGATAAATCAGTTGCTCATGGCAATGCATCCAGCAAAGTGAGAATCTCAAACTATACGGGAGTATGTTACGATTCTGAAAGCCGTACTCGTCTCTTAGTAAGGGAGCATTAAGGAAAGGCGTAGTGTTAAGGAAACCTGTGTGCCTTCCATCTTGTGCGTAAAAGAAGAATCTTGAAAATTGGCGTTTTTTAGAAAACAGAGCAAACACGAAAAAGCAATTTTTTTACACTAGTTTTTCTTTCTATAAACAAATTCCTGTAAGATTTTATATAAAGATGGATATTGCTTTTGCTGCCTTCAACAGTTCGTCATGAAAAGTTTTGAATGAGTTCTATTTTCTCAATAAGTTTTTTTATTTTCTAGTAAATGCCGCCCTCTATTAAATGCCGCACTCAAGTATTTCTACTTTCGAAAAGTTGATCTTGAAGGAAATTGGTAATGACAGGTCCCTCGATCCCGGTTTCCCTATTCCATAATGTCTAGCGTAGATCATGACTATAATGTTAGCTTTAGTCATTTTATTAACACACAGTACATCAAAAAGCTGTTAATCCCTACTTGGTGTAAGAGGAACAATAAACATACAAAACAGACGCTTGAAAAGCAAGGTAGCATAACTTCTTTACTTCTAAATTTAGCCATATTAACAGGTTTCAGTTATCGCTGCTGCGTTAGCAGAGTCCCCGTATACTTATACAAAACCAAATAGTTATCTATGGCCAAACTGTACCTAGTGAACACGCACCATGATGCACATGTAGCAGATCACATTAATGTCTCATAAACCATCCCCACACTCATCTATACGATTAAAAATTAGCTATGCAAAATCTCAATATCGTCATTGTTACAATCTGCATAAATTATCATTCTTTAAAATATGCCCGTTTACTTCAATTCTTATTTCATGATCCCGTAGTAGGAGCAATAGTATTAAGGTAATCGTGAATTGATAGTAATGCCGCACCTTCTTCTAGTTATCCAATATCTAATTATTAGTTATGCCAATATTCCATTTGCATATGCAGTTAGCCTCTATAAATAATCTATCCTTAATATATATGATTTTGCAATCATTGGGGTTTTTGTGGTACCGTAGCAACAGCATTCGTACGTAGAAGAATGCGAATTTACGATAATACCACACCTACCTATATTTTTGCCATATCGTGTTGTAAGCAAGGCAACAATTTATTAGTCTATGTAAGTAGTCTGCTTTTATCATTTACCATTAAAATGTGTGTCCATAGCAATAACACGTGGCAATATGAATCTCAGGTGAAAGAACAAATTGCAATATATATATATATATATATATATATATACGACACCTAATTGTTAGTTTAGCCAACTTCTGTTTTGTCAACATAAGTATTTAGCACATATCATCTCTCTCGCTCTAAAATATGTTATTTAGTATTTATGCTAATGATTTATTACCCTGTATGGATTAACAATCGCGCGAGGGAGAGTACGAACTTGTAATGAGGCCACACCTAAATGTACTGACATGATACTTCTACGGTATCAATGCCAACATGCTGCGTACCCCGTCCAGCCACTTGTTTGCATTTTTCGAAATTTAAGAAAGGGGTACTTGCAAGGGCATATATTAGAGAAATTATGGTATACATTCGACATCCGCTATCTCGAAGGCGGTTTATCTCGAACTTTTGCTATGTCAAACAATGTTTTAAGTCCCCTGGGTTTTGAGTTAAGATTTCTTTATAAATGCGTTCGATATCTCGAACTCCGCTACCTCAAACTTGTTCACTATCTCGAACAATTCTTTAGTCCCTTGTACCAGAAATATGGTATATGACGAACTTTCTGATGAAAATTAAAACCACAAAAGCAAGCATACTTTTCTTTGACAGGTGAAAACATTCGAACGTTCAAATGTTTGGATAAGAAAGCGTTAATGCACAGAAATTATGTAAATTATGACGTACCATATCAACTTGGAGGAGGAGCAAAGACTTTTTTCTGCTCTCAAAAAGGGATCAATATTAAGCGACAAACACTTTGTAAAGCAAACCATGATTTTGTCGATCAAGTTTTACTAAAATGGTTTCTGCTTGTACGAAGCCAGAATGTACCTGTCTCTGGTCCTCTGATCAAAGAAAAGGCAGTTCAATACACAGAAGCACTTGGAGTCGTCGATTTTACCGGTTCTGATGGTTGGTTTCAGCGGTGGAAAAATAGGAACAGTATTGTCTTCAAAACTGTGTCCGGTAATGCAAATTCAGTAACTTCTGAAATGGTAAATCCGTGGAATGAAACTTCCTTGCGCACAATACTATCCAATTACGAGCTAAAGGACATTTATAATGCCGATGAGTTTGGCTGATTTTATTTATGTCTTCTTAATAGAGCTCACCATTTTAAATCAGAATAATGTTCTGGAGGAAAACATAGTAAAATTAGTATCACTGGTATGACAGCAGCTAATGCCCTGGGGGAGAAATAGGCAAGGCAAAGAAACCTCGCTGTTTCAAAAATGTAAAGTTTCTTCCTTGTCGTTACAGAAACCAATTTTAAAGCTGGATGGACGGAGTTTATTCGAGGAGTGGGTCCTTGAGCTGAATTTTTTTCTGGAGGAAGACGTATTGCTCTTACCATCGATAATTGCCTGGCTCATCCCATGATTGATAACTTGAAAGCAATAAACTTGCTTCCCGTCGAACACCACGTCCATGAATCAGGGTGTTGTAAGACTCTTAAAAGCAATTTATCGTCCCAATATTGTCCAGAAGTAAATTTGAAGCCTTGACAGGAGGAAAAACCCTTCCTCGAATTTCACTGCAATTCAAATGCTATGCTCCGCATAGGACTCCGTAGATTACATTTCCATCGTTAATTGCTTTGCGAAATGTGGCATTTCCTCAGAAAGTCAGGAAGCTGCTGTTAGTGGTACAGGCGATCCCTTTAAGGAGCCGTAAGGTGAGATAGATGACCCCCGAGAATGTCATCCAGGTTAAGTTCTGACGATATAGATGCTGCAGTTTTTATAGAAGTAGAAGAGGATGTTGTTTCAACTGAGCCACAACTAACAGATGGTGAAGTCTGGGCCGAATTCAATGATTATCCGTCCGAACAGGTTTATGGCGATGAAACCAAGATAATTAAGAAGATGAAACGGCTCAATGTCTGAAGAGAGATGAGTTGCTTGACGCAATCGAGCTTTTACAGAGGTTCTCATTATTCAGTGTGGAAGGAAATAGCACACAAGCTTCTTGCCCTCAGCTTCTGCGTAACGTCGAAAAACATTTTAAGGAGGAAATTAAGAAACCAACTATAGAATATTTCCTTAAAAATGCTCTTTTTCTTAATATTTTACCTTTTGTGATGCCTTTTCACTTTGATTCTTTACTTTTCAGATCTACAAGATCTCCCATTATTTACAACGGTTAGTTGTCCATAAAATGGGGTCACCGTTGCTTTAGAAAACTATTTGCAAAGAAGCATATATACTGGCAAAGAAATAGAAATGCGGCTTATTTTTATAGTTTTAGTGCTTTTATTCAACACTTTGTCTATCTCGAACATTCGCTATGTCGAACAAATTATTGGGCTCCTTAAAAGTTCGAGATAGTGGATGTCAACTGTGTATATAAAGATTTCTACGTTACTTAACACTAGGTTAGTTAACCCTAGCTTATATGGGCTTTTTGGCTCTTCTCATAGAAGGGGAGGGAGGCTAATAGGCCCGCGGAAGCTTGACATGCCATACCATTGTACTCGCTAGCGCTCTTACAGAGATTATAGGCAGGATTATAGTGTGATTCGTTTCCAACAAATTTATTTTTTTAATCCAGTGTCAATGAAGTCATATATGGCTTTCAAATATTTCAAAATATTGCAGAATTTCTAAAATTTTGTAAAGGCCTTAATAGGTTATTCTTGTAGTGAAGTTTTTGTAGTATCTTCATGGTATTTGCGCATGTATATTTAGTATTTAGGCGATATGGTTTTAATTTCGAGCAGCTTATTTTACAAAATGTTTTGTAACTACTAGAATGGTTTGTCACTAATAATTCAGCGGTTTTTATTTCACTCAAGCATTATAGCTAAGAATATAACCACAAAACATGCAAATATATATCTTAATTCACTGGTTGTGCAAAATTCATTGTGCAAAAATGTGATTTTCTTATAAAAGTTTAGCATATATTGTCATTACATTTTCTCTAACGAATTTCACCTTATTTCATAACATCTTTTATCATTTTGTGAAAAAAATGTAAATATTTTTCGTTATCCTCTAATCTTTTACAAGAAGAAGTATTGTTTGTTAAATTTTATGACAGAAATATCTAAGCTTAAATATATTATGAGAATGATTTTCAAAGAAAAGTGACAAAGCCGAATGGCCAAAAATCCTTAGATGTTGTAATAAAACGCCAATATTTAAACACCAATATCACCAAAATTTAACTTTCTTTTGCAAAAAATTAATTCGTCAAAAGAGTTCTCAGTAAAAGTTAGGCATAGTCACAGAATTTCACGACCGTTCCTCGCGTCGTTAAAGGGGTATGAACAGAAGTATGGGGCCATTGAATAATTACGTAACGCTAAAAATCGACTTTTTCAGTCCCACCCAGCTATCTGTAACACCGTAACGGATAGCATAACCCCACCCATCACCACTATGTAACAGTCTGAAAAAAATACGCCATATTTCAAAGAGAAGACCCGACCTGAAAGGTTATCATGAACGTTATCACGAACCCTTACCATTATATGGAACATGAGCTTGTCGATGGGTTTTGTAATTCATGATCACTTCATAAAAATATCTCTCGCAGTCTCCGTTCAAAAATATTACTATAAACATAAATATAACACGCGCTAATATTCGATTGAGCACATTCGAAAACTGAATAAGAAATATGTAAAAATCTCTCATAGGATCTTAGATTTTAGATTCACAATAATTGACACCTAGATATTGAGATATAATTTTGTCCAGGGCATGACGTAATGTGTTGCTTCTGACCCAACCCGCCCATGCTGAAATAGTGTAACCGTGCGTAACAAAATCAGCTACCCCACCAACCTATATCACCGTTACGTAATTATTGAATGGCTACATAATGCAGCCGCGGGCCTACTAGCTATACTGACGCTTACAAGAACTATCTTCCTCTATTGTCATTGGATACTACACTTGCTGTCCATTACCTAAGCGTTATTTTATCATTTTGAAGCTCTTTCAAGTTTTTGTTTTGTCTTTTAAAAAGTAATATGAAGGTTATAACCCACTCTAAGATATGTTATCATAGTTTTAGACATAACTGTGTAGTAGCAATCATTTTATTTCGAACATATCCCTCTGGCAGCTAAAGTAAAAAAAATGATGTAAAAACATTCAAACGTTGGAACATTTTCTTCCTTTAAAAGAAGCAACATTGCTATTACATGATATTTCGCACGGAATAAATAACCTTAATACCTTTTGCCTCGGCAGAGTTTGCTTACCCGGCATACTCTATTTCCCCCGTATTCCCCTCCCTTGCACTTTTAACTTATTATTTGTTTATTACGTAGACTGTGTCTTATGCCTTTGAAGAAAAGCTTACAATCCAATTTGGCAAGTTTACTCACATTTTAAAAGCATATCAGTAGAGAGAGACATCAGCTGTATAGTCCTGGTAAATCTTCTTCATAAACAGTAGATTCGATACTTCATTTCAACTCCGTCGATGACCTTATGTTTTCTTGTTATCGGAATAAATTTTAGCTGGTGCGTCAATGTTATCTTACATAGAAACTTCCCCATAATGACGACTTCCCTTATGTCCACTTAAAGTACACAACGGAGTTAAGAACTGAGTTTAATTGCATTAAAAGCGTTACTATGATTCCTTCAGGGTAATGAAATCTTCCAGTTATGGCCACGTGAATAAAAATCATGCTTATTGGCCACCAGGTAATAACAAAGCAAATCATTATGCCAATACTAATGAACAAAAGTCGTCTTTCTTGTTTTTCTATAGTGCATGCAACTGAATTCTGTCTGGAAGGCAAGGAATCCCTACTCTGAACGATACTTGGCCTCAGATACCTGCTATCCGACTTGTTGCAGTTCCTCGACTCCCTACCAACTTCGACAGAAGAAATCATGTTGATTTGCTCCACATCTGATATATGATTGTCAACATTATTTTCGCTAACTGCAGCACTTATCGTCACAAGAGAAAACTCTTCACGGGCGTATTTGTCGCTTTCTTTTCTCCTTCGGTTTTTCGAGATCGAAAACATCTCCTTTCTTCTCCTCATCTTTCTTATGATAACAAGATAGGTAATAACCAATACCACTGATCCAACTGAGACAAGGATGATAACAATGTAGACAGCAATATTAGTTCCACTAAAATAATAAACAACGGCTGAAATGCTAGTCAGAGTCACGCAAAACACCCAGGAGCTTGCTATCATCAATTTTGCCTTCGTAAAGGACATAATATATCTGTATTTCAATGACCATTGGCCACAGATGAAGCGATCCAGTGTTAAAATACACAAATTGGTTAAAGAGCTGAGGCATGAAAAAAGCAGTAAACTTTCAGCTGCTAGAAAAAACGCATGCATCGTGGCTTTATTTAGGGTCAAAATTCCTTTCTGAAGCACAAGGTAAAGTGGATCGGTTACTGATAATGATAACCCTACCAAAAGATCTGCCAAGCTTAAATTCAGTAAAAAGATTTTGGAGAATGTTTTTCCACATTTTCGTCGTAATAGCATCAAACTCTCCACAAGATTTAATGCAACTATTGTCAAATCTAAAATAAAATACACGTAACTCCAATAGGATGCTTCTGATGATGGCATGTTCCAACAACAAATTGTTAATCTAAATGGATTGCGTAATTAAACAAGGCTCTCTCCTCAAATTGAAAAGACTGAGTTAGTTTCAAACTTCATTGTCGCTTTTTTCTACAGATCAATATTTTCATTGCTTCGGGAGAAACATGGATAAAGTCTTGTGATAGTCTGTTCCTTTTCAAGGCATCCAGAAATCAACCTATGAAAAAATTTGCAATAAAGGGTAGGTAACTTGCAGGATTATATGGTTTTCAACTAAATAGAGGTTGTACAAGAGAAGAAATAGCCTGTCTCTCGTCAAGGAAAATGTCTTACGATAAACAGATCAGTTATCTACAATAGAGACGTCACCAACTGTTCCAAGGCCCTCATTGTATAATGCTAGGTCCCTAAAGTATAATAGAAAACTGTGACTGATAACAATTAATGCAATAAATACTATAAATACAATAATATAAAGTAGACAATAAAATGCAATAGAAAATTGTAAATAATGATAACAAAATAGAATAGATTGAAAAAGACAATTAATTGCAATAAAGAATTATGAATAATGATAATAAAATGCAATAAAATGCAAAAGAAAATGAAGTGCAATAGAAAATTGTGGATAAGGACAATAAAAAGAGATGACCATATCCAATCGTTTTGTCTTAGTATTTCGTGCCTCAAATAAGACACATAATCAAGTTTAATACGACGTTTCTAGTTGAAAATGAAAATAAATATCACACAGAGCACGCACGTTAAGATTACAAACAAGGGGAAGCTATACAAGCGGTACAAAATAACAGTTAAAATTTATGACACCTGAACTAACGCCTACATATGATTTCCCGCATGCAACATCTAAAAATTAAATACCGTGGTCCTACGCTACTAATGAGGACAAGAAAATTAGTTGCCAAGGGGGTTTAAGAGTTTACAAACTGTTTACCCGACCCATGTACAGCCTAGAATTGTTCTCCGTAACAAAAAACAATTCTCAAAATACCCCTACGGAAAAACGCCGATAGACCATCGCGATGAATTTTTATGTTAAAATGAACGTCAGATTTCAAGCTGTTTAAGTGTATACATGAGAGAAAACAGTAGAAGATAGAATATAAGATTTAAACTGAAAATTTTAAGCAACCGTCACATATTGACAATCACTAAATTAATACCGGACATTAAATAGTGCAAGCAGGTTTGTTCATTATGGGTGATTCGTCAAATTGAGTCTGGGAACCTAAATTATCAAAGAGCTATAAACTGATTTGAATGCCAAGGATAGGTCTATGCCGTTATAACATCATAATTAATAGTATATGTTTTGCACCTATGGTTTTTAACATTACTTTTGAGCTCTAAAATTCCTTATTTCAAATCGGTTAATTGTTGTGCCCTCGGCGTATGGAGACAGTGTTTCCAAGTCTTTTAGGTCACAACATTATTTTCTACATAAATAGCTGTATCGTTTTACCATTGAAACCATCTGTAATTTCCCCTGTTTGTATTCTGAATTCACATGTTAATGTACCGATGTATTATGTGACATTAGTTGTCTATTTAAAGTCCAGCTTACACTCTTATTTATCTTACTTCAGACACGAAATGCATATTTTAAAATACTTGTATATAAACATTGTCACTAATAATTTTATTTCACATGAGAATGGTAACAGCGAGTGCCGAAACGTCGTGAGCAAATTTAAAACTTTATACAACGAAATGGATGTCTTTTACTGTGTTGAGAAAACTCTTTAACGGATACTTAACGTTCAAAGAACTTGAATGAACAGCAATCAAGCTTACCTAAGCGAAATGTGATATTGACTTTAATGTCTTATGGGAAAGAAACGATTATACCAATTATACAAGATACGGAATACTGAGACAAAATGATTGCAAAACCTTTTTTATCTCTGATAAGCATTAAACTAATTCCTTCATTTAATGTATTAAGAATAGAGCCGCATTAGCACCCATGCTGCCAGCACACGAAATACAGGGCGATTCGGCAATGTCAAGGACAAGGCCTAGTTGTTTGGATGTAGACTCATCCGAAGGTCAATTTGGGTCTGCCAAAACAGAGATAGTAAAGAACGGAACAAGTAAAGGTACATTGTTTGTTTTCTTTGATTAAGATTTTGCGGTGCTGCATGTTGGCAATTTGAGAGGATGTGAAATTGTGATTGGATTCTTAACTTTGCGAAGGCCACAAAGTCTTATTGAAAAGCTTCCCCTGGTCAAGAGGTTGCTATTCGACGAAAGGGTAAGGATTATTGCTCTCCAGACAAACGTAAAGATGATAACAGGAAGTTTATTAGTCAGGTTTTGCCAAGTTTTAAGTGATTTTGTTGTCACATTGTCTACCAGAAATTTGATCACTACGTTATGTTTGTCCAGTTAATTGAATTGTTTTGAAATTAAATCTTCTTTGCTTTTCGCAAGAAACACAGCATATCTTCGAGGTATACGTGCATGGTACGTCTGCATTTGCCAAGAATAGATTTATACATCCGTTGCTACGTTTGACTCCGAAGTCACTTGAAATAAGCTAATAGAATTGAATCGATTAAAAATGATGTATAGAAACAAATGTATAACTTGTGGAAAAAGATTGAAGTTGTCCACGCCATTAATGTGATCAGGAAAACACTTTTCACTTTTCAAAACAAATCCGCGGCTGTATTAGTTGAATTGGAAACTATAAGGAGGTGAGTCCTAAGGTTCATAGGGCAAAAATTGTAGATTACGACGGAGACAAGAGTGAATACACTGGCAATTTTAAATGCTGAATTTGAACAAGCAGGGAGCACATTAGTGAACATTGATTTAAATGCTAAGACAATTAAAGAAAGATCAGGATATGATTGAAAAGATAGTTGGAAACGTCTTTCCTACTCAATTTGAGCTCGGTGAGTTCAAGGCTGACAAAATAACAGAAACAAACAATTTATTAAAGTTTGTTTCAACACGCACCTCAAGGAAACAAGGATTCAAAAATTTCTACAATCGTTGAAACTAAAGGAAAAACCATAGTGGAAAGAGAATCTATCAATTGACTTAGGAAACATCTCAGCATGATAGAACGACAGGAAAGGGGCCAACATTTGAAAAAGGCGAAGTATTCTTTAGATTGCAAGAAAGTGCAAAGTAAGAAAGAATACATGTTGTAATTTAAGAGTAAAACCAAGGTTAAAGGCCAAGGGCCAAGGGTTATAGATTGAAAGGACATAACAAAGCCAGAACAATATAGATTGAAAAGATTGTTTGAATAAGATGAGAAGCATGTATTTCAAGAATTGAATAGTCCCAAGCAAACAGAACCAGTAGGTGCTGACCCAAAAGAAGGCAGGCGTTTCTGAGCTGGCTTATGGCCAAAAAATGCAGATTGGCTGAAAATACTTACAGAGGAGCAAATCGTTATACAAAAGTTATACAAACGATCATCAAAATTAAGGTAGAAACGATTTAAGATTAATGTAAGAAGATAACCAACTGGAAACTAACAGGGTTAGATGTGGTTCAGGATTACTAAATGTGCATTTCATTCAGCCGTTCTGAGGTAAGTCCACATAAACAAGAAAAAACAAGAAAGCCTTTGCTTTGCAGACAAAAAGAATTTGTTTTCTCGCTAGGCCTATTCAATAAATCTTGTTGTAATGGACCAAAAACATAAGCCATTCAGGCAGTCCAATTTCTGATTGGCTCCTTCAAAATACAGTTGAGTATACGATTTCACACATTCCATTTCGGTCATTCTGACGTTAGTACTCTGAGGAGTGTCAGACGAAAAAAGCTTTTCAGTGCGATATGTTTACGCTATTTTGTGCAATATTCTTGTTTTGTACCACTAACAAACTATTTGGTTACTTAATTAAAATGCTTACACCTTTACGTAAACGAATAGCAGTACCTATACGCCAAAGTATCAACAATGAGGCTCCAATACCATTATGGATGACAGGTGATAAGACAGTTTTGTGTCAAAAAGGTTAGAGCAGGTAAGAGGCAACGTCGTAGGCTGTTAAAGGTCAATTTCGTATCTACCACTAATGTTGACGTTTATGTCGGGCATTATCGTTAATACATTGTACATGTACCGAGAACAGGATGCGTTTCTCTCATTAGACGAGAGGTACTGCACAAAAATTTTAGAGGGACAAATACCTGCAAAAGCACGGATAAACAAGAATATATAATACAATACTCTACTAATAGGTAAGACAGTATTAGGACATTGCAAAAGAAGGGGCTACGTATGTGGCATTGGCATGGGATTGAGTACAAGAAAACGTATGATATGATGCTATATTCGTGGATATTTGAGTGTCTTAAAAGCTGGTATAGGTCTTTGATAATATAATGTATTTCATTCAGAGGTCGATGGCCAATGGGAGAGACGACTGGTACAGTCAATATAACAGAGGTATCCTTCCGGGTAATTGCTTATCTCCACTATTTGTTTGTGATGTACATGATATCACTCATTGGTGGTGGAAGAGATCCAATAAGATTCGAGGCTTGTGTAAGAGGGAGGAGAATGGTCCGGCGCGTAATGAAGCATTGTTGACAGCTGTTGGAGTTGACCGAAATCCGAAAGTAAAACAGGCAAAGTGTCAGGAGGTTTTCATTGAAATTAGTGAGAATAAACATTAATACGAGGGGCTAGCAAATTAAAATGCATGTCAAGTTCTTAGAGAAACATATGGCGTAGTTTGGAGGAGAATCTTTCTATGTCTTAGAACGGGAAGTGAAAGGACTGCACATAGGGTTCGCTTATGTAGTTCCCAGAAGCAGGCGTCAAGGAATAGTTACACTAGTTGTATATTAAGAGACGTTGTGAGTCGTTCCTTTACAGACCGTGCAAGGAGAGTGATGCGAGTATAAATGACCTGGCAAGTGAATGCGGCTAGCTGGCTAAAGGGGAGTATAAGCGTTGTCATTATAAAGTGGTTAAGTATATACATAGCCAATTATGTTCTAAAGCAGGAGTTGAAAGAGTTGGTCAATGGTACAAACATAAGCCTCAGGACGTAGTGGAAGACGAGAATTATAAATTTCTCTAGGATGTCAACATTCAGTGCGACCGAAGAGTCGAAGCTAGTAGACCGGATATTGCGTTGACAAAAAGGGAAAGGATGTTTTTATCATAGACGGAACAATTTCAGTAGACAGGGGAGTGAATGACATAGAGTTGGAAAAGTTGGAGAAATATTATTGTTTGAGGAGAGAAATTTACAGGCTTTGGGAGACAAAGAAACTTCGACTGATCCCAGTAGTGATTTAAGACATTAGGTACCATAACAAAAGGGTTCAAAAATCGCTCTGAAAAGACGACTCATCGTTATTAGGTTGAAAAGCTTTCTTCGTATGACTCTCATCAGAACCTGGCGTCATAATTATAAACGAAGAAACAAAGAAAGGGATCGAAATTTACAAGAT
>JAAAKM020000484.1:0-16237 GCA_010016025.2 Alatinidae sp. Z8VKAUB7J3
ATTACAAGGAGTCGTATCGTAACCTAATCATTTTTTAATACTCACTCTCATTTAGTTCAACATGTTCATCTCTTTTCTTTTCTGACTTTACCTTTTAAAAAGCTGCTTCATATAACTTTGTGCTCCTTGTTAAAGAAGGTCTCCTCTTTGTCGAAATACAGCATGGCAATTTCGGCTCCCCTCTTGATTTTCAAAGTTCGCTTTGAGACTTGACTTTCGTCGTTTCATTGTTATTATTTACCGTGTTGCGAAAAGACAATGGAGAGGTGGAAAATATGATATCACCGGGAGTTGAACCGGTTACCCACACTTTAGCATCATGTACTCTGCCAACAGGTGATTCCCGGTGCTTACAGATTATATTTAACTAGTCGCTGCATTACCTCCCAATCCTCCATCGGTGAACATTGTCACCCTGCTTAATGCAGTTGGATACTACCCTCTCTGTGCTATGTGACTTGACCAATGCAGGACAGCCATCCGGCCTGGCAAGCTATCAAAGCTAAAAGTTGTAAAGTATCATTAAGAGGAGAGGACTGAGAATATCAGTTTTGGAAAGAAACTAGAGAATACAAGATATATCAGCAACCGGGCTCTAACCCGCGATCCATGCTGATGATCCTAATCTCATTCCTTTAGGTCATTTAGTACTTTAATAGGCTGATAGTATTTTGTAATTTGTTACATCTTGATGACATCAATAATGACAGTTTATGCGTTCTTTAACTTTTTTATTTAATTTCTGTACGTTGCATGTATACATTTTTGAATTATCTTTGCTATCATAACATATTTATAAGTCAAAGTTTATGAGGACGTATAAATGGCAATAGCGATTCTTTGAATAACTAATTTATTTTTTCTACTATACGTTTTTACAATACTAACAAAATTTGTAATACAAAGTATTTGGTATCATTACTTCAGGTGTCAGCTGAAGACAGTAGGCAAAGTCACTCTATAAGCGAAGTAGTGCCTGAAAGTAGTACACATGAGAACGTTTTTAACGCCGTTGACACCATAGGGACCCAAAATGAACAGTCGTGGCAGGTAAGCTAGTTTGCTTAATTTATTTGTGTAGCAATAATTGTAAATTTGTATAATGAGATTGTGGTGATAGGAAGTAAGGTTTATGAGCGCGTAAATCATAGAAATCTTGTATCTCAAAATTTTGTTGCAGATAACGTGTTTTGAGACAAATATTTAGTAATCAGTCTGAACGTATTGTGTTTGAATGTGGTATAGTTATCAATGAAGGTTAGAATCGTGCACGAAAATAAAGAGCAAGAAGATGACTATAGAAGAGGCAATCTGTAAACATATGGTGGACGTATGGTGTATGTATGGTGTACGTATGATGTTTGTATGGTGTAAGTATTTTGTTCAAAGTTATAACAAGTCAAAGACCAGTCTTATATGTAAGAAAACTCAATATCTTCTCATGATCAATACTGCATACATTATTTGGTTCCTTATTTTATAATATGTCTTTCCTACAATATGCCTTACCGTGCTAAAACATTTGTGTTTGGGACCACAATACGCAACTAGACCGTTTGATACCCCTTTCAGTACAAATACGTTGTAATTTGGTTCAACTGCCATATTTGAGGAACGGTTGATGTCCTGAAATGATATTTGATAAAATTAAGCACGACAAAAATGAGAAATTTTAAGAACTTATTCAGTCAATAACAGCCCTTTCGACTAAGTTTTCAAGACACTATATTTTTCCAACGACTAATATATTTTTCGTTCCAGTGTGCATCTTTGGTGCAAGCCTAGAGACCCTCCCACAACTGCTCTGACAGATAGAAATTTATGCCTCCCAATACAAACCTTTAAAATAGTATTATGGTTGGTATATTTGTTTAATGGTTTCCTAATGTACTTGATTCTGTTAACATAGTCTTTATTTGGGTCAGCCTCAGAATTTTTATGATTTATTCCGCTTCAGGCCTGCGTTATGATTGGAATACACTCATTGTATTTCATACCTGATCCCCAAATGTGTTTCCCTTAAGGTTTTAGTTGCGAAGACCTTGAAGTTCCGTAGTTATAGGCCATGTAGTGACTTGAATGCGTTGTACATTGTGAACAAGAGTGGTTTCCATAAGCTTAACGTATGTATATGATATGCTGTTAAATTTAGGTTTTGATACCCATACATAGTTGTTAACGTTACAAAAATGAATACCGTAGAACTGGAAAAAAATTCCAAACGAACAACACACACTGCCATATTAGAGCCTTTCACCACCAACAATTTAAATACTCGGTTCATATTAATGCTTATTTCTTCACCGATATTTACTATTCTTACGGGTTGGGTTTTGTTTTTATTAGGAACGTATTGCCGCTTGGAAGAAGGAAATCAAAAAAGGCGTTTTCCTTTGTCCAAATGCAACTTGTCAAGAAGATTTCTTTTTACCGAAAGTTTTCGCGAAACACTTAATGAATTGTGACACCGGAGAACCATTATCAATCTTAGTCGCCATAGGTAATTCACTGCCTTGCCCCTACTGTGATGCAGAGTGTGCACTTACAGGTTTTACTGGGCATATCAAGGATGCTCACAGAGTGGTGAGTATCACCGTATCTGTACCTAATAATGAACGTCCAGTAATGTTGTGTCTGTTGCCTCGTTTCCATGCCCTTGTCGCAGCAGACGTCGTGAGAACCCCCTTTAATGCTGTTTGCAACTTACTGATATCTTTGTTCGTTGCTGCTTAAATCCGTTTAGTTACTTTCTATGCAATATGTAGAAATGAGGGAGCCTTCATAGTTTGCACCCCCAAGGCAGATGGGGGGGTCCAGCATTTTCAAAACAATTTGTCTAAGTGGGGGTTGGCTCGAATCCCATTTACGGGTGGGGTTGGCCTCTAAGGTGGGAGGTGATATTTGTAGGTGTGGGTTGTCGACCAGTCTAAATTAGATTTTGTACACGGTGGTATCCATCTTCAAATTAAAAGTTGTATTAGCGATTATGGTTTAGCTAACTTACGAAAAGTTTTTCTCTCAAGAAGGTGGGCGTTTGGGTGTTTTTCTTCAAGGAAGTGCCATTGTGAAAACTTTCTAGTGATGCAAGGAAGTGGGATTGTGTAACCTTTCAAGTTACGAAATGTTTCAATGGGAGAACTCTAAATTAGTGTTCCGTTTCTATTTTCATTATTGGTGGGCGTTTTGAACTTTTGGAAATTTATGCCCAAAAATTTCTCCCAGGTGAGGGTTTGCCTTTTAGAGTTCTAGATTGGTGTTGTCTTTGTAGGTGGGGGTTGATTTTTCTAGGTGGGTTTCAGACCCCCTTGCAAACAATTGCCTTGCTAAGACGAAACATTATCAGATCACATTTCCCATATTTCCGTAATTCACATATAGTTTGTCGACGGATAACGAGCCCTCTTCTCTACAAACGAAAGTGTATATTTCCGTAACTGGTACTACTGACAAATGGGAACAGCTCCCACGCTTTTTCTGGCTATGATCTTGAATTATTATTTTTTAACGGTTGTGAACATTCGAGGAAGAAGGGATGACTCTCTACATTAATATAACACTTCAACTTTTCTGAAATGTGCACATTATTCTATGCATTTCTTTTTGGATCAATTAGATTATTTGTTGACAATTTACTTTCTTCCTTTTTGTATTATAGAATCACAATAGTTTTAGAGATCTTGCGAAGTTCGAGACTGTAGTATGTCCAAATTTTAAGTGCAAGGAAAAATTCAAAGATGGTAAATTGTACCTGAAGCATTCAGTCCAATGCCGACCTCTTTACCAGTGTGAGGCATGTTTAAAGGAATACAAGTTGTTGCAGTCTTTGCGAAGCCACAAATGCCAAGGAACGCCACTGGTAAAGCAACCTTAGTTGATATTAAATGCTTCTGTTAATATTGGAACGAGTTTAGAGAAGAGGCTGCTATTACAAATGGCTAGGGTGATGGAAGGCAAAAAATGAGAATTAGATTGTCGGACTAGGGATATTATTAAGCATCAGTTGACAATTTTGTCGCGACATCTGTTTTAAAAAACCTTGATTTAGCTTCTGTTTCCGCGTCCTTCAAGTTATTCTTTTTATTGGGAACCGTGCTTTCCAAGCGACTTTTTACTTACAAGTTCTCGATTATTATAATCTTATTTCATCCCCAGCTTCCCTGGCAGTCCATCAAATAAGGGGCACTGTCAATACTACAACAGTTGAGGCATCACCTTGTGTGCCGTTTGTGAAACATGTTTGAGACTACATGTCGTTCAAATGAAAGCCGATATTTACTCCTAGAGATCAGGTTCAGTGTTGTTTACCCCTAATTTTGTACTTAGCACTGGCCGTCTGCCACATATCATCTGTTACAATTCTTTGTTTGCATAATTCCTGTATAGTTGTTTTACTTAATCTCATCAGTATGTTACGTGAACACACTATATCGTTATATATTGATAAAAATACCTATTCAGTGTATATTTACCGCCAATAGCAAATGCTGTGATTGAGAACTGCAGAATTCTGCTGTCTCTTCACCTATTACGTCATATAAAGCGTTCATACCATTTGGACCTGTCAATGTTGTAATGTTGCCTTGGAAGTGAGATGTGAGCTATTTAGGCGAACTAAGTGAAATGCCTGTGAAATTCGCTTCAGTGTTCATAGTTGACAATTAAATGTGGCATGAAAGCAGTCATCAATCGAATTTGATAACTTTGAGTGCATGCTAGTCTTGAATGCAGTCTTGGTCCTATCGTTGCACCGTTGATAATTTCTTGTACCTCAACGTCGCTAGTTATATGCGCAAACGATATTAACAATTCCTTTCGCTACTACCTTTTTAGCTTTCTGTTGATATTTTCGAATGACTCTTTTGTTTTGTCAACTGTATACGTGATTCGAGGTGCATACTTGTATAAAGGACTTTGATAATGGGAGGTTGCAGTTGCCGGTATACAACTATTGGAGTTGTTCAGGTCATCTTTAGGCGATGGGTTGTGGTAATATTTAGACTCAAAATTGTTATGAATTTTTTTCTTTTTGCCTTCGTTACCTAACTCTCCTTTATCTATAAGGAAACCAAAAGAAGAGCCGCTCGTAGATCGAAAGATAGACGAAACGTGCCGATAAAATCAGATTCAAGTGTGTCGGAGGGTGTTCCCCGTCGCCAGAAAGGCACTGTCAGTCTCAAAGGAAAGCGAGGTGTGGAAAAGGTTAAAACCACAATACAGGTACATTACTAAATAGGTTACTGTATCAATACTTTTTTCCTTTCTGTGCATTGGTCTGTATCTTCCTCTCTTTGTATTTTGGTTAGTATAAATGTATAAACCAGAGTAGGAAATACTACATGACCTCGCAATGGAAGCAAGCACCCTATCGTAGACTTTGCTGTTTGTATATTTCTTTTCAGCGCTAGCGCCAGTGTACTAGTTTCCCCAATTTAATTTTTAGAACGCAACTACTAATGAATGAGGGAGGTGATAGTACATACATTTCTATCCGATTTGCAAAAGATACGGAGATAACGTTGTTCATGTCAAATATAATCCCTTTCAACAGTATTAAGACAAACGTCACAGTTTTAAAGGCCCATGTATTAAAACCTTTCCGCAGTTCACACGGGTTAGAATTGTAGACCCTACCAGTTGTGCGTCCAAGATTTTGTTGACGCAATAGACTGCGTTCTAATTTATATTTTGACTTGATGCAGAATAAGCAGTAATGAATGTAGAGTGAGAGTATATCATGTGGGTGATTTGCAGCTATGCAGACTAATAGGTAAAAATCAGATGTATCTTGCCTTTGTCTTCCTTGCTCCCTGACCTGTAGAAGCTCGTCTGTCGGTTTGATACCCGCCTTCAGTAGGTGCCCCTGCACTAAGTCTGCTTTGTAGTCTCGATCTATAAATCATTATGAATAATGGTAAATAGAGTCGAACCTCTAGTAGTGGTCACTTATCAATAACGTTCACCATCTATTACTCCGATCATTTCCCCACACGTTTTTAGTTATCGCCAGCCTCCGAATAGCTGCTTTCGATCTACATACACTGTACACTGTATTATTGATCCGTGAAATTTCTACTGATTTGAACTTTAATACCCTTGTTTATTTAAGCAAGATTTTGACCGACGTATATTTATTTTGGAAAAGATAGCATCGTAACATCAATAAAAATGTGTGATTTGTGAATTATATAAATATAAATATATAAATTATACACGTGTTTATATACATATGTAAATACGTAAATGAATGAAGGGTTCGGGATGATATTGTGGTCATATTTTGCTTATATTTATTGTTTTGGTGCCTGTTTTCCAATTTCCTTCATGTGTACCTTTATCTCCACGTCTCGTTTAGGACGAAATCCATAAATGGAAAGAGAATGTTAAAGTTGGTGTACTTCAGTGCCCTTCTAAAACGTGTAAAGAAACATACGTCTTTCCTCAGCAGTTGATGAGGCATATTCGTGCATGCAAAGGAAGGCTTGCTAATGCTGCATTTAATGAAGGCCTGTTACCTTGTATGATATGCCGGAAGGACATTTCTTTTGTTCGGTTTGGTCGTCATTTCCAGACACATCATAAACTGGTAAGATATGAGTACCATTTTACTGCTGTATGTGTTAGTATTGAATGTTATTAGGATTCCTCTTGTAAGAGGAACGGAAAACGGTCTTCCCATGTTTTCATATTTTCCCGCCTTTTTTTGCACACTTTGCACACACTCACATTTGTCCCGACGTTCACCAGATTTTCTATGAACCACTTATTTTGTGTCGGATGTAGACAGCGCAAGTCATTTTAGTTCCCCCAAGATCGTTTGATATCCACAACCAGGGGTGGGCAAACTTTTTAGCTCGGGGGCCACATTGACTTTTAAAATTTGACAGGCGGGCCGGACCAGCACATGATACGATACGTATAGAAAGACTTCATTTCTTAACAGTACAAATCAAACAAACAGAAAAAAAGCATTTAATTATTAACATACTTTTTAATGAGAACACTGTTGTTAATAACCCATTTTAGCCAGTGCATCGAAGTCTGGTGGTATGAAGGCAATCATTCACATCAAACCATAATTCTGTACCAATCTGGGCCGGGCCTGATTAAAAAGACTAACAGACCGGACCTGGCCCGCCGGCCGTAGTTTGCCTCTCTGAAGTTTGTCAACTATCGCCATGGACTCCTGAGACTTCTCAGAGGTTTTCAACCTGCCGTGATGATAGATGCGATTTGCAGTTATTAACCATCAAATTAGGTGTCACACAGGGAATTATAACTTTTAAAAAGTATGAGCCAACAGCGCTCGATGGTCTTTACCAACTCTGAAATTGCACTGTCATTTAAATACATAATTCTTATTCTTCTTTCTTGGTTTAAGGTCCGTTTCCATGCTAGCATGGGTTGGGTGGGGTATACGAATGGCCGTCTTTTAGTATGATCTAGACTGTGTTTGATCTGCTCTTAAATTCCGTTGCAGCAAATCTGTCCTTGTAATTGTTAGATATAAATAGATAGTACGATTTATTCCCTCGGTAAACTATTTCACCAGAAAACATCACACGGACTTTCGATTCACCATCGGCACAGTGGTGTTGGTAGTCAATCTCACTAACCGCTTTGATACATTATTATGCAAGGTAAGATGGTGTACGGATTTGCAAAGGTAGCTGTTGATTGTTTGGTTACTTACACTTATGATGTCTTGGAATGACATAAGAAGACCGACATTTTTTTTACACTCACTTGCGCAATCCCTTTCACAGCCGTCATAATAACGACAACGACTACGATGTTGGTCTCCCGTAATGAAAGACTTCCCCCCTTTAATTTTTTCTTTAAATTGTGGTTTTCCTCATTCAGTGCACAAAAGTAGCTGAATTGCCAACTAAGCATACCAAACACTTAGTATTGTTCAAATGACTTTTTGGTAACCCGTTTTTATACACTCCCTTCCCGTTTTCTCGTCCCCGTGCGTCTTCACAATTTTCCCATTTCTTCTTTTGCCCTTGCAAATTACCCAAATTTTTGTCAATTTTTCAAAAAGATTCTGTCTTTGTAACCAACCCTCTTTGCATATCAAAACAAACTTTTTTATTAGTGGTCTGTGGATCAGCTTGTGATTTGCCGTTTCAAATGATTTTACTGGAAAATTACTGGCTTAAATAAATATGCTTGTTTTGTGTGCAGCACAGGCCCAGTTCTTGCTGATTAGACAATGTTAATTTTTGATGTATGAAAATTATCAAATAACAAGCAGCGAATGAACTTCATCCCTCTCATAAATGCATGTGCTTCTACACACACAGTTACCTTGTATCGTTTAGCTTACAGCTACAATGTAAGTACATTAAAAACTCTCTCTCCCATCACCCTGTCTCCCATTCTCTTTATCATCCATCAAAAGTTCTCTTTAGACAACCGAAAATTGGCTTGTCGCAGAGAAAGTAACTATTCATTTACCCCAGACATATTTTCTTGTTCCTAAATTATCAAGGGTACTGACAGACATACAGGGACTTTTGCTTTTGACGTTGTATCCTCAATTTAACTTAATTAAACTCTAAAGCCTTGTGTATATCTTGACCAACAGGTTTATACAATGCTAGGGAAGCTTCAACGAGGTTTTCAGTTACTCTGCCCAAACTTTCAGTGCCAAAACAAGTTCTCAAACCCGAAACTTTTCTTGCTCCACGTGTCTGCGTGCCCATATATGGAAAGAGGTAGCAAAGGACATCGAGACGGTGACCATGATGAGAGCAAATCGGATCTCGAAGATCATGAACAGGTAACGGCAGTTATAGTGTTACCATTAACTATAAAAGAGAGTCGCATCAGCAAATTTGGAAGCTTACTGTCGAAGAGTCACTTTGAAATAGCTTACAAGATGTATTATTTGCTCGCTCTTTTTACTAATGGTGACGGTTTGAAATGAATACTAGAAGGGAATCACCTTTTGAAGAGACACTACCTGGGAATCACCTTTGGAAGAGAGGCTGCTGAAAAATCACCTTTTCCTTAAGTTTAAAAGGAGAGAGACATCTTATATAGAGTGATGTCTTTTGAAGAGACTAAGGGAGCTTACACACCGAAGTGGCACCTGGCAAAGGCCACGCGAAACTGAGCTTTTACACTGAAGTGGCAAAGGCCACGTCGCGTGTTTTAAAAAAACCCTGCTCAGTAGAAAGATGTATTCCTCTGACAGAGAAAATGTTATTGTTCTTATGGGTCTGATAGTTGGTAGGAGAAAACGTAAAAAGGAGATGATGGGTACTTTTCATATCAGACAGGGAATGTCGACTTGCACAGCGCTTTTATAGTCAGAAAGAGACTTAAACTACAGCCAAAATATCTCTTTCGTCATTTAGTGTCCATTGTAAAGCCTTAATTACAGAGGTAGGATACTGATAACGCAGATTCACGAGGGCTAAAGAATGACCAGTACTCTTTCTAAGGTAATACATTGTTTTACCTATTTAAACAGAAACTGCAATTCATAAAAAGAATGTTAATCGAGGAAATAGACAAAATTGTTATGTATTCGTTTGTCTAAATGGAGAACTTCAGCCGTAGTCGATAGTATACGGCCTAAACAATTACATTGGACTTGCCCGTGGTTGCATGAAAGTGTTGACAGTTAAACAAAATCTATTTCTCTTTCCAAACAAAGAGAAATAGATAAGCGAACCTTTACCGTAGTCCTCACTTGCCAAGCTGATCGATGATAGCAAAGACAATCCTGATTGGCTGATAAGCAAATGTGCAAGGTGGCATGATTTTGAAAAATGCTCTGGTCACGTGGCGTGCCACTTCGGCGTGAAAAGTGTAATACGTTTGTATAGTTTCTTTCCCAAGTGACATGCCACGTCGCATGCCATGTTGCATATGCCACTTCGGTTTGTAAGCTTCCTAAGTTGGCATTGTCGTTATTTCTTACTTAAGACAAAGCAGTAAGGTGCACGATCTAATTACTTTATTTAACAATGAAGCACCCAGTAAGCACTGTTCCTTTTTTTAAGTGACCCCACAAATTGTTAATGCTGACTTGTATGGGAATGGTCACCTTCAAATTTAGCTCTATCTGGCATTGCAATCATCAAAATGGGATTTAAGCACAATAAATGAAAATCGATATTTATCATTATTGCTTGCCAGGAACAGTTTTGAAAAGGCACTAGAAATAGAAATAGAAATTAACCCGTGAAACAGTCTCTTTCCATTGTTGATATTGTGACTGTAAATTGTTTCATCGCTGTTACAGCTTCTTGACACTGCTGAAAGCGAATCCAGCGAACCTGCCACAAGACTACGAAGTATTCGAACCCAAACTCTCAGCTCACGTGTTGGCTCATCAGGCAATATTGCCCACGCAAATAATGCAACTGAAAGTCAGCGTGATGCCGGAATCGTCAAACTAGTACCTAATGCCAAATCAATTCACGATTCCAGTTCAAGTGCTTCAGAGAGACAAGACAACGCACAGCGAAATGGAAAAAAGGAGAGGAATCAAGAAAGCGGCAAAGACAGAAAAGTAACTGGTGGATCTCTTCGACTAGCGTTAAAAAAGAGCTTAGAGATAAAGGAAGAAATAATGAGCCCCATATCATTTTCATCACCAGAGAAATCTTCACAGGTAATTCCTACCGATAACCAAAATGCGCAGATGACTTTTCTAGAAGATGGCGGGGAAAGAGCATTAAGCACATCCTATGTAAATGGCACTACCGACAGTGTATCAAAATCATGTTTTGGTAAAACTCACGAAGAATTTCATGAGGTCGACTTGTGTAATTTAACAATTCCAGGTACTGATGAATCCACGACTGATAACATAGCTTTGCTTGCTCAAAAAGTGAGAAATTCGAAGCCCCAGAAACTCATTCTTGACAGTGAATCAAAAGGGAGCGATAACTTGGAATCAAAAGGATCAGCTAAGGGTGGGAAATCGAAGAAAAGTTCGTCAACCATTAGTATCGCTTCTTCCACCGAGTTAGCTTCGGCCTCAGGTCGTACCCTACGGAAAAGAACGAAAAGTGCGTCGATAGGCGCAAATGTAACGGAGAAAATTGGAGAACAACCTCAGACGACCGAGGCAAGTTCAGTAAATGCAAGGCAGATTGAAGCAGTGGACGAAGAATATTTAACTCGCAGTTCTAGTAAGGGTAAGCGGAAATGCACGACAGATGTTGCTGTTACAAATGGAACGAAAGCAAAGTCTTTAACTTCAGCCCCTACTACCAGTGATGTAGCTGACTCAACTGGAAGTACGCAGGAGGACCAAATGCCAAAAGAAACTGCCAATCGTAGAGGATCTCTGCGGTCGAGACAACAACTAGGGACAAGCGGAGGCAGCAAAAGACCTGAAGAATCTGTTTTGTTAGGAACAGCAAAGGAGAAGATTGTCAAGAACGAATACAGAAAGACGAGAGGTAGAAGTGTCGTATCTATGAGTGGGGTAAGTGACGACAGTACCAGTGGTGACAGTCGTAGAGAGAGACCATCAGCAAAAGAACTTGCAGGTAAAATAGATTCGCCACCAGGAAGTTTAAATACGAATAGTATAAGTAAGAGAAAGCGAGGTAAGAGGATCGACATGGAGCAAAACAATAAAGTTAACATATCTACAAGTATTCTCGAAGTTACGGAAGGAAATGTAAATATATTGAACGATTTAATACAAATATCTAACCGAGAATGTGATCACCTAAATAACGAAGCTGATGCCGTCGATGACAGGACTCGGCTCCGGATGCAGGGCGATGGTGAGAGGTGGAGTAATGAGAAAGCAAAGATTAGTAGGAATGTAGATGATGGCCATGATGGTAATGAAAGCAGCTTACAGCTTATACAAAGCGCATTCAACCACGAGGAGGGAGATAGGTCGTGTGACACAGTAGAAACTAAGGTATTTGATGATGATAAGGGTAGGAATGCCTCAGAAGTTCACAAATTTACTAATCAGGGGGCATGGCGCTCACGGAGGTCGAAAAATGTACATAGTGAACCGGAAGCGGTAGACGAAGATAGAGGTAGCACAGGTATGCAGGACACTACAGCCGGTTCTTCTTGTGTCCTTAACAAATTGATCGAGTTTCATGCGTATGATACTCAGGAAATAATGATGAGTAGTAGGTCAGGGGAGAATTTAAAGGGTGTAATTACGGGGCAAACAGAGGAAATTGTTCCAGAGGTTCAGCAACCGGACACTATCCGAGTAAGTTCTACTGTAGGATATAAGCAATCAATGTCGCCAGCAAATGAGAACACATTAGACAATAAGAAGAGCAAAATTGAAATTAAAACTGATTCTTCTCCTCGCACCAAAGATTCGACGAAACGTAAGGGTCGTAAGGCTAGTAAAAAGTTTCAGGTTCAGGCGGAAATGGATCAGAGAGCAGCAAACCTTAATACTGACAGCAGCTCCTATGATGTCTCTGTTTCTGAGGAAACTGATGAAGTACCCAATATCAAGCAGATGCCAACGAGAAAGAGTTATCAGATGATGTCTGACAAAGTCGATGTTGATAAAGGTAAGATGTTTGAAGAAATTGCGCCAAATAAGTTTCAGAAAGTCAAGGCCAAGAAGGATACTTTGCACGAGGAAGAAATTGCGAAGCATGACACAATTGGGAGCAGCTGTCCTCAGCAACTGTCAAAGAAGGATCGGATTGATAAAAAAGAAAGCAAGGGAAATGAAGTTGACAGGGTTCAAGGAGAACTGGAAACTAATATTTCAGCTAGCCAGAAAAAGAGAAAAAATAGAAAGCGTGATAGGTCAAAAAGCAGTGATGAAGACGAGATACCCTTGTCACGACTGCGTATTAGAAAATGGGATAGCAGTGACAGCTCAGCTAATATATTATCAGAAGCTGGAAGTGATACATCAGGTAGCGGAAGTAAGGGACCGACGAAGGACACATTACGGAGAAAGCAGGCAAATCAAGGTAGCAGCGAGAGACATCTTTTTGCAGGTGAAACAGGCGACAAGAAGGATTTAGGTGCAGGACAGCTACCACCAGTGACATCAATGAAAAGAAGACAAACATATACCCCAAAGCCCACGAGACGTAGCACCCGTTCATCCGATGAGCCTGCATTGTCAGGAAGAACGGATGATTCAAAAAACAAGAGGATGACACAAATTGTGAATGAGAGTATGAAAAGTGAGGTTGCTTCATCGTCAAAGGTTGATTCGACGTCTGGATGTAAGCAACCAAGTGAAACAACAGAGGTAACTGAAGCCACATCTAGTTGTGATAAGAGGAGCACTTGCGCAAATGAAGACCCTGATAAACTGACAAGATCCTCCAAAAACAGAAAGGACGATAATAAGAAACAACTTGACAAGCTGTCACCGATAGTTTCACCTGTAAAAAGTTGCTCATCTGGTATAGATGAAAGTACTATTGGCAATGAAGCAAATGGTACAACCAATACTTTATGGACAGAGTCGTATGCGTGTAGTGTATCAAAGGCAGCGTTTACGAAATTGTCTGTGAATAATGAACCAATTATCACACTTGAGAGTAGTGATAACAGAAGAATCGAGACAGAGTGTACAAAATTGCAGGAGAATGTCAACCCACTTGTTACAGATAAAGGCTACTGTGACGGAAAACCGAAGGCTCGATTTACAGAGGCATCTCCAAGGGATAGGCCAAACATTGGAGGTCAAACTGGTGACGAAAAGCAAGGGGGTAGTTTGTTTTTAGATTCGCCAGAAAAAGCCGTATTAAGTGAAAGCCGCATGACAATAGAACGAGTTGCTGTAATTTCAGAGACATCTAGAAGGTATGACGTAGGAATTACAGATAAGGGTGGCAATGACACGGAAGCAGAGGCTGTCATCACAGAAGCAGGAAAGAACAATTTAAATGGCAAAGAACATCGAGCAAAGACTGTCCTTTCAGAACCGTCTGCACGGAATAAGCCAACGATTATAGGCGAATGTAGTAAAGATCAACAGCAAAAGACTGCATTAACGTCCGCCCTCTCGAAAGATGTTGAAAGTCCTGTACCGGATCCTCCAAGTAAAAAAGTAGGAAAGGTTGAGTCGTGTGTAAACGATGACGTTGAAATTTTAAGTAAAAGGAGTCGCACGGAAGAAGTAAAACTTGTGTCTCCGGAAGTATCTGCAAAGAATGATAAAAATGCTAGTCAAAATAATAACACAAAGGTGGAGACTTTACCCATAGATTCATCCTCTAAGGATCACCAGTTTAGAATAGTGGATGGTGGTAATCACCCAGAAACTAAAATTTTGGATAATATTAAGAAAGGCGCAAGGAAGAGAAAATCCCCGGCATTACGAAGTGCGAGTAAAGGTAAAAATGATGTAGCTAATGAAGACAGTGGTTCGCGTCAAGATGCAAATGACACAGCTGATACAACATTAACGAAGACGGAGGTAACTTGTCGAGAAACGCAGCCAGCTGCTCCTAGTTTGACAGAATTAGCAAATGCAACGGTTGAACAGAGTGCCGCAAAAGACGAAAGTATAGAGCCTCTCGCAGAAACAGCTAAAAGGAGATGTAGGAATAGTAAAGAGTCACCAAAGAAAAGCTACTCGGGCCCGGTTTTAGATCAGCAGCTTCCAAAGTCTATTGAACTGACAGCATGTATTTCTGGTGATTCTACTCCGTGTGCTGAGTCAAAAAGGGTACCAGAGAAAGATCCTGCTACCTTGGCATTCAAGGCGGACTCATCTCCCAGTGATTTGCATCCGCTAAGCCTGGGAAAACCAGAACCTGGCCCGATTGGATCTACTAGAAAGAGAGGAAGAAAAAAGTCAACTCGGGGGAGGAAAGGTAGAGTGATTGTAAATGTGGACATTGCCACGCCAGACACAGTTGCAAGTGCTTGTGGAAGTGACGGCGTTTCATCACTCGCTGACTCTTCTTTGAATTCAACGTTTGCTTGGAAACAGCTGGAAACAACGGTAGAAGAAGGTAAAGTAAACGAAGCAGACGAAGTGGAGAAAAAAGATAAAATAGCTACTACTCCCAAGACTACAAAGAAGCGCGGCAGAGCGAAACGACAGCAGCATAAATACGCCACCGTAGAATTTGATCATGAGGAGATTTTAAAGGAATTCGAAGCATCCGACGAGTTAAAGGTAAGACCCGTTACTTAACATTAACAATTAAACTTGCGAGTGGGGATTGATGTGCAAAATAAGTGGCCCATAAGAACCAACTTAGTTTAGTGGCGATACCTCCACAATACGTAGACACGAGTACAATTACTCGGTTGAGAGTTGAACCAACAACTCTTGGGACACGAATTCCCACGAATTCGATTTCTAGTACGTTTCTTACGCTTCAACTGCATTTGTTCTTCATACAAACAGTATCTACTCATTAAATGGCACGACTTTAAATGCTTCAATATTCGATTGACTTCATTTTGCTGAGGACTCTATAAAGTTCCATGTTCCATGTGGTACGTTTGGGACCAGGTGTTGTGTTATTTCCTTATGCTTAGTTTGAATGTAAGATTTGTCAACTTACGGATAAAACGTTATTTAGGTTAGGATGTAGCAGCATGGTGAAAGTTCTGTTTATTTTTTGCAAAGAGCATGAAACTTGGCAAAGCTACTTCTTAAATGATGTAGCTCAAAATGGGAAATGAAATCATAAAGCATTCTGTTGAAAGATAATCGTTAGCACAACGTAATTTGCAGAATATGACTTTCAGTCAAATACGAGAACATACCATTACAATTTTATCATCTGATTTGGGGTCAGTCGCTTGTGTGTTATTGACAGAGGACACAACTCCTGACACACGCCCATGTCCTTGCCAATGACCAATACCTACCATCTCGTACTAGCTCAAACCATAACAAATCAACAATGGGATGAGCTTGGAGTTTGTTACAAACGTTTTCCAAGTTCGTTATTGTCTAAATTGGCTTTCTTTTTTGTGCCCGTATTTTTAGAGACGTCTTGTTTCTTATGTGCTAGCGTTTGTTAAATGTAATTTATCCCAATCTCAAATTATTTTGACCAGTCATCCATGTTGCTAAGAGGAGTAGTTTTCGCGTCATTTAATGGTCCTTTGATACTGACATATCAATAGGTAAATGCGAATGTTACCAGTAAATGAATCATATAATCCTTAAATGTGCATTAAGTCAAATCAAATCAACCAATCAATCTATTAATCAATCAATCAATCAATCAATCAATCAATCAATCAATCAATCAATCAACCAGTCAATCAACCAATCAATCTATTA
>JAAAKM020000485.1:4097-18323 GCA_010016025.2 Alatinidae sp. Z8VKAUB7J3
TCAATATGGATCAAAGTCATGCTTTAAATTTAAGCAATCTGGATCAACATGTTTGTTTTCAAATGCTTACAACAAACATTAAGTAACGATATATCATGTAAATTGAAAAGCTAGTTGTTCATAAGCGTTAAAAAATAGGTTCTGTAGCTCCTGTAATTGTTTTTTGTTTTTGTTTCTACTTTGCTGAAACTGTTGTGGTGCTACACAGTAGAAATACACAGTAGTGCTGCACAGTAGTGCTACACAGTTGAGCTCGGGTACCATAAATAAGCATAACTTTTCCTTATAATATAAAGTTTAGCCTTACATACTCCCCTTATTGATTTGTATTGGGAAGCTTTTTAAAAATCTAGGAGATTTATGTGCAAGGCTTTGTAACCACGGTGTCAAGAGTATCATCCTAACGTCTTCCTCCATAATCTACACTTTGTCGTCAAATAGACCAAAAAGCTAAAAATTAAATATATAAATAAGTCTCAGCAAGTGACTAGAAGATTCTCTGGTTCTAGCTTTTATACACATCGATAAAATTCTCATGAAATAGTCATTGTCCCCATGTCATCCATTTCACTCCGTGTGTTTATGCAGAGGGTAGAAACAGTTGCTAAATGTTAATGCCATTAATCTTTTCGGATTTTAATTTTCCCAATTTTCCCTATTCTGCAGTTTTTTTTTATCTATTAGTAGCCATTAGACGAACATACATATTTTATTGGCGTGACACAACCTAATACTAACTGAGGTGCTAACCGAGTTGAGTGCGTTACTTGTGTTGGTTAAGTCATTTAGCTCCAACGTGCGTAAGGTTTTGGGCTAACGACGTGCAAACATTGCAAGTGAATAGTAAAAGCCATGTATAAAAAGGCCAAAAAACCCCGCCATAACACTGACGCACTGTACGCATGTAACGCATTTAACGCCTCATTGAGTACCAGGTTTAAAGTTCCCCTTTTAAAAAACTTACAGAGTCACAACAAAGTGTAGTAGAGTAGGAGAAGTACGCCATTATGGGAAAGGCACTTCTTATATGAGATATGCTGAAGTAAACGTTAGACACTCTCAAAATAAGGCCGCAAAAAATATTACTTGCAAACTGATGTAGATATGCGAGTCATAAGAAGTCTTCATTGTGATTTATTATAGCTGTTTTGTATTCCAATGAAGCTTCCAGTTTAAATTGTCTGTAACTGGGGCATGAATACTCGATACATTACCAAAAATATACCATAAAAATCATTGTTGACTTATAATTTTGATGACTTTGCATTTTCATGCAATTTAACACTCTTAAAAATTTCAATTAATGAGAGATTTGTTTACATTTGGAGTAATATTTAAGACTAAAAGTCGTCTCATTCGCCTCCACTATAGTTATCACCGTAATATTAAAATATTTCAAAGAGATGCTCACCTTAGAGGCTTCGAATATTGACGCTATTATTTACATTTAAATACTTTGAATTGAGGTTATTTTTAAGTTATTGTTACAGCTGGTTTGTGTGCAGCTTTGATGGACTTTTTTTCTTATTTTGGTTTTGGTTTCATGCTGTCTTATGTAGTGAACTCGTAAGGCACATAAGAAACAAGACCACTGAGTTCTTTTGGCAACAAAATGAGCTTCCTTGTAAGAATACGATACAATCACATCAAACATCAACATGATTGCTAATACCTGCCATTGTTGTCCGCTCCACACTTGATAACATAATTGTGGAGACAATAGCATGCCCTCTGATTGGCTATATTGAATTTTGTAAAAGCTGGAATGGTCATCGGATCAAAATCACGGAAATAATATGTCCTGAACGTGACTAAGATGGCATAAATATACGTGAGCACTAAGTGTGGCTGCTACGTGTATTCACCTCAAAGGGAGTTGGTCAGAGAAAAGTTACATGCAGCAATCTTGAGCTGTAGGGTAAAATATCAGTTTTAAAGTGCTCTTTAATGTACTAACACAAAAAGAGTGCTACATAAACACAATCTGCTTAACTTTTGCTTTAATTGGACTTGTAAAATTATATGCTTCCAATTGTCTAAATCGTCATTGTAGCGTAGAGGGTTCCTGGTTCCTACCAAGTTTCTTCCAATTTTTTCTATTTAACATCAGAGACTTGAGCTCCTCAAATATGTCACCTTGGCTGTCATGGTAGACAGTTACCTTGCTACAGGCAAACAAAATAGTGGGCTGTTTACAGTGTTAAAACAGCATGAGGATTCAAATAACTAGTGGTCATAGCTCACGGTTGATTTCATCTACAGCTAAGTTTCTGAAGTACAGCATCTTTGGAAAAGAAGGTTTTCTTCTTAGCATAGAACGTGATGCTAAGGATGCATCCATATTTCTGTGTCTTTACAATCAAAGATACAGTATCGTAAATCCTATGTTGGTTTGATTCCTTATACATATGAATTAAACATTTCTAAATCAGATAACAACACGTATCCAACATTAACATCATTTAGGCCTACCTTAGACTTTACCCAGTATTCTGCCGTATCTGTACTTGTGATTCTTGATCCATTTATGGCAGACTCTTCTAAAAGATCGCATTGTGACGATTCCAACTTGATGGCAGAACAAGACAGTTCTACCTTACACTTTAAGCAACATTCACTAGAGGCAGACACAATCTCTGATTTGAGAATCAGAAATTTCTTTTCGGTTGGTAGCTGTAACTTAGAGAATAAATTGCCTAGAACTACATCAAGGACAGTAAGAACACATACCCCATAAGATCGGTAGCGCATATTTGGTTACAATTTAGTAAAAACGAATGTTTTCAAAACTACATATTCTTCCAAACATGATCATCTCGACTCTGGAAGAGCAAGTATTGTAAATTTTTATTTTTTCAAAACAAGGCCTAATAAATAATATATATCAGTTAATGTATGTTTTGACACAATCCCAAATATTGAATGGTTTTTCCAAAAACAGAACAGGGACAATCCTAGTCATGCAACTGTTTCATATTACAATGTTCCCTGTAATGCTATAGATCGTATAGGACGTATTAGTCAGATTTATGAAACAGAAAGGTATGGTGTACATTACTAGATATTTTATTAAAAAAATCCTTTTGGTTAAAATTGTCGTCGACCCCTTTTTGAAATAAGGTTTGTACGAACATGATTAATAGCTATGTTTGCCCGCAGCCGGTTTCCTTTTGTCAATTCAAATTCTATTGCAAACACAAGCTACATATTAAAACCTTCTTCTCAGAGTTAATTGCTTTTTTCATGTTACGTGAGGCCTACTTGTGAGGTTTAAAGCTTATTTTACTTGAGACAGGGTGCACATTTTTTTTTCATTGAAGAATAGTTAATGTAAATCCTGGTTGTATCATATCAATCGGTAGTGTCGAAAGTGTACTGGAGGGGTCTATAAGAACGGTAAGAAAACAACTGTCGTAATTTTATTTTCTTGTAGTGATAATTGTAATCGCGATTATATTGATATCAGCCACCTATGATCACTTCCGTTTGTACCTATTAGTAAACCCATCATGACAAAAAAGAGACTAGGGTTGAGTAGTGACATTGAACCTTCTTGTTTTCCTTCGAGTTTATTTGATTATAGAAACAAGACAACAGTTAAAAAGATCTTTTCAATGTAAAAACGACATTCTTAGACATCTTTACTACCGTACATGGGGCTGTTTCTAAAATAACATTAAGACAAAGGTGACAGTTCAGAATTAGCATAGTCTTTTCGTAATATTTCAATCATGGGCAAGAAACATACGTTAGTACTCATAAAACATTAATTATCATTAGTTACCCTATGAATTATTGTACCAACATTATTGATTACAATTTATATTACTGTAGTAACATTATTAGTTACAATACCAAATATTGTAGCAACATTTTTAATTACAATATTAATTACTTTAGTAAGATTAGTGGTTACAACTTATAATATTCCAGCAACATCATTAGTTACAATATTAATTATCGCAGCAACGTTATCGGTTAAAATTCATATTTTTGTAGCAACATTATTGGTCACAATATTAATTATTGCAGCAACGATATTGATTAATGTAGCAACAATACTAGTTATTGTAGCAACAATATTAGTTAATGTAGCAACAATATTGATTAATGTAGCAGCAATAGTAGTTAATGTAGCAACAATATTGATCAATGTAGCAATAATATTAATTATTGTAGCAACAATATCAACTTTTGTAGTTTGTTTACTTTATCAGCTCTATAATGTAGCTTTTAACGCTGTTGTTGTCATTGTTTTCTACGTTCGTCGTAACTCAATATGGGGAGTATGGACAAAGGGAGGGCATGGTTTGCAATGTGTGAAAGAAACCTGCATTTAAACTCGCAACCTAATACACATGAGGAAAACAACTCATTGCTTACATTACGTAACAATGCATTGCCTGAATAGGGTGTGGGTATGGGGCTTAGCCGCTTCACGTTTTTGCCAAGTTATGTTTTTGCTGGCAAAGATGTAAGAAAACACCAAGACAAGACCGGAAAGAGAAAGAAAGAGTCCCATTTCATCTCTAAATAGTTATGGGTGCAAAGTGGTCTCTTAAGATCACATGAACTATGTGGACTATCTATCAGCCCCCTGTATTTTGGTGGCGCCACTTCGGCGTAAATATGTTCCAGTCCCTCCTGGTTTAAATCAACCCTAGTCCAAACTCCTGTTACATCTACGGTAATGCAACTGATTTCACTACGTAAACATAAAGCATCTGGATTCCTTGTGTGTAAAAAGGTATTGACAGCAGGCAGGAAGGTATTATAAGTAAAATGCCAAATATGGAAACTTCATTGAAACGTTTCGTCTAACAGACTTCTTCAGGTCACCACTGAAAATTGGCTAAACAATAGTGACCTGAAGAAGTCTGTTAGATAAAACGCTGTCAATCAAGTTTCCACATTTGGCGTTTGACTTATAGTAACTTGTCGGTGGACTATCCATCTTTCATTCAGGCAGGAAGGTCTATCACTAACAAGGTTTCTTTCGTTACATTAAACTTCATAGGTGCTATTAATACTCCAGCTGAATATCTGATTTGATTAAGGAAACGACACGTAATTACAATGTGATACAAAATGGGTCTGATAAGAATAATTTACGACGAAAAGAGAACAAAATTACAGCGAAGGAGCGGGGTAGTTAAGTAGATGGTAGCAAATAAGTCCATTTCAATAATAGGATAGAAAATTCCTACAATTGCAAATAAAAGGGGGGGTTAACCTAGACATAAGGAGACTTTCATGAATATAAAATTAGAAAAACATTCGGGCACAATGTCATAATCATAGAAAGAGACATTATGTTCAGTAGTCTTACAGTACCCTAAAGCACCTGCGTACGACGGTTTGCTAAGAGGTTTCCCTGTTAAAGCACAGAAATTTAAAGAAAATCGCCTGTGACTGTTTGCAATAATCTGTGATCAACTGTTATCATCTATGACCATACGTGATCATTTGTGATCATCTATGACCATCTGTGATCATCTGTGATCATCTATGACCACCCGTGATCATCTGTGATCAACTATGACTATCCTTGATCATCTGTGATCATCTATGACTATCCGTTATTATCTGTGATCATAGCTTAGAATTTATATACCACTAGATATTATAGATGTGTCTGTAAAGTACGTTTCATTTCCTGGATTTTTTATATTCCTTATTCCAATTAAACTTTATAAGACGTGTTTTTATTTAACCTATAACAGTGTTTTTACATATTCTAAGATATTTTCCTAAAATAATTGCGTTAATATTGGTAATAAGCTTTCAAGTTAGGTTACATTGCTAATATGAACAAAGAATGTTATTCTGTAAAAATTAAAAAATACTGAAAATTAACTTATAGTCAGGATTATATAGGACAAGGAATTGTGATAAATGCCTTAGCAAGAAATATGTAATTTAAGCCTACTATCCATGTTGCAATTATGCCTGACAAGAATTATTTATTTGCTTGTCGCAAATTAACATTTGAAGACGATTGTATGCGCTTTACATGGTCATATATTGCAAATTCCCAAAACTAATAACAAAGGTATAATTGCTAATGTCATTTGCCAGCGCAAATTACTCTCTTGACCAAAACTTTTAGTTGGTTAGATCAATAGAATTTTAATTAGAATTTTTTTACATAATTTGAATTCGATTCTAAAAGGCAGAGGTATCTAACGAAAAGAATGTAAAGGAGGTAACATGAGGTCTCCTATGACTACAAATTAACAGACGAGCTTTATTATTTATCAAATACTTTAGTTAATGTATAGCAGTACTTGCACCCTGGAATTCTAGTCTATAATATTAGTGAAACACATGGACAGTGGCGGTTCCGGGGGGTCACCTAGGCCTTGCCTTCTTACCAACGATCCTTCAGAAAGCTTTGCTTTGGCATCCTTAGTAAAGAGAGAATGGTGGAGCAGTTTAATTGGCTTTGGAATGTTCAACTACACAACAATTGAAATATGAATGTGAGCGACTAAGAGGGTACAAGAGAGGGAAATCGATGCAACCCATCCTATTGCCAGTTGAAATAGGCGCTTTAAAGTCCCTTCCCTCCCACTCTACTTTTAACTGCTGGATCCGGAAAGGGGTACAAACTCTAAACACTTTTCTGTTTGTCACTTTGTCACTTTCCTAATATTCTTTATGTTATGTAAATAGACGGATTTTGATGATGTGGTTCACTGTACCCATCATCTTTAACAAACTATGTTCCAAGATTTTTAATAGAAATTATGCTACCGGTTACTTCTCCTGTCCCAATGCTGCTAACAAAGTTTCGACGAAAGCTTACGGTCGTCTCCTGAGTCAAACATAACAAACAATATGACTTATTATCTATCAGTGTTAATGGCTTTGTAAGGGATACCTAAGCAGGACGTTGGCTGGAATAAAAATTCAGTGTTTTGCTGATTATTGAGTGGAGTGAAAAGGAAATACCCTTGATGACTCCACTTGTGGCTTCATGGTGCGGCCCTAAAGACAAACTTTTAGAGAGCCACTAAACCACTAAATAGACTTGTCATGTTGTAAACTATAAAGATTATAATGTGTGTAAACCTTTTTACTGTCAAAATACTGTCTTCGTTCAGGTCCGCAATCTGGAATTCAGTAACAAGTCTTTGACTGAATTTTCTTGAATCTATAAATTTCTAACTTATCATTTTTTCTTATTGTATCTAGGATTTAACGCATGTTGTCTAGTTTGATGTTTATTGTCCATAATGAAGCGTTCTCTTAAACTTCTTGTGTATTACAAGTAACTTATTTTTACTTATAATTTTCCACCATCGTAATATTGGTTAACTTGCAATTATATTTCTCCCTCTTTTAAAAGTGCTTTTTGTTTCACAGTAAAAGTATTTTACTTACAGTAGTTTATCTTTTCAGCTCCATTAAACGAAGTTACGTTTCCAGAATCCCATTCTGCTAGAAGATAATTTTTGTGAGGAATCTTGCATATCTTGTACAGCTCATTTATCTCATTTTCGTTCAAAATTTTGTGCCAAAAATATATACCCGACACTTCGCCAAACATGTTATATTCCTCGGAATGGCGACTGCACTGCAAACTTTTTTTGGACATCTGTAGATTTTGTCCTATCACTAAACTACCACCAAGTCTAAGAACAGAGTTAACTTGTAGTCCTTTGCCATCTGAAATGCGCCTCCCGTCCAGGTAAAACTTCCATTCTCCTTCCACGTTTGACCAAGAAACGCAAACATGATGCACTTTTTGATCGTTTGTTCTAGCGCTTGTCTTTGTACCTTTTTGTAAGACATATAAGCGTAACGTGTCATATCCGAGGGTAGGATCTTTTCCATACTTTAGAACAAGGTCATTGCAGAGACCATCTGAAGGCTCGGCATAGTGTATTGTAGAGACACCGCTTTGATGCTCTTTGCGTTCTAAAATCCAGTAGCAAAGGGTGACGGTACCTGTTGTATCGAAATCTTTGCTGTTCATCTTTACTTTGGCATACTGTAATGTTCCTGGTCCCCCGACGTATAACCAAAAATCTTGACCTAAAAAATGATGAAAATTTTCTAATGATGAATGTAGACTGATATTAAGCTAAATAAGAGGGACCGGCAGTAGGATTACAGCAATAGCTATCCTTTTAACATTTGTAATACCTAATCAACACCATTCATCAGCTAAGATAAAATTAGGGCATTAGCTGTAAATCGTCATGATATAAGAGACTCATAAAAATCAACCCAAACCATAGACATTTCTAACTTAAAATCGAACAGCCATGAATACAAAGGTTCCCAACCGTGGGTCACGGGTACTAATTCAGTGGGTCGCAACGAGAAGTATTGATCTTGGACGTGGCACCATGGATCAATCGATCATAATTTTAATCACAATATTTTTCAAAAGCACTAAGTTCGATTCCAGACTAAAAGAGTTTTTTGCCACTCATGATATGACAAATGCTCTAACTCATATATATGCCTTAGTTCATGCATTTCTTTGTAATCTTCAAATTTTTAAACCGTAAGTCCACAGACGGAATTATGGCAAAGTTTGCAGAATTTCCAATGGCGTGGAAATTTGATCTTTTAGAGATCCTTAAAAGCTGGAAGTGTAGGATTGGATATAACGCAACTAGAAAAACTAAAAACGATACGGACAATGCACTAGTTACACAAAGAAGTGAAACATTACGTCTTCCAAAGTTCGACAAAGCACATCTAATATTACATGAAAATGATCGACGTCAGCGAAAATTAAAGGAAATGGCTATCATTCAAAATACGGACAACATTAATTTAAATATTGGTGGCTATCATCTTGCACCTTTAGTTAGCCGTAGGATTCGGCGATAAGATTTCATTATTCCTTTAATTGATTAATTCCTTTATTTGATCAATTATTTAATCAATTAATTCTATTTCTTTCTTTCTCTCTTTCTTTCTTTCTTTCTTTCTTTCTTTATTCATTATTTTTGACATTGTCTTTCTTAATCATTTGTACTAGTTGTGCCCGCAGTTACTTTGATCTTCGTTGTGCGTGACTCGTTTCAATGTCCTCGACATAGCATTCCATCGTGGTTATTTCCTACAATGCATCTCGCGATTGGTAACAGATATTCTTTGTATGTTTGTGCCAGAGTTCATTCACGTAAATACCTCTAATGTACAAGGACCTGACAATGTCTTTAAGAAAAGACGAAACGTTGTCACAATTGTAGTTTCCTTCTTGGCGTTCTCCCTACAGAAACACTAGGCTCTTTGGGGTATCGCCGCTAAGACAACGTGCTAAAATTTGGATAGGGGTTGACCATGGCGTTCTTTAGAAACGAACGCCAACGGGATGGCGCAAAAAAATATCCTTGGGAATGTAGCCACAAACTAATCAAGTGATAATCTCACAAATATTTTGTCGAGGAATCCCAATTATTACCACATGGAAGAGGTAACCTAGCCACTAAATGCAAGTGATAGAAACATTGAGTTCAAATCTGATCTCAACTGCTAGCAGCGAATGTTTGACTTTGTAAGAGACCTCAAGGAAACAAACGTTATTTTGGTCAGTTCATAAAATTATGAGTTGGGTTCAAATAACGAGGTTTTTGGTAGGCATGATATAAAGTTTAAAGTGCATATCTCGGAGATTGCTCAAGATGTCATTCTCAAATTTGAACACGATATACCAACCAGAAGAGCCTAATGAGAGCACAATATAATCAATATTTTGATTTTCGTTAAATTGTGACATCACATTTAAGTGCTTAATTAGCACACTTACTGATAAAACCATGGCTCAAATCAGAAAAAACTGGCAATTTTTTTTCATTCATTGGCCATATTTTCGTATATTTGTGTCTTATGTTGAGATTCATCAAAGCCTTTACGATGAAGATGCAATTATCACTACATTAGTGATCCTTCTATACTTACTCTATGAGGAGGCTATCCGGTTTCCAAAACAATTGCACTATGGCCATGGTATGTGCATCGTCAATGCAAAGTGTGAGGAGAGATAGCATAAGAAAAACGAGGGGTTGGTTTTTTAAAAGAACACTAGAGAAATAGAAAATATGTCACCACCGGGGATCGAACCCGTGACACACGGAACCTGTGCATTGGGAGTTTAATACAAGATAATTTAAAACACAGCTTAATAAATATCTTTGCTGCAATTAGCGACTCAAAGGCCAACGTAAGTGTTAATCTATGAAAGATGATATTTGCGTTTTATCTTGACGCAGACTGATACCTTGCATGTTAAGGAGGGATCCACAGATTTTATCAGTCCATCTGAAACAAAGTTTGTGACACATTCTCATTGGCACACTTGTTTAGTTAGAGCTATTGACTAAACATGTGGGCTAAGGTAACAAATGTTACTACAAGGTACGTCTTGCATAATGGATCACCGGCGAAAGTAGCCAATATAAGCAAAAAGCTGTTAAACCGCAGCCATTTTACACCTTTTAATAATTCAATAACTTAGCACCGTCTAACCATTTGCAAAAAATATGCATTCTCTCAAAAATGGAGATATGTTTTTTTTCCAACTGTAGAACTTAACATGAATGACATAACAGTTACCTTTTGGGCATCCTTTGTAAAAAGGATAGCTGTTATTTGGAGGATTCGGGCAAGTGCTATTGGGGGCTGTGGATTGACATGATCGGCATTGTTCTTCATTGGCTTCGGGAGACGTCTCTTTCCTCGTTTCCTGTAAAATGGAGATAAACGAATTAAAGAATTGAAACTGCTGTCATAAATATAACAATATTCACAAGCAGTTGATATAATATTTAAACACACTTGTTTAAGTAAAGTTATAGTTCAGTATCTAAAAATTGAAGGTAAGGCTCTTTTTTCCGCAATGACATCCAATGACATATTTATAGTGTACATACTGCAAAAGATATGTTAAATTAATTGATATTTTGAGAAATTAAATTAGTGGACGACGAATTAAGAATTTTTACGGGTATTAAATTTTCCAGGTGCCAAATTTTGTCTAATCTCGCTCAAGCAAAGTAAGGGTTACTATAAAAATTTGATGCCTTTATTTAGCATGTAGCCAAACGAACTTCATGTGACATGCTTGCAGCTTAAACAGTGAACACAACGTTAACTGTAACAATACTGTTAATGTTTACTACTTTAACAATATTAACTATACTGATTTTGGAAAAGTTTTAAAATCGCCAAAAGACCTAAATTCAACAAAATCTTATTATCATATTACATTTCTCAAAAAAATGCCGAAGCGTTCATTGCAAACTCCAACTTTTGAATGAGACGTTGAAACGATAGCAGCATTTAATAGAGGGCGGCGTTTATTTTTAATAAAAATCATGCAGAAGTTCTTTATAATCAACAGACAAAGCAAAAAAACCCACAATATTTGTTCTTATCTCTGGTAAAAATTTTGATAATAGAAAATAAGTTTAACTCGCATTAACTTGTCGTTATTGCTGGTTTGGTCTTTTTTCTAAGAAACGCCGATTTTCAAGATGCGGTTTTTATTTGATGACGGCGTTTATTACCAATGTTCGTCTAGAAGTGCGGCGTTTAATAGAGGGTGGCTGTATCAGAGGGCGGGTGTTATTGAAGGAAATACGGCATATGAACACGTTTTCTTTTTCACCCATGTCGATTATGTCAAAATCGATGTGTAACAATCAATTGTACTAATGTACTAATGCTTCGCTTTATCAAAAAACCAAATTTTACTGGTCCTCTAACCTAACTTTAGAGAGGAGAGGATTTGAAATGCTAGTTTTAAAAAGGACTCTACAGAAATATACAATATGTCACCACCGGGATCGAACCCGTGCCCCACGCTTTTCCAGCGTGCGCTCTACCAACTGAGCTAGGTGACCTCCGATGTTAACATACTCTATTTCTCTATTTGCCAATCATTCTAGTTTCGTCTTTCATTCGTTTCCGCGTATTTTATGATTCATCTCAGTACTCTCACGATTCTTCTGTGCTTTGATGAAATAACCTCGTTCTCATGTTTACCTTCTGGAAGTTTCACAATGTTAACTACTGTTACCGTATGATTAATTTTCTTGTTGTTCTTAACCCTGATTGGTTTGCATTTTTGTGTAGTTCCGCGTAATTTGTATTTAGCATGTGTATGACGTGTAATTTGTCAATTGCACTGTATTCTGTGATTCTTACGTGAATTACGCGTCAATATTCTCATAGATTAAGTAAGTATAGTGCTATATTGTTTTCTATCGAGTCATTCTATCGTCACAATTTATTCCTTCTGCACCTGATCATATGATAAAGTATATTCCATGCGGAGGGATCATAATAACTAATTTTGTGAAGCTGACCGAAATGAACAAGGCCAAAACAAAAAAGAACAGTATGAACCACGACCAAGTGAGTTGAGACTGAAATGAATCCCACAGAAACAATAAGGCCGAAATAAATAACATAGAGAATGTTGAGACTTAAATAAATGAGATTCTTACGTTGACTCTTACGCATTCCCTTGCACTAACATGGTTTTAGCGTTCCGGCGACTTCCTTACTTTTGTTTCGACAGCAAAAGCCATTCCTTTCCAAGAATTACTTAGACCGTCATCATCTCTTCTTCTCTAATCGTTAAAGTGAAACCATGTCATTATGGACATCGTAATTCCACATGGGGACTATATCTTTTAGTTGTGTTTAGGAGTCCGACATTTTCTTGGCGACCTGTTCAATGATGAAGACGTAACAGTTTGCGACACTATCTTTACATACCTATGTGATCATTCTGGTATATTCTGGTATTTTAAATACTATTGCTTATTATCTGCATGTCTCTGGATCCTTGGTATCATACTTATTTCATCGTCCAGAGAAGGATTCAAGTTAATAATTTTTACTAACACTCTCTTTAACTATGGCTTCTGGGCAACCTACAAGGTTCAAAAGTATCATCTTCACCTTTTGCACTTTTCTCCTGCAGATAATGCTCTCTTAACACTAATTAGCAGTTACGTCTGCGATGGAGAAGCCAGTTAGCAATTGTTAAACTCGGCTCATTAGCACCTGTTAACATAACGTTTTGGAAACAATCAATACATCACAATTCAACAGTACGTCAAGCAACAAAAATGTCTTCGCTAAATAGTTAATGACCGGAAACATACTGTACGCTAACAGAAGGACGTCTACATTTAATTTTCTTTAAGCAGAATAACCCAGCATCAGAACCTATCATGAAATCAAGAACAAGGATAGAAAATTGGTTTAAAGAAGGATAGAGAGTATGAGGAATTTGTGTTACAAGAGAGTTCAATAAAACGATAAGAGAATCCACTGATCGTTCTAGCAGTATTGTCTGCATATTTTTACGAAGCAAAAAGAGACACGTTGAGTCTCTGACCAAAGAGAGTTTTAAGCAGTGTAAGGAGAAGGAGTAAGAATAGTAGTGGTAGTAGAGGTAGTATATAAGAGCTAGGGTGGATGTAATAAGTAGTTGTAGTAGTTAGTAATAGAAATAGAAGTCGTAATAGTAGTAGTAGTAGTAGTAGTAGTAGTTGTAGTAGTAGTAATAGTAGTAGTAGTATTAATAGTGGTAGTAGTAGTAGTAGTAGTAGTAGTAGTAGTAGTAGTAGTAGTAGTAGTGGTAGTGGCAGTGTAGACGTAGAAGTAGTATTAATCGTTGTAGTAGTAATTGTGGTGGTAGTAGTAGTAGTGCTAGTAGTAGTGTCAGTAGTAGTAGCAGCAGGCAGCAGCAGTAGTAATAGTAGTGGTATTAGTAATAGTAGTAGCAGTAGCTGTAGTAGTATTAGTAACAACAATACTACTAGTAGTAGTAGTAGTAGTAGTAATGGTAGTAGTAGCAGGGGTTATAATAACGTATCTCAAATAATTTCCATGATTAGTCTTACCTCCTCCAATTTCAGCCAATACTCTGTGTCATCTTTGTATGTCAGGCTAGTCCCATTTTTCAAAGCTTTGGTAAGTAAGTCACATTTTAATGACACTAATGAGATCCTAATAACTAAACAAGAGAATTCTTGTTTGCATATCAAACAGCATTCACTGGTACTCCATACTATACTTGATTTAATAACCTGAAATTTTTCATTAGGTGGCAAAACAAGCTTAGAAAATATATTTCCAGCAACAATATCACAAATGATGATGAAGTACGCTAGAGTGGATATTGCATGCATCTCCTGTATTTAAAACTTTCTTCTGAAATAAGCTTTTCGAAGTGCAGGAAGAACG
>JAAAKM020000486.1:0-24412 GCA_010016025.2 Alatinidae sp. Z8VKAUB7J3
CATGTCTACTGGAGTGAGAGTTGCATCTACGATCACATCTCTACATGATTTCTCGTCAAGAGAAAACCAGATTTATCATTACTAATCAAACAAGCACGGTTCATGCAAATGCTCTGCCTGCTCCTTTAAATGAAGACACGATAAGTATCGTACTGCAAAGCAAATGAGTGCTCAATACAAATTGTGAGTGTCTTAGCTTAACGATGACATTTTGTGAAAATATGACTCGAAGTGTAACCTTTCAAGGCAGACGTTCCGACCCTTAATGTCCTCAGAACTGAACGTATGCGGCAATATTTTAATGAAGTGCAGTTTCGAAGAAAAAAAAGAAGAAAGATAAACCGTCACACGGCCCTGTCCTAACTTATTTGGAAATATCAAGAGCTACAACAAACAGGCCTACACGGGCTGGTCAGAACAGTTTCAGCCAAAACCAGGAGGCTTGGTAGCCTGCGTGCTGACGTTAGTACTTTTTGTCTGCGCGCAGACTAGAGGCTCGGAGGACAAGGCTGAAAACTAAAGCCTTTAAAATATTTAATCAGAGTTACTTCTTTGAGAGGCTGTGGTTTAATTCTGTGCCAGACAAACGGATCACGGCCAGTCTCACCTCCACCCCCTGTAACTGTACCTGAGAGAGGATTTCATCAGCAGGTGAAAAAGTGAGAGAAAGAGATATATTCATGACTTAACCCTAACGATGGTCCAGTTATGCCGAGACCTGTAGGAAGTTAGGAAAACAATTTTTAAAATATGTGAACAAGATTCCTCAGTAGATGGAATTGCGTGGGAGTGTGCGTCTTTCAAGAATCAGAGTTTAACAACTAATTAAACTATACTATATCCCACTTTTTTGCTACTTTAACGTAAATTAAAAGAAAGCCGAGGTATCATAATCGGTATTCGGTAAAAAATCCTAAAAGGAAAAATTCCTACGGAAAAAAAATCCATAAGGCATAAACCCCTAATGGCAAAAAGCCACCTATGAATATTTTCCTAAGGAAGTAATCCCTAATGGAAGATATCCCCATGGAAAAAATCCCATGGAAAAAGGCCCTAAGGAAAATATCGCTACAGAAAAAATCCCTACGGTACCATTCCACACTTTGGTTGTTGGGTAACAATGCAGGGTAGATATAAACCCATTATATAGATGATATACAAGTTCCTGTTGCGGGGTATTGATGATTTGTAACGGCCTTCTTTATTTGTCGTAACCTACGCTATACAGCTCATTTTAGTGGCAGGATTGCTAACAACACGGAACTTTCTGGTGCGCCCACGTCCTCATAGTGGGGTGCAAAGACGGAACGAAGTAACAACGCTTTCAATTTCTGCTCTGTTAGGCTGCAGTGATAGGGGCCTACTGCTGGTACAGTATATCATACAGATAGTGGTATTCAAACTAATGTATCACATGGCCATCGGCCAACCTCACAGCAGCGCCGCAAAAAATCATGACCCATCTCAATGGATACACCCAACCTAGGAAAGTACGCGTAGCATGTTAGCCTATTGGAAAGTAGCCTCCCTGGGGAGGGGCTCCACTACTTATTAAGGATTGAACTCGTCTCAGATATAACAAACGAAGCATCTGACACAAGTGATCTAGTCAGCTATTCTTAATGAAGCACCCCAGGAAACAGTTCTTCTTTAGCAGCAACCAGCATGATATGTAGCATGCATACAAATGAAGGCTTCTTGTGCCTTTCAAAAATGTGGATGTTTAGCGATATTTTATCTGTTGATCACACAAGTAGATTTTTTCTTTAAGGATTTTTTTCCACTGTGGAAATGTTATTTAGGGAATATCGTAGGGGGATATTTTCTTTAAAGATTTTTTCCACGGTGGGTTTCTACTTTCGGGATTTTGTCCTAGAGGGATATTTTCTTTGGGAATTTTTTGCCATGGTAGATTTTTTCTTTCTGGATATTTTCCTAGGTGGCTTTTTTGCATTATGGACTTTCTGTAGGGATTTTTACCTACATTCATCATAATCGTCTAAAGGTCGGATATTGACATTTTGAAGTCACGTTGAGAGTACCGTCTGATACATAGGACCCTGTGAGTCGTTGGTTTACAGTGTTGGCTACAAGCTGTTGTTCTCTGGAGGTAGAAATCGAAATGATATAAGTAAATTAGGCCTGTGAAATAATGAAAACGTTAGCAAAACTGTCCCATTACTACGAGCTGTGAGCTATTCATTCAATTCTTGAGAATTCTAATCCAAGATAAAACGTTGATTTAGGTCGATCTGTCACGATGACGATCTTTGAAATTTGCAGCAACGAGTTCAGCACAGAACTTTAACCTTACTTAATTTAATTAAATAGATACAAATGTACACACATTGCATTGCACAATCCTTCAAGAAGCAGAAACTCAGGCAATAAATAATCCTCACAGTTTGTCAGGAGACACCATACTTCTGCAGTATTAAATATAACAACTTGATCCATCTATCATTTTACTTCTGACAGGCCTTTCCTTTTGTGTTTGACACGTCCATGAGACCCTGTAACCATGAAAAGCACTAATCAAAGGAAATGCACAATTTTCGGGGCTTCGCCACAGATCCCATGAGGGGGCTCAGAACGCCTGTTAACCCCAGTTGTTTGGTTTACCCCCCCCCCCTTCGAAACCGCACCGCGGTCTCTAACAGTTAGTGATAGCAATCGCGGCACCAGTTCTCAAACAGTATGTTCTAGCAACTTCTAATACTTCATTAACAATCCTAATCTACTTTGCTCTAAGCTACTAACGTATGATGGGAGTCACTGCAACAAATGAAAGTACACGAATCAAATGGTATGACAATGGTTTTTAAAGACAAAACTATTACCACCGCTACCCAAGTCCTGTTTACATTTCAGATTGCCACGAATTGAAAATTTGGTATTCCAGACAAGTGGATGGGGGCAGGTCCCACTCTATCGAGTGCCAGGTAAGAGGACAGCTATGTCAACTGCTGAATTATGTTGCATATCCCTCAGTTTTCATTCAATTGATTGCTATGGATAGGCTCCCAAGTCACAAAAGCTTATCAATGGTGGGGCAGAATGTGTTTCTCTAGCAAAGAGAGCGAAGAAACATAGAAACAAGAAATAACGAGAAAAAGAGAGTCCTCTGTCAAATCATCAGATTAAAAGATGCAAAATATTCTCTGATTAATTATCGATTTGGATAAGAAACCTTTGATTACATCTCAGCCCAAATTTGCGACTTGGTTCGACCGCCCTTGCTTGCCAACCATTTTATGTCATTCCTGAGTAGTGCTTAGTTACCTTAACTCTTTGTGCATTTAGCAGTACATTTATGAAATAATAAAATAGCAATAAATTTTCTTAGGGGTAATTCTTCAGGAGGCAATTCACCAGGGGGGGCAATTCTCCGGGGGACAATATTCCATGGAGGTAATTAGATGGGGGGCAATTCTCCGGACACGGTTGAATGTACAATTGAATAAAAAGCCTGTATGTATCCCAAGTGGGGAAAGACTCACTTTTTAAAGCATACCAGATTGCATTTTATTGGTCACCCCCCCCCCCAAAAAAAAACACCCCAAAACCAAAGAAAACTTCAGTAATTGTTGCCGAACCACTAAAAGAAATTTTAAGGCTGTGTTGCTTAAGCGCGGGTACATGTACCCAGTGGAGGTAGAAAGGATTAAATCTAGTAGTACGAAATATTTTCTCAATTGTATTACTATTTAGGCACTGTGCTTAAATTACAATGACAAACAAACAGATAGCAGGGTCAAAGCAGGCGTGGAACTGGGGGAGGCTCGCATGCCCTCTTCATAGCCAAAGAAAATATATCGTGTTTGTACTCCCTTTTGCAAAAAAAATTTGCCAAATTTTCAGAAACAGGGACCGTTTATCCAGAGAAGAGTACGCTTTCTCTCAGAATATGAAAATGGAACTGTAATCAGGGACTCAAAGTTTTCCATATTTGCCTCGCAACCGTCCGCATGGAAAACTCGGACTACGATACAGGCAAATCATGATCAAACTAAATGTTTAAGATTTAAATGAACTTTTAAACGATGTTGCATTGCTTTACGCCGAAATGAGATCACGGGAACGGTTTTGAGAGACAAAGATCAATCTTTAAACGTTCGAGAAAGAGCCTGAAGGTATTCGACCATTGTCTTCACACTATTCTTCCCATGTGACGTTCCTTAGTTTTCGAAATGTCTTCATGTTTCAAGACAGGTGCTTCTATCGTGCACTGCATGCCCTTTCAATATTTACTCCAAAACGTGTGCATACAAATAAACAAACCCTAGCCTGCCATTAAACCCTCGTATAATCTTTTCATTTCAAGACTCTTGACAAGAAGCAGTGGGGCCGATTTCGACACTACCTTCGTGGTACATCGATTCATCATCTAAAGCCCGATTTATGTGAACCCCAAAGTATCAAAAGCCTTCTATAGATCCCAACAGTGATCCTTTACCTTGGACACTTTCCGTAAACATTGTTACAAGATAGACACACCAATAGTCCCCCTAGCCACTTGCAAATCTTCACGTCACAGTTCTAGAGTTCGGTTACCCACACTACCCTCCAGGTCATGCTAACTTCGAAATGCAACGCCTACCCTTGCCAATGGCACCAATAAAAATTGCTTGCCCTAAACTGTAATCAATCACTGTCGATAAATTTGTTTTCAGAAAAGGATTTTGCGTTTCCCTGCAAGTCAACAAAATATATTCGAAACAAATTCACGATCGCACCAAGGAGCCATTTCGCGCCCTGTTCCCTGCCGCGCTTGCAATAGACGCAAAGCCATTTGACAACTCTGTTGCACTGCGTTAGTGACGTCATCTCATGCCACATGCATATGTAAATATCTACAGTACACCAATATATGTACACGATTCAGTGAATGTTGCAACGTCTATCCACAAATAAATAAACAAATTCTGGCGCGTGTAAACACAAACAATAACCAGAAGAATACCAAACCGATGCCAAGAAACCTCCGGGGCAAAATAACCCCATTAATATCAAAATAAAAGGCACAAATCTTGCGTTAATTTCTTTCAGTTTCATTTAATAGTCATTTTGTCAATAAAATCTGTTACTTGTGATGAACAGAGCTTAACTTATATATTACAAACATAAATTTAACAACTATAATTTCCTCCATTTTAACGATTTTATATGAGCGACAGTCGAGGGAACCCAGCCTTCACCGTCCACTATCTTCAAAATACAACCTATGCGTTCCTTTCAAGATATTGCCTAATCTCACAATACACCAGAGCACAATACAACAAGAGGCATTCCTCAGCCAATACCCAGCAAAGTGACGTAAAGCTCACCATATGCTTACAGAAGCTAAAAGACTATGTCGTCAAACCTGGTCAGGAACTTAAGCATGCCACAACTTAGTAAATAAGCAACTAAATAAACCACCTCGTGAAGGTAAACAAGTGAACGCTCGCTTGATACAGATGTCCCGATCCGGTTCAGAAATTGTCCATCTTGCTAACAGACTATCGTCACAAACTCCAATTCAATAAATAGTCATATTATTCTAATCTGAGGTACTCGATTGCGGTACAAAAACCTGGCAACCTTGATTTACATGGTTCATAACCTTTTGTTTAAGTTCACAGACTTGAAGTCTTAGTTCACTAGCTGTCGATGTCAATTCCGAATTCTTGGCTTTGAGTTCCTTGACTTTTATTTTCAGAACCTCCTCACGTTCGATTTTTCGTTTACGGCATCGCTGTGCAGCCAAACGATTTCGAAGTTTCTTTCTTTCATGTTTGATCGCCTCTTGCATGTCGAGATCTATTGGCACTGACGAAGGTACGATCTGTGCCTCGTCATCAAGGGACATAGAAACCGGGGCAGAGATTGCTGGTGGTTGTGCTGAAGGTAAATGGCGAATGTGAGAATCAGCTCGTTGTTGTTGAAGTGCTTGAGTTCCCGACATGATCGTAGAACACGCTATACCGGCTTTGTTGTCGAAGGCAGAAACCAGAGGGGCCGTATCTTGAGAAGTGGTAACATTGGCCATCGGAATTGGCAATCGGCGACATGACTGTTCATAACTATTGGAAGAAGTAGATCCTGTGGGAAAGGAGATGGTTGTCGAACTAGGTGTGATGATTCCAGTGTAGTGGGCAGTATCTGTCCTCGGCACTGCACGACCACAGTCGCTCTTGTGTGCACTACTTTCATTCACGAAACTGAAAGTAGACGAAGAAGTGGCCGCCACAGAAGAAATCGATGGATTCGTACTATCTGATTTTACGTAAGAGCTTCTTCCCGCTTTATCAGAAGTGCTTTCAATAACTCCTCGAGAAACAGAAACTTTAGTCGTGGGAATACTCTTCAACTTGTGCCTTCGATCATTCGTTAACTCAACAGTTCGGCCTCCAGGTACTTCCTTCTCGTGTAATTTTTGTAAAGCTTCTATAAATCCTCTAGCAAACTCTTGCTGTTCGTCCGTACTACTAGGATCCCCGCCATCAGTTGGTGTAGGTGTAGTGGTAATAAGTCCTTGATTCTCTAAAATAATTCTCTCAAGTTCTGGCGAACGAAGTTTCAACATCATAAGATCCGGTGACTGCAGTAAGAGCGGCGTACTCGTGTTCGAGACATGTGAAAGAAGGCTGCGTTTAGTTCCAGAAATTGCACTTGGCGAATTCAGATCTAGTTTAAGCTTAGTTCTATCGTATCCAGACATTCTTCCATCAAATTGGCTGTCTTCGTAAAATGTTAACTCGTGCATTTTCCTCTTCTCGGCTATCTTCTATGACTCACCACCGAAAGTATTCGAGAGCTTGTTGCTCGCTCTCGGTTCGGTATGGTATTTGTAGACCTCTGAGTCAGCGTGCTAAATTAAGAAACGACGTCAACCTTCGTCATGATTGGCTCATTTCATACTAAGTGTGCTCCTATTGGTCAACTATTTCAGGTGTGGTGTCATATGACTCCAGCAATTGACGTCATGTTATTCTCCGCATTCAACCTTCGTCTTGACAACAACAAACCATGGGTGTCATCACCCTTTTCTTTCGAGTGGTGATTCCACAACATTTGAATGCATGAATTCAAAAGATGAATGAAAACAATGTTAGATCTCCAATTTTTCGTAGGAACATAATCTCTGAAACAAAGAGGCGAAGCGTAGAAAAACCAAACCTCATTCATTTGACGAGTTTAGAGTTTTACATATTCTTCCACCCGGTGTCCGATGATATCAAGAAACGACGAACATAAAAATACATGTGATCGATCTCAAACGTGCTTCAAGGCAGTGAACACACAACAATGCGAAGTGGAATTGTCGAAACGGAGAGCACTTTTATTTATCAACAGATTATTTGAACTGCTTGATTTTACAGAACTTAAAGTTTTTTAGTATAATGCTGATCAAAATGTAAACAGTGGGGCGTTCCCAGATGGGCAGTGGGATGAATGAGGGAAGAAATCTGAGAAGTGGGAATAATACACGAAATCGTTTGAGCAACTGTTTATAACGCGAGATCGACCACAATTTTAAGCGATCCAATAAACAGCGAAATGAATATATGTGTTACGACTACTTATGGTCACAATGCTGTTTATTTTATGCTTAAAATTAAGACGCTTGTCTCAAAAATCAGCAACATGCAGGTTGACGTTTCGAAATAAGTCTTTATCACAAATTTCCATAGACATTTACATATACTTTTATACACATACACAGATAAATATATAGCCATGTATATTTATAAAGAATATATAATATGTAAAATACTACAAACTGTTGTTAAAGAGCAATTAAACTACACTTCTTTTTTTATAAGAAACCAGGGTTCATTCTCCCCAAAATTTAAGAAACTCGACGGCTGGATGGGGCTGCTCTAAGAAACCCAAAAAATCCCTGAAAGCAGTTGAGACCGAGGTTGAGACAGTTTGATAACGGGTTATTTCATGAATAGGCTAACCAGGAACAGAGGGTAACCTAAAGGAAGTGTGGATTTACTCACAGTAGTGTGACTAATTGGCACTCTTGTGTTTGAAATATTTGGTCTTGTCTTTGCACATTCACACTTAGTGGGTGTGCCAATCAAGGCAGAGCAAGCAAGTAAGAGAACTTGAGTCAATTGGCAATTTCAAATTCTATTCCATCCCTTATAATATGCATCGAGCCCCGTTGTTTTCTAGCCCCCTCCGCGTATTCCACCCCCTTCTATTTGGTACCAGAAAATAAGAAACTGCTTAGAAACTTTGAGGGCTCAAAAGATCAATATTTGAAGACACTGCGAGGGCTGGACGCTGAGGTACTTTCTGATAAAAAATAAGTGTATAGAAAAACTTAAAAATGCCAAGACGCTAGCTCAAAAGCTTTCAGTTTAAAATGTTTTTCAAGTAAAGTTTACACTAGTTAATAGTATACATAATTTTCACAGGTGCATTAGCTAGTAATAACTTTAAAATTTGGAGAGGGGGTTTGTACAAACGACGTGTGGTTGCTGAGGGTGCGTCTTGCTGAGAGTAAATAATCACCGGAGAAATAGAAAATGTGTCACCACTGAGATTCGAACTCGTAATCCAAGCATTCGCGACGTGCGCTCTATCAAAATAATCAAGTTTGACAAGGTTTTTGGGAGTTTTTGCATTGTAGCTAGTTCATTTTTGAAATTAGAGACAAACAAGTTTAAACGTTCGAAAACAAATAGTCCTTTGGTTATTTGAAAATATTTATTCGTCGCTTTACTACAACCTATAACCTACAAGATAAACCTATCAATTCCCATTCAAGGGGTGCATGGGAAGCTGACACGGCCCCTGTTGGGCTTCCCTCCCAAATCCTGATATGTTGCTGTTATTTTTTTTGAACGATGAGTTTCATTTCGTGATATTAAATTGTTTCTTAGAAAGATTCGATCTTTCGTTCTTGTCGAATTTGATTATTTCTAAGCTCGAGAGTACCACTGTGATAACCGTATCATACCGGCAACTCTTCCACCAAATGCCTGTGTAGAAAATATTGCATTAAACTCGCACATAACTGTGAGAAACGGGTGCTACAATTATCAATAGGCCTTGAAGAAGTGCTGATAATTTTTTTTTAAGTTCAAAAATTATGAACTGGGTTAAAAAACAGAATTTTGATAAAGTGCGTATCTCGACGATTGTTCAGGATATCATTTTCAAATTTGGAGCGGTTATTTGTATCAACAAGAAGAATTCAACAAATACAAGTTATCATCAATCTTCTGATATTCATTAAATTGTTACGTCAGAATAAAATAGTCTGCAGGAGACACGCGGACATTATTATCAGTCTCGATTCTAGACACTGACAAGGTGAATCAAAGCTACTATACTTATGGGTCAGGGACGGGGGAAGGTAAGGCGGATTGGGGGAGCAAGTAGGTTAGGTTCAAATTTATATTTTTACATTCCACCAAGGTGCCTTTGGTCATTGTGTGGAAAGGGGTGTTTCGTGTCGATATGCATATCCTGCTTTGATGTGACACAATATCTGTCGCAAATCAATTTCAATCTCGATAAAACTGAAACGTTGACACCGAAAAAATTGAGATTTGACAAATCTATAGGCGTAGGGCACCTCTCCCCCTTCCCCCGACCCTGTGATGAAGTTACTTTGAGACTTTGAGATGATTTTGAGGATTACCATGTCATTTCGGAGATTCCGTGGATTTCTTTTGGTTGTTACTTTTTAACTTCTGAGTTATTTTCACCTCAAACAAGGGGTCGACTGTTATAAACAGACAATAAAATTTATAAGTACTCCTGTTAAAACAGTATTTAAAAGAAATATCCTTATGCATGGGAGCCTCATTCCTGCTGTTATCTTGCTTTATGATTAAATAAAACCTCGTTAAATCAACGGTACCCTTCCTATTTTGCAAAAAAAACTATTATTTTCTTTCTTGTGTGTTGCTTCACATTCCGCCCAAATCTCATAGTTTTCAAATTTGCAACCTCTTTTCAACATTTATATTTTCCGTGTTTGAAAAAACTTGCCCACACATGTCGGGCTAAGTATGATCTCGATGACAGATGGTCTGTTATCAATGTAAATTGTTGTAAATGAGGCGTATAAAGTGCGTTACACACATGAGTAAAGAACTGTAAAAAAAACACTGAATAATCAAAAAATATTGGGTGGGTCAAGGGCACCCTTTACCACGGCCCCTGTGACCAAATTCTATACTGTGGTCTTTTTATTAAATATTCAATTCTTTCACAATTGAATTTCTTAAGCACTAAATAATCACCGCATCCCGCTATCAGCATTACCATATTTGGAGATGAGAAAGAAAGCCAGTGACGTCACTGTTGGTGGTTCCGTTTCAATGGAACAGGAACGTCTTGGACAAGGATTCTCAACTTATTGAATTTCTCAGCCTTGAAGCGGGTCAAATTAGCGTGAACGGGTTTCCTCCACAAGGAACTACTTTCTAAGCACTAACCGTTTTACAAGAAATCCATCTTAAACCGGGGAGATTTTTTAGCAATTCCGGAACTGAGACTTCTGTCCGGTAAGGAAACTGCGAAAATTTGAATCATGCACTTTATATTAAAGTTAAATCTTTGAATTGTATTGTTTACGTGATGTTTTCGTCAACGTCCGTATCTTGTAAGCAAGCAAACAATTAGCGTTTGTATTTTTCTTAATTTGTAAAATATTTGATCTATTTCATTCTTTCTAATTCTATCTATGACGTTTGGTTCTGAGGAGTAGTCATGCGAAAAAAAGCTCTTCAGACTACAACCTGAGTCGTTTATTACGAGATATATTTGGATTCTGCACCAAAACTAATCTTTTTATAATAAATATTTGTACGCGAAATACACTCGAGGTCCACCGTGACTTTAACCAAAGTCCGTCAATGGACCTTACAGAGACCCTGTTTTAATGGGTCTCCTAGAGACAGCGCAGTCAACATACTATATCTTCCACGACCCCTTATCGTCACAACGCTCTTTATTGTATGTTCAAAACCAACAACACGTTCAAACAACAAGAAACCAGTTAGAACACTTCAATACTTTTTTTAGCATGAACATAAAACAAATCGAGATGTGACCTATGTTCCTTACAAACAAAATATTATGCGTAAGTCTATTGCCACTCTGTTTAAATCATTAAAATCTCATAAGATATTGTATTCTATAAAATTCTTATGGTTGAAACATTATCTTGCTGGTCATGGGCTTGGGCTGGAAGTTACGTAACAAAGAAGTATCTGACACTTGTGTTTAGAATAAGAATGGAAAATTCTTAAGGTATATCGAAAAATGTTGAAAGCAATGGCCTTCTGGCTCGCAATCGGGTCTTAGCTAAAGCGTATTTTCTTAATGAGTTGATTACCTACTAGTTTTACTTTTAAAACTGCCCTTCACTTTTATTTTTCCAACAAAGTAAATCTTTATTGGTGTTGTTTGATTTACACAAACCCAAGGAGTTTCGTCGTGACCACAAGAGTTGGGATGGAATTTAAGCGCCATCTACGGAATTTATGCATCGATGGGAAAAAAAATAGGATTATTAAATTTAGTAAGATGTTGCAAATATCGTAAGTTAAGTGAGAATCAATGGTTGTTAACTTAAGTGAAAACAAAGGGGAACTAACTAATTGTTGTAGGAAGGCGAAGGAACAATTGCCCAATCCCTCTGACTTGGAAAGCCTCTATTCAAGTGTGCCCTTATTACTCAATGTTCACTTCTTCTTGTAGAGTATATGACATTAGTTACAGCACAAGAAAGAGGGGCTGATACGGTAATTTCATTAGAAGGCCTAAGGTAATATTATAAATGCTTTGTAAGTGCTTTATATTGCAATAATAAATCACTTGGTGAGTGTTACGAAGAGGTAAAAGCAGGATCCATAGCAACAGGGTGGCATTAAGGGCTATGCCCTGAATTTACGATCAGCCTCCCAAATTCTTACGTCAAGATTCAGAGGTCTAGAGGCTTTACTTAAGCAGTTACGGTGCCAAGCCCCCCAAATTCAGAATAACACCTTTTAAAAATTTTAACCCTGGCTACAGGCCCTGTTACAGCCATTGCATCTTTTGCAGCAATTTGAAATGAAGCTTTCTAAAAGATCATGTAAAGCCAGGCATCACATAAGCTTGGCTGATGTTGTCTCTGCGGAGAAAGCTAGGCCTCCACCAGGCGACTTGTGCTTTACTCGCCGCAAGCAAATGGAGCAAGGGAAGGTGCTGCACTGTTGGCGACATTCATTTTGAAACAGGTATAACTATAAGCATTACTGATGCTTCACCTATCTTTCAAGACAATTTAGAGCAGGTCATTCACTTATGCCATAAGTTCCTTTCCCCGCACTGGTACTCTAAGGAATTTGTTTCTGGACTTTTCACTTTCCTGCTGACCGTAACCTTAATCGGTTCAAGGTTCATACTGACAGAGCTTTTTGTAGCCAATTTCTCCATTTAAATTACCTGCCTTATCTATGCCCTGTTTTTCAGTAGCTTTAACTCTTCAACAGCATTCAAGACTCGTTATGAGTGACAAGGACCTCGGAGTGGGATGGCTAAAGGGGGCTATAGCCCCAATAATTTTGAAAACGATTGTTTTACAATGTCACCTATGATCACTCTGAGTTGTTAGTAGAAAGTGAAGCAAAACGCCAGAAAGAAAATCAACTCCAAAATAGAACAACACTGATACAAAACAGTTTTCATTTAAGGAAAGGTGAGATTAAGTTGACTATAGCCTTCCCCATAATATTTGCATCTCCAATGAAAATGCATTCCGTAGTCACTGAGTGATGCCGTTCAAAACATTCTAATGTCGATATGAGGGTACACTTCTCACTTCGGCTGTAAAGCAATACAATACAATTGTTCTAAGAGTTAAAAATAATTTTAAAGACGAGAACCTCAAGAAAATCAATATATTTGGTCAGCTGCCTTTTTTTGAATCTATTGCCTCGTATTGAAAAAATATGTGCACATGTAGTATCATTGATGTTTGGACTCGTTATGATTTGGTTTCGATAGGAATGGATTTGCCACGAACGATATAAAAGATGGATCACTTAGTTTAATGGGGAAAATCTCATTAATACGGAAATCGTATGAACTTGTCCTTTTAGTAAATTCCAGTCAAATAACCAGCATCTTTAGAAAGGCTTCTCTAAACGTACGGGATTTTAGTTGAAACAATAAGATTTCTTCGAAATTTCTGCTAGAACAATAAATGGATAGGGAAGCACAACTCCATTCTGTAGCTCGTAAACGGACCCAAGCAGCTGCGATTCTCTTTGAATTCCTTTCATTTCCCCAGGTTGATAAGGTAAGATTCGTTTGGTCAAATCTGTTGATATGTAAGTCTTGGTTTCTCCCGAATTCGACGTAATTACGATATCACTTCGAGAGTGCCCGTTCGGACGTGCTAGCCGTTTGTTTCGGTCAAAGTTACCGGTTAGGTTCTGTTAAGCGGCCAACAAACGCGTAATGATATTGACAGTAATATTGCTGATAGTAGATTTTGACAGCATTTTTGATCCTCTGTGAGAAATGATTGAATATATTGACGAAATCAAAATCCGTAGACATTTCTTTACGGTTGGTCAAGATTATTGAATAATTTGTGGTCCTTGGCCAATATATTGGTCAATATTTTAGTTTAATCTTTTGTTTTCTTGACGATTGAAGACGTCTGAAAGCTAGCAATTTTTGACAACGTCATAATTGTATGGTCCTTTCAAAGGTTTTATCGTCGAGTCAAAGGATCATTGTACATGAGTATTTGTCAGTTCAGTATCTAAACAACAAATCGTTGAAGCAAAAACCGTACCTTTATATACGACTTCAGACATTTAATGATGGCTTGGCATTATTCTATTACTATCTGCCCATACGTAGCTCTTTCTCAAACCCATTTTCCACCTTAAGTCTGTTTCATTCTCGTTTTCTTCGATTACTTTTCAATGAAATAGCTAGAGCGAGGATTGCTGCTCCATCCACGGTGGATGACACTTGTAAAATGAACTAGTATTGTCAATAACATTAGATCGTCTGCGGAGAAAGCGAAGTTTCATCAATAAAAGCCCGTTGATGTTATCGTTAATATTACTGAACATCTGTCGGCTGTTTTAGTGAAGTAAATCGATTAAAGTTAAAGAGATAAGCATTCTCGAACAGTAAATAATAGTCACCTTGGCCAGGTACTTTCGCTACGGAGATTGTCGCGTTACTGAGTGTCGAAAAGATAGATCAAGGTAGAGAGTGAATCAGATCACCCCTTAAGCTAAGAGCCCATGAGAAGATAAGTACATCTTTCGACGGGTGTTGTCCCACTTCGTCTGCAATTTGCACTTAATTCTTTACTCTTATATCTATTCTCTATATCCTCTATATCTATTACACATTGCCAAGTTAGCAAGAAGGAGATGTCCCCAGTGTGCGCCAGGGAGATAAAAATATGCATCTGCGCGGCAGCTCATTTGTTGAAATGAAAATGCTACTGAGTAGATTAAACTTCAGAGCAGCAGAAGCTCCGAAATATTTACACACATGCCCAGATCGGCTTTAATCATGGGCTTCTTTGGTGGAAGGTGCAACTACTGGTAGGTATTTCCTCAAATATTACAACTGTTTCAGGATATATAGACATCAATATAGTGTTCAATAAGCAGGGTCGTTGATTAAGCGCCACCCTCAACTAAGAGTAGCCTTCGAATAAGCGCCGCACTTGAACCGAATTTTAATAAGCGTCCTACTTTTAATGCGGACAAGAGAAGAGAAGTACTTTGTGCCATTAACTTCTCTTCTACTTACTACTTTATTCTTATGACTGATTCATTATAGGGGAGAGGGAGGAATTCAGGACCATTACAATCCGCAACAACCTCGTTGAAGTGCCACCAAAGTTCTTTATCTAAAGACCATATTTCACTACCAGAAAGTTTTACACATAAAGCTTCTTTTCAGCCAGTTGCCTAGTGACTTTGGGATTAGGTTTGACTGAATAATCTGCGAGAATGGATACCTATTGCCAAATAAACCAATAAGGAATAGTATGAGGAATCCAAGCCAGACGTCATGGAAATGTGATCAGGATCACGTTGACTTCCATTGAGAGTCCACTTCAAGTTATGTGATCGACAACATCATTCTTAATTCTCAATACACATTAAACTTTTATGATATTTATGATCTACCATCAATGTGTCTCTAGAGAAGGATTCATCCAGTTCTAAATACCAGGTAGGTAATGAAACTCGTTTTATTTTTGGGTGCGTCACCAAGGCTACCGTTCTGCATCGCAAGGAAGTTAAAGGTCCCTTCACGTGCAATATTGGTATGAAACGACTTTTCCCTGCAGTCTGTTTTACAGTCTTAAGGTATGTCATCTTGGGAGCTTACAACAACTACAGACAAACCAAATCTAGGCTCACACTTCTCATTTCTCTCGACGAATTGTCTTCAATGTATTGTCTGGTACGTGAAGTTTTAATTGTGATTATACTTATATCAGCCACCTATGATTACTTCTGCTTGTACATATTAATCAACCTATCATGGAGCCGAGGGATATAGTTGAACGTTTTGTCTTCTATCCAGCTTACTTGGTTATAAAAACGCGACACAAACATTGCCAGGTCTATACCAGGATCAGGATTAGAGAAAACCAAATTTATGGGTGCGATAAGCTGTAGCATTTTACATACCAAATTTTATATACATATCGCAGATGACAAAATAAGGGCGCGGGGCACTTATAACAGTTATTAACCCTTGCGCCAAGGTGCTAATCAAATTTCAACATCAAGTAAATGTTCCTACCGTGTGTTGTCTTACCAAGGAGTGAACAAAAATTTGGACGCCCCAGCTGGCCTTTATTTACTAGTTAGCCTGTTTGGAGGTTGTTCTGTTTATTTAGGGTAGTTTCAATGTCGGGCCCACTGCTCATTAGGGGTCTTTGATTGAGAGACTGCGAACAAAAATTTGATCTGGTCTGGAACATAATGTACCGTGATGAAATGTAACCTGGCGAAGTCTTGACCCCGTAAATAACGGTACTACAAAGATCAAATTCCTTTGGGGAGGTAGGTGTGCTTATTTACCAGGATACATAACGAAACATTTAGTCATTAAATCTATACAAGAATAGGTTCAGTTGATGTCCAGACTGCCATGATTCTTATAACTGTGTTTTGATACAATGTCCTTTCAAGACTTTATATGATTGGTTTGGAGATATCTGTTGTGTCTGAAAAAGTATGTCCACACAGTTTATCGCAGTGAGCTAAATGCTAGGTAAACACATCGAGTTTTATTAGTTCCTGATTGCAGTTAGAATGCCCTTCTCCAAATCCGTGTTCAGACAGAGGCTGGAGTTAGCGAACTAGTCATTCTCCAAGTCTGTGGTTAGATGGAGTTGCACGTTGTTCATTATTTTGATTCTATAGAATAAGCTTGTTTCTGAATTCCAATTGAGCCATGTAATTTATTTTATTAACAACGTCACTGATTTAACTCAGGAAAGGCTATATTGGTCATCGGCAGGGGCGCTAATTCGGTCATTGATTGCACTGGCCCTTATGAAGGCCCCTTTTCCCTTTTGAAATCGAACACCTTTGGGAATGGCTCCACTGGGGGTTACACTGAAAAATTGCTACCTGGGACCTTGTTTTCCCGGTAAATGCATATAAGTACATGTGCGAGTTTTAATCCAAATCTTGAATAGCAAGACTGTTTTTTCTGATATTTCCCCTGAAAGGCCTCCTTGTCTTATTTTACTATTTCCCTAGTTAATGTCGAACAATTATCTCATCGTCAAATTTGGACGCGGCAAGTAAAGCGCTGATGAAAATGAAACTCGCTCTTCACGTTCTCTACACAAGTGAACCTGACCATCGAGGGTGCAGATCAACTGACAAAGGATGGCCTGAAAGGAATGGGCATTATGGCATATGCACATTTCATGTCTTCTTGGCAAAATACTTATGTAAACAAGTAATTTATCAAGGAAGATTTATGCGAAGGCATTTTCTCCCGCCTGAGACGTTGGAATAGTAAAGTTCTCAAGAAAAGAGAAATAGTAACATTGGGAAAGCAAAATTGGGAAAAGAGAAGTGCATAAATTTTAATATCTGGTTTTTGTATTTGCAATCAATTTACCACTGACGAGAATATATAGGAATATCAAGTTACTGCGTTTTCACAAAATTTAACTCAAGGCGCGCGCTACCTCGCAGTCTCTGTGGTGTATTTTTATATAATAAAGAGTAATTACGAGACACAAATTGCTGGGCATGTTTCATTGTTGATGCAATAGCAAAAAAACGGAAATGCAAGGAAAGACTTACATACAAGAGCAAAAGGCACGATTTTGCAAAATATGGTGCCCATATGTAAACAGACGAACTACAACTTCAATGCAATATTTTATACATAAAAGACCTGCCAACTAGCCACTCCAACTTACATGTGGCGCTCCCTAAGAAAGCCAGTACACAAATTCTGTACTCCATCAACATCTCGGATAACCTGTAAAATGGGAAGGCGTTACTTGAGAAGTCATTCGAGGGTGGATATTGGCAGCAACAGTTATACATTTGAGAAAGTGATTTTGAATAACTCTTACACATCGTTTTCAACTCATAGGTTTTCAATCCAGCAATAATGATGCTCAAAAAGGCCCCCTTCCCATAATGAAGGTTAAAAGTTAATGACAATGGTACCCATCCAGCGCATCCTTCCTCATTCATGGAGCTTTACAATAGGGTTATCTCCCGTGTGAAGAGGCATTGGTGTTTGGCGAGTAAGGTTTTAATCTTGATAGAATCAACAAGAAAGGAAACGTCAGGTTTGAGACCACTACCTTGATGGAATGTCTTTGTTATATTATGAAGAAGCCGAATTTTCTATTAGTATCTCTCTTCACATTCTATTCGTTTTTACGTACAATCGATGACAATAACTTCAAATTCTTGTGAAAGAGTCTCGGAACAAGGCGGGAAGCACGTGTAATCTGATTGGATATGATACTAAAAAGCTTGAAACATTCCAGTTGACCTTCTCTTAGGTTGTTACTGTCATGCCTGTGATGGAGCAGAGCATGAAATAGTTTAGACCTGAAAAACCATTATCTACTTTCACATCTGCAAGCATCAGAGAGTCATGGCAAAAGTTTGGATTGGCAAGCATTCATCCTGAACAGATGTCTGCCCGAAAACATGGAATGTCATGTACAGTGAAACCCATAGAAAGGATGATGTTAGCAGAGGACGCACGCTAGTGGTAAAATTTCTGTCAGCAAAGGAAGAATTTGACGAAATTTCAAGTCGAGACTAAGTAAAAAATTGCCAGGTTCTTAATAATTTCTCTGTAAGGGCTCCTTGTGTCGGAAAATGATATCTTTAGAGCATCTTATAAACACTTCAACGACAAAGGGAAGGCATCCAAACGAAGCTGACAGGTGACACGAAGAGTTACCCAACAGCATCCACAGGGCAAAATAATAGTGGAATTATAAACAATATCTACAGAGGACCAAGGAGACAACCGGATAACACTTTTGACAGTTGCACTAGATCAGACACTTTTACATATTTAACTACAAGTAGCTAAAGCTTCGTTTAGAAAAATAATGACACAACTTTGACAGCACCATTATTCAAGCCTATTTTGGGCTGGGTTCTCATTACAAATTAAAGGAAGGTTTACATTTACAAAGGAATAAATATAAAGAAGCGAAAGGGAACGTATTGGAACTCAGGCAATAGGAGAAAACACTATTTAAGCATATTCTCCGCGTTGTAGCTCATTTGGTGGTTATTGACTATATCTAGACACTATGATGCTGTTCATGATTTCAAATCCTGACAAGATGTAAACCACCACTTAATCCAGTTCTCTAATTATTGTGAGGTCTGTTTTAGCCTTTTGCCACCCACAAAACATTCATTGTGGCCTAGGAAACATCACTACTTAATCGAAATCTGTTGTTTGGAAGTGTAGCTGATTTTTCGTACAATACACCGATACTGCCTGTCAATCAAGCAACGTTGATGAATCGATTATATTTCGGGATCAAAGAATTTTTGCGCAAAATTTATTAGGTCCTTCAAACACAAAGAATTTTTGAGAAAATTAACATTAAATCATTGTAGCTGTTACCTCTCTTACATAGATGATAGCTACTCCATTTTACGAGATATTTGGTTAGAAATTTTCAGAGTTCGAGAGTAACGATTGAGCGAACGCAAAGCCTAAATTTTCTTTACATTTTTGTCGTCTATGTACCTCACGCAAGAGCATGTTTACTTGAAACAGCACTAGCAAACAAACTTGTAGGAAGTCATCGGTTTTTCAGTACAGACTTCTGTATGCAACTAGGATATTTCACGGTTACCTTAAACGAACATCGTTTAAGAAACATGGAGGAGCACGTACTTACACGACAATTTTTCTGCTCTTTCACTTCGCAAAGAAATTGCAGTCTGTCCTCAAAGAAAATGCAAAGGGCAATAACTTCGCGACTACACTCTATTTAAGCTGCCGGTAAGGTAACTCTGCGTCCCCACTCAACTATTTAAAGTTTAAAGTTTTGCTCATTTTTCATTGCATTTGTACTGAGCCAACTAGAATTATTGATTTGTGTCGATCGACTCGCTGTTGTAGCAAGAAACAGAGCTTTTTCTTGGCTACAGCCTGCTTGTTTGCAAATGTTGACGGACTTCCGGCCTACACGCTTTGGAGGCGGAGTAGAAGACGAAACCTGGATCGGTGTATTAACAGTAGAGATCCAACACATTAACGACACTAATGAACTGAGTCAGTCGATGTTTGTTGTAATGTCGAAGCAATCGAACGCTATCATGTTCATGTTGTATTTCATTCGTGGCTTATGTTAACTAAAGTTTTGCGGAGAAAAGAAGTAAGCATCTATATATTCATATGGCCAATGCGCCTATTGGCTTTGTGCGTGACAGCGCATGCTGCGTGGGCAAGCCGTTACGTCACTCGTGTGGCGAATAACGATGTTAAGAAAGGGGTATAGAATCTTTGAGAGAACAAGAAAGCTCAAGTGCACACACATTTGGGTAACCATACGCACACTTAAAAGCGTGGGCTGCTTGAAACTCTCAGTCTCTAAAAAGAAGTGGCTCAATTACTTATAATTATATTATTACGCTGTACAACTCTACCAGCAAGCATTCGACGATTCCTCAGTAAGCGAACAAAGACGTCCCAATCTGTCAATAGAGTACAAAATGTCATCAACTTGCTCAATTACGATTGGTGTATTTAAAACCGTCAAAAACTTTAAATATCTAAAAAGCATTTTTAAATAAGTATTTCCGAACCCCAGTGCATCACTACTTTGTCACTTTAACCGAGTACGGCAATGGTTAGAAAGGATAGAAACCCTATCCTAAAAGAGTCTTACTGCGCCTGATGAAAATTGATGGAACAAAAAAGTCGTCGGCAGAAAATAAGCAGATATGGCAAGAAAGAATTTTAAGCTAAAATGGCGCCCACCATCTTGGCTTAAGAAGCGATGACATCAAATTCATTAACGCAAGAGCATCATTGCCTAACTCGAAAAATTGTAACCAACGTTTGTCCGTCATCGCTTCTAATGCTATCATGTGAACTGAATATCGACTTTTCTCATCAGTAACTAAATTTTTGCATTTCTTTATCAATGGCAACAAAAACCCTTATGTTTTAAGTGTTTTGAGTATTGTTGGTAAATAAATATTTCAATATTTTGGAGGAATCTCTTAAACAGTTTTCTGGTCTCTAGCTGTAACATGATGCATTTGACACCACATCGGTGTTATCTAGTTGAACAACTTGGATTATCATCTACTAATATAGTAAAAAATAAGTTGAGGTTATCTACATTTCTTTTGTTGACAACTGAACGTTGATCAATGGAACAGCACTATTTTCCAAGCAGTAGTAATTGCCCCTTATTGATTACGCCATATCGTGAAGTTGCAGGTGCGGGCCGGTTTTGTGCTCTGTTTTATGCCTCACATACGCATAGCTTTAGAACAGGTTTGTTATAAAAAGATAGAGCAAGTTGAAAGTAATTTAGACTAATATGCTAATATTTACCAAAACAAGGCGCATCCCAAAGCAAGATTTACGTCATCAATGTCAAGTAGAATCTGTCTGCAATTGTTATTTGTAAATAGATTTCGAGGACGATTTGCTTAAGCTGACGCACGTCACAATATTGACGTTCAATCATGTTACGCGTTATAGACGTGTTCTGTGAAGTGACATTATTTGGGCATCAAATATTTCTTTGCTCTGCAAGTAAAACTATGAAAACTATAATGGAAGCTCTGGTCACGTTGGGTGTTCTTTCTGCACCCTCAAAATTGGATGTAGAATTTGTCAAAAATATGCTGGTGTATCTACAAGAGAAATGTAGCTTCTTTTTGTTATAATTTGTTAATATCTGTTGCATGTCCATGCTCCTAAGGCCTTTGGCTCTTCAACCATAAGGAACTCAAAGCGCATCTGATGGCAATGCGAAAGTAAGCCATTTGTTAAGTAACTGTACCACTCCGTTAAAGATTTGTTTCGGTGATCCTCGGTAGACTTTCTTAGTAATCCCTTATTGTACTTGTTTTGATTCTACTGGGAGTCCGGGCATTTCTTACACATCCTTTCACGCTACTTCTTTTGGAAAAGGCACGTCGCCAAGGGGACTGAAAGAAGGACACCGGTCCTCCTGACTATGTGCTGGTCCCTCCCTGAATACACTCAACCATTTTGCAGCATTGGCTGTTTCCGCCTTGATGTATCCAGAGATTACTGTTTTATTCCGCACTGTTTGACCAGGGCCACTTTTCCCATTGATATTTCTTCATCATCTCTTTGCACCCTGAAACACATGGCTGGCAAGATAAACATAATATAATAATTGTGTAATCCCAAATTTGTGCCTGTGAAAACAATGTTCTTGGAGACCATATTCTGGCACCATACTGAAGAATTTAAAGGATAGTACAACGCAGAAAAACGAATTTTGGCTTAAAGAGTGAAGCCTCCCTCACCAGATAACATCAAAGCTGTGGCATTCAGACTTTACTCACATCGGTGTGGGTTTTCAATAGTTTATACTAAGTATATATGTTGTGGGGATGCCCTTTGGTGCCCGCTCATCTGTGTGCAGAGCCCTCTATTCTACTATCACCTGAGCTTTCAATTTCACATCGGAGTCACAAAGGTAAAGAAGGATTTGCCTTGGCTTTACATCGTGACGTACTAAGAACTTTGACAATTTTGTCTCTCAGTAGTTCTTCCTGAAATTTACCGACATGTAGTTGCTCGTATATGACATCGGCTGCTTAATTTTTTGCGCGAAAATCAGAAGTTCTTCTTGCTTGGTTGCTTATGTTATTGGTAAGATTTGAGAAAGGAAAACAATGTAGTGAATGTATTGATAAAAAACATGAAGAATAATTTTTTAAAAAATTGTAGCTAGAAAGATACAGTTTCATAGAATTGAATAAAAACTAATATATTTAATGGAAAATATTCTCACTCGCGCATCTCCTGTCACTGGCCCATCATACAACGTGCATCAAATTTAAGAATGCTGTTTGATATCATCAAAGTTTGACTTATATTTTGAGCAAGCATTTTATATGGCTAATTCTCTTGTCACTGAAAGAATCACCTTGAGCATTTACTTTGCGCATTGCATTTCACAGATATCATAACTCGATGAATTCGTAGGTTACAAAGACTTGAAAGACAGAACGCAATGTTTCAAACTTTCAGATTTTGGCGGAGGCTCAGTGTTCTCGTTTATCAAATTTTAGATTCATCTTTTCTTACTTTGTTCCTGTGACAATTATCATTTTCATATAATTTGTGACTGGTTTTATTGGATTAATCTTAAAATGAAGCGTTTTTATGTTAAGATGTTTAAGTTTTGCAGATTTCTTTCTTTTTTGAAACATTTGTAAAACACATTTGCGATCCAACCTTGAGATGTCCATAAATTATGCTTAAATATGCCTAAATGTTCTTCAAAAAGATTGATCTTGTAAACATATCCTTCTAGAACAAAATGTTTCTTTGTCTACCTTCGTGTCTCCTCTGACTATGCCGGGCCCTCCTTTACTACGAGTACCCAGCAACGGGCCTGTTTATCAATGCAATGATTGATCAGGTATATGTTTTGTCCTAGCCCTTACAACCTCCATGGGTCATTGTTAACCCTTTGAGCGTCAGAAAGTCGAGATTTCTGATGTTTGGATTGAGACCAATCAACGAACTCGGGACGGATGGCAATTACACGGACTCTTGGCTGTAGGTTCAGCAACGTATTAATCACCACAGATATCACTAGTTAAGAGAGCCGAAATTAAATGTTGATCATTGTTAAAAACTGTTTTTGCTTCATTCAGTGACAGAATGCATTCCTCATAATCCCCTAACAATAAGTTTCAAAATTATAAAAACCTTTGGAAAAATCAAATAAGGAAATTCAAGTTCTACTACCTGACTATTTGCGAAAATATGTTGTAAATCCCAGATTCAAGATCTTCTACTGTGATATGAGCTGCCTTTAGTTCATGAGACCAAGACAGAGTTTGTATATGCCTATCTGCCTTAAAACAATAACATTTTCCGAGGACACAGTAGTAGTTGAAGAACAAGATACGTTCCCCGTTGCTCTCTGGGTATTATTTTATGCTATATTACATACAACAGCGATTTCAATGCTACGGAGGCATATAGATCTTTCAATTGAAATATCCGCTGACACGAAAACTACAACCATACTAGACAAAGTGTGCTTACGTAATGTTACCCACATGCACAAATTGAACTGCCTCAAATGCAGAAATTGACAAAGTTGAAGTTTGCTATAGCACCTATACGAAATATCTACGCAGAATTAAAGAACACCGAATGGCGTATTAATTAATTTCAAATGTGACTCTAAACAAACTTTCCAATACTCCAATATCTGCAAGACTACCTCAACTTCGTCGGTCAATGCCCGAATATGTACCTCAAATACCGGAAGAAACATCAGGACTAAAAATACTAAAAATCAACTTGTGTTAAGGTTCTTACATTGATAAAAGATGCCTAAATTCTACCAAATATTATTCAAATCAGTTGGCTGGAGCCAAGAAGGACCAGACGAAAATTACGAACTCATAGAAACAGACCCTTGCATTGGATTTGGCGTTTGGAATATATGCTTTTTATTAATAGAAGCGGATATCAAAGGAATACATAAGATTAAAATTTGATAAAATGTAATTAAAATGGCACAGCTTAAGTCAAAACAAAGGAATGCTAAAACACAATCTGCATTATATGGTAATCTCTCTTGTAACTTATATACCTTATAGATGGGGGGGGGGGGGGGGGGGGGGGCGGGGAGAAAAAAAACAGGAGAGGGTGGGAA
>JAAAKM020000487.1:0-19662 GCA_010016025.2 Alatinidae sp. Z8VKAUB7J3
AAGAAACAGAATAAGAAAAACCTTAGGCTGAAAATATACGGAAAAATAAGAAACGGCAGGCTGAAACTGGAACCAAGAAATCTTATAGAAAAAACACGTGTATTTCAAATCCTCTCTTCTCGATGATATTAAGAAAACCGCAAACGCTTATTGGCTACATAGTTTAACATTTGGACGTGGATAAAACATTACCTGTATGTATTTAGGTTTGTAACAATACATTACATTACTTTGGGGGTTGCTTAAAAGGGAAAATGCGACTAATTAGTTTAACATTCCAAAGAAGAAAGAAATCAAGACAGGAGTACAAGCCTACAGGGTTGTGGTAAAAACAGAGTGTGATAGCAGTTGGCCTTCCAATTACGGAGGCAAAGCGTGGATGAATTGTAACATTGGGAATGTAATAGGACCACGACGAAAAAAGCACTTATTACTGGAAAACTTCATTTAAAACAATTAAAAACTGACTTGCGTAGGAAAGCTGAGATCTATGTCACAGGGTGAGAAAATCGTTTAGCAAAAATCGTGGGTATCCTCCTAGCTGTTTACTGTTTCAACTGTTTTTTGTTTCGATAAGGATACTCTCTTATTTGCCGTTTGGTTGAGTTTTCTTATCTGTAAGTGTCCAAATGCCCAGGGTAAGACGCACAGCAGACATAGTATTTAGCAAGATCTAACAGCGTACTTGACTGTTCATATCTTTGTTGTTAAACAACTCGCACAGTTTAGTTGCCTAAAAACAGAACATAAAATGGGAACGTGTGTGTGGGTATGTTCATTTTCCTTTCAAACTCTAATCCGTATTCAACATTTCTTTCCACTGGAAACTTCTTCATTGGTGGCGTAAGTGGTAAATGGAGAAACTTCAACATTATACTTTAAAGTAGAATTTCGGCCACTGAAGTAAAGTTACTAAAATGAAGAACAATTATTTTGTATCAAGTCAAGTTGAACTCAACAAAGTTCTTCTTTTGTTGGGGAAGATAAACAGTATTTTTTGTTTATTGTTTTCAATATTCCATTTTTTTACTAGCTTCCTAGTACTTTAGGAGCAAAGTTCATCACATTGAGTATAACAGAATTGTATTACAACATAACATGACATCACATGACGTCATATTACATTACATAACAAGATAACATAACAAAACATGGCGTGCCATAAAATTATTATACACGACAAAACGTAATATGACGCGATAAAAAGTGACGTGACACAATGCAATACATCAAACCAATAACAATACAAGAAACATTACATAATCTGATATAAATCATGTAAAGTAAAGATAACGTGAAATTGAGGCCCACAAATAATCTGGTGCTATCGTTGCATAGTCGCATTTTGCAGTTAGCTAAAGGCAGAAATTTCTCTCCTGTAGGAACTTGAGTACTTACGTTTATGTTTTCTGAAATATGACTATCCAAGAGACATAATTTGTGCACTCTTCGTATAAAAATGTTTAGTTGCTATGTAGTGCAACGTAATCGTTGCCCCTAAATTGGTTATGTACATTTGACCTTCAATATACAGGGAGGAGTTACGTTCAAAATTGTATTAAAGTTCTAACACTTTTAAAACGTGGCCTATGTACAACAAGATACTTGCTTTGTTTTGGTTTGTTTTACCTAGTCTAATTGTAATAGAACCTGCCCTATCTCAAAGTTTGGAATCCTTCCCTATATTTTTAAAAATTCTTGATCGTACGTTGATTCGGATTCTTAGTTAGTGTGCCATTTGCACTGCTATCTGCAATCCGCAACCCTTCCCGTAAACAAGAAAGCGTCGAAATGTCTTGTCTTACACTTCTCTTTTTAGTGCAGCAAGTTTTTTACTAGACAATATCAACAATTTTTTCTTACTGCTCTTTAAACTTGGAACGCCTTCAACAACAGCATTCTTATTTCCAAACTAAAATTTTATTTTAACAATTATGATTAAGTTTTTTTTATTTACCCGTTTTTTTATTTTATCACTATTCATTTAATAAGTCTTCCTTCTAGTTGTTCTAGCACAGTTTGTCCTGCATTTAATTCTTGTATTGTCCATCTTGTATCTTTGTACCAAAATATTCATTTTCTAAAGAACATGTTTTCTGTAGCAATCCTGTTTTCTTCAGAGATAGAACAAGATTGCATAATACACTTGGACTAAGAAACACTTATAAATCGAGATGTGCCTCCAACTTCATGTCCTTGCCTTGGACTTTCTTATAAGAATTGTATTTTCCCGGACTGTCATTGGGAACTTGCAAATACGCAGCCTTACACAAACATCGATGTCAACGGTCATTAGCAGATTGTAAAAAAATTCTTTCAGCCCACCTAATTGTCTATGGATACGATGGAGAAGAAACCTTTGTGTTGGTAATTAAAATATTTTATTATGTTACCAATTGGTTTTTTCAAAATATGCTGATTTTCAGGCAAGAGATCTCGAACAGAATTGCATACATTAAATCTGTCTGGTTCTTTTTAATGTAATGTTAATGACAGATGCTAATTTTAACTGTCCAATACATTCTTTAGTATTTTGCAGAGCCAAGGAGATCTTCAAAATTAAATAACGCAGCCTGTGATTAGAGATACCTCATGGCATATAACATCACATTTTCTGTCTGGTGTTTCTTTCACCTGTTATAGAAGAAGAGAGTGCATTTCAGGCTTGCTCAAGGATAATGCTGCAAAGTACTTTGGGAATCCGAAGAACAACTGCTTTGTCACCCCACCCCCCACCCCTTCACGTTTCAGCCAAAATTATCGCTTTTAAATTAACTTCATGGGCTAAGTGGGGAAGACATAAAAGATAATAGAACATTTATTCCTAAGGTGCAAGATTAAGTGTTGAGGATTTTGTAAGTTTACGAGTAATGCGAGTACCTTTTGTGAAAACATAATATAGAACGAAAGGTAATGAAGCAATTGTGTTAGTTGGTTAACTAGATTAAGCAATGAAATTTGTCTTGGTGAACATTGTGCAACATTAGGTAAGAGAGGATGATAGATACCATGAGAAATGCTGCTCATATATGATTCATTAAGAATATAAGATCAAAACTACAAATGTACCGCAGAATAATAGAAATCATTAGCTAATTGCTATTTAAAAGGCCCTACTTACGAAAATTTGCCGAGGATAACTTATAAAAATGTGCTTAGATTAAAATAGAGCTGTCACCGACTTTCTTAATTTCATTCGTAAAATATTACTTAATGGTGACACTACGGTAGCATGTTCCGACAAGAAAATATAATGATCTCTTTGCAATTTACCTTGAGACAATATTCTCCTTGACAATGGATGGTAGATGTTCATCATTCTTTCTCTATTATGATGAACGTCAATCACTCGTTGATTTACGACTCCACACAATCAGCTCTACTTCAACTGATGGCAATAAATAATCATCACATCCTCAGTTGAAAGGGTAATAGGATTCCGCGTGACCTTAAACAGAGCTCTTTGTTCAAATCTGTCATCAGGTACTGAAACAGCGATGGGTGATTGTAGGAGGCCATTTAAACCTAGCGGGGTTGGCTTATCAAGACGAAATTTGAGAAAGTCTGTCATTGTTGGAAGGATTGACGATGATGGTGACCCCCACTGAAGTGCAAATACTTCACAACTGATTCGGAGATCCAAAGATGTCGATCACACTGTAGGAAGCTTGTGAGAAAGATAGTCTGAGACGTTAGACGTTCTATTTTAGCATACAGAGTGTAAGTGATCTATTAGACAGTACAACGTACGTGTCTGGCAGCACATGATCAAGGCAGCAGGATATTGCTGGCATTAAAAGCAAAGAAAGAACTTCTCCTCGATTAACACCTTGTAGGGATGCTTAACTCCATACTAATTGACATGAATATTGATTAAATCCCTCGGAGAAAGTTGTTGAGACAATTAGCAGATATGTGAAACGTAGTGTCAGCTTTTTTTCAAAATGAAATCTTCAGAAATGTTAGTACGTAAACGTAAAAATGCTTATACATTGATTGTCCTCATTCAATGCAACAATCCTATTGGTAATATCTAACATTAGTAATGTCACACTTATACTCAACTGAAAGCTTATCAATCAATTTCTCTATTTAGCACTTGTTTTCGAAACCAATATTAGGATAAATCTTACTTCATTATGATGAAAATCATTCGTTTATATTTTCAATAAAAAACCCAACTGGGGTTTATATTAATTTCTTCCCACAGAATTTTTCTTCCCTAAACAATAGTGTAAAAGATTTTTCCTTTAGAGGAGTATTTATTGAGATATCCAGCTATCTAGAACAATTGATGAATCCACCTTTGTTAGTTCGGCTGACGAGATTACAAGTCAATTAACTCGTTTTGTGAATTCGTTCACGATCGACATTTAGCTGATCAAGGTGTTTATGATAACAAGGACAAGAAGAGGAATGGAAACGCACCAGGATCAAGTCTCTTAGTCATGGTACCCCGTAACAGGCATGGCACTAGGGGAAAATGGGCTTAAAAACGTCCAATTTCTTACAAAGATCAATTTCTCCCTGGCAAAGAAAACAAAGTAAACAATGGAACAAGTAACAGAGAAAAGAAACGTGAGTCCTTTGCCAAGTTTCAATGTTAAAAGATACAGAATCCTCTCTGAATGTAATGAACGATTGGATTATACCTTATGAAATCTTACGGTCTTGTAAAAGCTTTATATCATCGAGAAGAAAGGATTTAAAATGTTAGTTTTGAATAAAAGACTAGGGAAAATACACACTATGTCACCAACTGGGATCGAACCTATGACCTACGCTTTCGCGGCGTGCGCTCTACCAACTGACCTAGGTGACCTCCAATGTTAACATTCTCTATTTCTCTAGTCGCCACATTAGCTCATAAACCCGGTGGACATTGATATTCAGCTCAGCACAAGACCAGCCCCGCTGTGCCATGTGACTTGACCAAGGAAGGACTGCCCTCCAGCCCGTCTATCAGTCCAAAGCCCATTTAAGTTAGAAAGTATCATCAGAAGAGAGGATTTGCATTGGATATATATACAACAAGGAGCTTTTTATACCCGTTTTCAACCAATTACGTCAAAGACGTGTAGTGCACGGTCCCTGCAGAGAACCAACAAGAACTCAAACCTGAGGATAAAAGCCAGCAAGGTTCAATTTTCTGATGAAGTAGAATGTCTTCACGTGCCAGGAGTTTTAAACAAGATCGCTCAAGTTGTATATAGAAAATTTCTGGATTCTTGTCATTCTTGGAAACGAATGGAACTGATCAGTGGTTTCAATACGATTCAGCTAATAACGCCTATCTTCAAATTTTTTACCATGGGATGCTATAACGTTTTTGTAACTCTTCGCCAAATTGAAAGGCAAGAAACATTGGCTCCATCATAGTCGACCATGTTTTAGTCACAGTTTATAGGAATGAAATGAGTTAAGAGATGTCTCTATTGCAGAGGTTTCTATGAACTATAACAATAAGCTGTTGTGGTGTACCACGTACATCGAACGACAATAAAAATAGCAAGAGAAGGAAAGGGGAAGGAAAATAAGCTCTTTGGAGTTGAGAAAGTGCTGTGATCATTCATGAGTGTTAATAAGCACATGAAGATACCAAAAAGAATTTCAGACACTTTAAGAAATACGAAATTATGATTGTCAGATGGAAATCCCACAAAAAAGTGGTATGCATTTAGAAATTTGGGGGTGTCATCGAGAGAGGGTGAGCAAAGTTCCCTTTAAATATCATCAGAATATAAGATGATAACTTATCAAATCATCTGGGGAATGCAATTCCTTTTAAATTGGGATATCAAAAATTCATCGTTAAGGACGATAATGATTGTAATCTGTATGACACGCATGCTCATGAAATTGAAATTCACCGATCCTATCTACGAACGAAACCGATTGCACGACGCGAGGACAATAATATATTATAACCTTTAAATGGCTGTTTTTCTTGTAGGAAAGAAAAGAGTCGTAGCAGTCCACGGTACAATGATAAAGCGAATGAGCTCTTGGGGAATTGCCTAGGAAAGTATTTAGAAACTGGTCTTAGGAGGAAACCATCTCTACTTTACGGTTCTCACAGATACTACCCTTCGTGACATAGTCTCTTCACGTAGTTGGGAGTACCGCAAATTATCGTATGGAAAGATTTCAAGGCACAGTTACAATGCAAAATCTACCTGTTGCGTTTTCATTTGCTCGTTCGTTTGTGTGCAAATATGTCAACAACGAACTAAGATCTGTCCAACGCGTCTTCTGTCGATTTTGTGCTCACGCATACATCTCATGTCTCAAAAGACCATTTGGTTCTGATGAACAGACACCTCTTGTGGACAGCAGAAACTATGAATCAGTTACACAGGTTAGTGACTTCACATTCCAAAACAGTGTTGTTTTCATTAAAAATATATTCTTTCTACTATTTTTGGTTACACCACATAAATGAAAATACTTCACGCTCCAGTATTACACGCCCATTTCATTTCTTCGTATTGTATGTATATTATAAAATTCTGATCTTATTTCTGAATTACGATAGGGTTAATGGACGTCTTTTCTTTGGCTTGGTAAGGGTGCCAGTTGTCACATAAAGGCTCTTACATTGGCTACGTATAATACACGACTAAAGCTCATATTAGCTCCCTTTGTCGCCACTTGGATGCATGCCATCCCTTTACGGTAAATTTACTTCCAAGCTTTCTTCTCCATTATGTTTCATCGTGTACAAGCTTAGGGGCTCGAAGATCGCTTCTTCATTTTGCAATTAATTCTCTAATTTGTCGATCTAATTCAACAATGATATTATCGTCTGTGCTGTAAACGCCGGTGTTCAAAAGCGTATCTCTTTCTTCGATGAGTTTTGCTATCCGCTGGCTACGTACATTACTAAGTTCTTCTTCGATAAATGGTTTAATAGGTCTTGTCACTCTTTCAGCTTGTTGTGTTGCAGGGGTCAAAGGGGTCGGTAGTCCTTGCTTTTTCAGCCTAATAAAAAGACATCAATTTTTACTGATTAATCGATCGATAAGCAGATAGCTCTTCGATTCATCTACGCTTCTATAAGAATACAGCTATTTGATAACACTATCACACAAACTAACCTAAAACAACGATATGTTATCGATATTTAAATATCTTATGACTAGTAATAGCGGAATGTGGATTCAAGAAAAAGTAGCGATAGAATTCGGAACAAGACAGGGCTTAAGTTCGTGATCGGTTTAAGAAACATCGATCCCAAGTCTACTCATTAGAAATATGTAGAGTTAGGTACGCTTTCGTACAGAGAGAGATCTGCATTTGTGCAATATATATTTCTGTATAACTCGGGCTGTTTTTCTATATGGACGGCTAGATACTATCTTAAACAGCCGAAAGTTCGCTTTTGTTAAAAAGAAGCTTTTCTATCCAACTAAAGCGTTAACGAGATAGCGAGCCACACGTTATAGTTGTCCCTTTCAACAACTTTATACTCAATTGTCTTTGAGGAAGGAGTTATACATTTATACATTTTACTTCTGTTACTATTAAGGTCAGCATCACACTGCGCGAATGTAATAAAGATTTTCTACTCTTCTGACAAGACGCAAAGAGTTCATTATATGAAGCAAAGCTTTCCCCTTGTAGGCCTGGAAAAAATCAAATGTAATATTACGTCTATTTTGCTATTTACAGATAACTTTGTCCTAACGAGAGGAATGTAACAGGGACTTGGCTTTCAAAAGAAAATCACAACCTAAATCCATCTCATAATGGTTGGTCTATCATATCTCATACAGGGGTTTTACAGCAACAATTAACAATAGTCATCAACTTCAATGTCTAACGTAGCAGGTAAATATACATTTATACCTTTCCAATTCCTCCCGAACTTCCTTCAGTTCTTCTTTCTCTGATTTGACCAGCTAAGAGCAGGACGAAAGGAAACATTGGCCATTGTAACATAAAAACTATATCACGAACGATAATGACATAAACGAGGGCTCACAACAATTAAGAGGGGGCGGCGTCGCAAAACTTATACACTGTGTTCCATTTAGTATTGACCGTTAGCGATTGCAATATCCAGGGATACGGTTTACAGTGCACGCGAGTTCCCTAAAGTTGTTGTGTGGAGGACAAGCGTCCATTTTTTCAATGCTTACACAATAGCATTTGCTTATCTGTTGACGAGCTTTTACGGAATATTTGTGTTATGGCAGCAGGAAGCGTAACCGAAAATGAAACGGAAAGCCATTGAACATACCACAGCTTAGTGAGGAAAAAGTTTGCTTCTAATGTCAGGTAAAGCAAAAATAAACGAAGAATCGTATGGTACCAAACAAGGCAAGTGCTACTTTTATTCCCTATCATTTTTAGTAGCTGATATCCAAGAATCAGGAAGAACTCGCCGGTTTTACTCACTTTTGAAACAACCGCCACATTTCTTCTTAAAAAATAGACATCGCATTAATCCGGCAGTTTCTGTGTTTGAAGGGCAGCGACAAGGAAGGGAAGGGGTGCAATGATCCCCCACTTTTTGGGACAACATATAAATATGTTTAAGATTTTTGTGCTGCTAAATATACATAAAAGCCTTTGAGAAGACATCTACAGTGGAACCTTTTAATAGCCAAGTTACTCTGAACACACTGCGTCTGCTATAGACAGGCTTCACTTCATTAGTGTGAGTTTACCCCCTCAACTTTTTTGAGAATACTGCAGCCCTTAAGTTTATAGCAAAGTTCGATCCTTTAAATGATGGAGTCGGCCTTTGAAGACTTGGAAGACACAAGCAAGCAAGATCGAGAAATTAACCGTTCATTTCCCTTGGGATCACCGTGGAAGTTGTATAAAATTGTCATCGTATATGCGGCGTGTCTGTTGTGGTTAACCTGGAAGCCCCGTGCTGTTTCAGCCTGACATGAAGATATTTGTACCTTTCATGTACAAAGAAGTACTGTTTAATCTAAGCCTTTCCGCACTCAAATAGCTGATTAGCAGGTATTTTTAATTTCCTGTTAAACAGTTCCTAAATGTTCAAACGATTAACATGAATGTGGGAGCTTTCTCGTTCAGCAAGACTTAGTTTGGACTGAAATCAATCATCGGAATAATGGCGGAAAATAACGAGTTAGACGTACATGACAAAACGTTTCTGAACCAATTATGAGATTTTGCAACTCCGAGAAGCGTGGACGATGTAATGGACTGGAGATTAATTTGGCCTTGTGTCATAGTACACGTTCACACAGTCTCTTGCAATGTTAGAAGTTTAAAATGTTCTGCTAAAAAGCAATACGATCTCTTTTCAACATTAGCCATTAATTCTTACGAAGGTGGCTTTTAAATGAAACCTTTATAACCATGTTGCTAATGCATAGTGTCTTGTAGCTGCTTTCGAAAAAAGTTTAAATGAAAAGTGATCACCCATTTGTGTTAACTTTGGTTAAATTGAACTTCTTAGCGTAAAGAAGGAATGGGGACAATGCTTTAAAGTTTCTATCACAATGGAAGCCCATGGCATTACCGAATCTGAACATCAGTGAGATATCATCACCACCCAGAGCTCTTTACACTATCTCAATCCTTCAACATTTTTCTTCTTGTCCTTTCCTATATTTTTAAGAGGTCTTCGCCTGGCACAAGAATTAAATTAAGACCGAGCCATCCATAATACAAAGCTCAGTATACCAAAGCTTGCGTTATAGACCCATATAAACTTCTTTCTTAGGGTCTGGAAATCAGATAACAAAACGTCGTCCAGCATATTACAAAAACTCTTGAAGTGCAGGCGCAGGTTATATAAACAAGAGTCACTACACAAAGGCAAGCCGTTATTTGTTATGGGTTCAAAAAAGTATTTGTTTTATGATCACAGCTTTCCTCTAGGTGTCTCCGAAATTAACACTTTAAAGCGCTTTGAAATCGGATTGGGAAACGGCAACTAGTAAAGCTGTTATGAAAGTATACTGACCTCTTTTTCCTCAGCTGCCAAGTAACGAAGCCTCATCTGTTCTAACTCCTTTTCCTGTTGCTTTAGTCTCGTTTTAGCGGCCAACTGTTCTGTCTGTTTGAATTTCGCTAATTCCCGAAGTGCTCGGCCCCACTGCTGTTTGTAATGGATTTTCGATTTCGTAACACTTTCCAGTTTTCTGTCAAGCTCATTCTTGGAAGAATAAAGATTTCAAAATACTATAAACATGCCTGTAGGGAACAAAAATGTAGAGGCCTTTGAAAGAAATATTCTGACGAATATCATGGGCATAAAGGTGATCTTAACCATTGAACTATATCACAAAGGAAAAGAAACGCCATGGCGTAGCATCTTAAGGAACAGAAGACTATAATCTTTCGGGCCATCTACAGCGGCTACGTTAAGTATACTTGCAAAAGCTGCCGTCAGTGAAGTAAGGCAACATGCACTCAAATCTAGAAGAGCCTAAAAACTAAGATGGCTTAAACTAATAGACAAGGACATGGAAGATAACAAGATTAAGACGAGGATAAATAGAACTGAAGCGAGACCCCACGGTGGTGCGTTTGTTTTAAACAACACTGTTGGCAGGGTATGGTTGCTAAGCTTTGTCGTGACAGAGTAGCGTCATAGAAGAAGAAAAAGGTGAGAAAGAAGAAAAAGAAAAAAGGAAGAAGAAAAAGACAAAGACAGAGAAAAAGAAAAAGAAGAAAAAAAGGTGGCCAAGAAAAAGTAGAAGAAAAAGGAAAAGGACAAGGAAAAGAAGAAGAAGAAGAAAAAGAAGAAGAAAAGAAGGGCAAGAAAAGAAGGGCAAGAAAAAAACAAGAAAGAGAAGGAGAAGATGAAGAAGAAGCTGGGGAAGAAGAAGGAGACAAAGAAGAAGGAGGAGCAAAACTGAAGTAATCATACCTACTACTGGTTAATGCAGTGCATCCTTGATTATCTGAATAAAACGAACTTAATGCAGGGACAGGTCATTCGGATAATTAGGGATTCATATTCATCTACTACCTATACTTCTCTAAGCCCATTGTTATGCCACAGGTAGTCACAGGCTACTCAAACACAACTAGTCAACTAGATGTGCTACGAACTTTGCTTATTTCATTGGAAAGCGTCCGTTTCCGTAAGAAAATCGTAAGATGAACGGCCACGAATTGTTACAATACGAGGAATGCTTACAAAACAGGGGAAAAAACACAACACAAAAAAATTTTATGGTATTTAAGATGGCATAACTACTAACTAGTCAGTAAAATGGAAACGCAACATAAAAATTTTTCTGCAAGACATACTAAATTGCAGTGTACTTACGACCAAACTTTGTCGTTTTGATAATCGATAATGCATTGTATACAACATAGGGCAATCTAAAGCATGGTTGCATAATTGGAGACTAAAAGTCCTTCAAGTATCAGCAAAATAAGAGGGAGGGCTTAAGATTAATTTCTGTCAAAGGGGCATGGCAGTTCTGTGATCGCTAGGCATTAAAATAAAATAGGAACTATGACTTTCCTCAAACATGCTAATCTTGTGAAGCTTGTCCACTAAGAACATGTAACATATGTAACGTATCGCTTACCGATTCTCTCAATCAGACCATAACCAGATTGAAATGATGAATCGGATCGTATTAAATACGCTGTGAGCTTAGTGGGTCCATTTTCACGCCGAGGGTTAAGAGTCTAGCACAAGTAAACTACATACATCATCTCCATGAAAGAGTAAAGTGCATACTGAGAAAATACCATGGAGAAAGAGAAGTTCATATTTAAAGGATTCTTCTTTCGTAACGTTACCTTCCGAAGGGGACCAGCTAAGCTTCATAACGGGTAAAAAGGTCTTATATTGAAACGGAAACTTTGGGAAATTGCTAAAATTGTCTACCATTAGGGTACAGCGCAGTCCTTAAGTGCCTCATTTATCGAACAACTACATTTTCAAGTTTACGTTCTATTGGTTAATTTACGTATCTAAATAAATAGTGGCTAAAGAATAACTGCTCCGTTCTGATTAACAACTATAACAGAAATTACAGTACATAGGAAAAGGTTTTGGGATTTAACCCTATGGCCATTTTTTCCCTATTTAAATAATAAAAATCTCAACAAGATTGGATTCCTTAAATAGAGCTGAAAACGCAATACTTTTCTGCATGTGCCAAACAAGAGGCAAAAGAAACAACTGTTGGTCAAAGCTATCGCCGAGATTCTGCAAAAATCTACTACATAATACAAAGTTCCAGCACTATGAGCATGTGTAAATGCTATGATGGGCCTGAGTGATTGCAGTAAACATCTTTCGGCAAAATACAGCGGATCCTCATCAATGAATTAATTGCATTGTTAAAATTGTTGGTTTTAACTTAATGCCAATCAATTTTCTGAGATAATATAGGTAAGCAACCCATGATGCTGCAGTTGTCAAAAGCACCATTAACTCTCTTAGGGTTTTCAAACATTGTATACATTTACAACCAAGATTAACTTAAGAATATACCCACTATCGATCTTCTTAAGTTGGTATACGGAGTATAGTGTATATTTACCAGAAATTACGCTTAGAAATCGGTAATACCAATACAACAGTTGTAACACCTGTTTTTCATATGGCATAACACTCTTAAATTACAACAAGAAAAGAACAAAATAGTGAGAATTGAGTTTTTTTATTAAAATCATCATAAATTACCTTTTCTAAGAGAAGAAGATTTAATTCTGCCTGTAGTTTCACCTCTGGATGGTTAAATTGTTGTTCTTTATACGAGATGAAGTCCTCTTCTTTCTCCTTCAAGCGCTTTTCCGTCAACCTGAGTTGTTCTCTTATTTTCTGATTTTCTTTCTGCAATTCTGTCATCTTCATTCTTTCAAGACTTATCTGGTGATCGCAGCTTTCCTGTGCTCGTTTCGATGCCTCGCGCACGTCAATCAGGGCCTGTTCATGTTCCCGCGTAAGGTCGGATTTCATACGTAAAATTTCGGCCTCTTTGTGGGCAACCTGCTTTTCTCTTTTCTCCAAGTCTGAGATTGACTGTAAATCAACAAGATGGCGCAAACAAGTAATTCACTGATTTGATTATTTCAGAAATAGATTTACACAGATATATGTTAAGATCTGGCAACTACTTTTAGCTTCTGAGTCATTCAAAGAAGCTATACAACCTACTTGCCACTAGGATTCCTTTCGACAAAAGTGTCCGCTTTGCTACCGTTTATGCAGGGTTCCCAGCTTCACCTTGGGAAAAATTTCCCTAATAATTTCCTTGATTTCCCAGGCGAAATTTAGAAGATTCCCTGGCAATTCTACACAGCCATACATGCCTTGCGCAAATCCAGCATTCCATAATATGAAGCGTCATATATCGTATGAAGGCCGTTACACCAACGTCATACATATCATAACATTCACAGCATCATTTCAATGACGTTCAAAGTAATTTTAAGGGAAAGGCCATTTTCTAAAAAACAGACATACCAGTTTAACAGTAAATCGATGAAAAATGCCCTAATTCAGGTTTTCCCTGATTTCCCGGAATTTTTCCAAGATTCCCTGGACAGATTCGCTGATGTCCCCGGACTTCCAGGTCGGCTGTGAACCCTGTTATGTAATAACTTTGGGATCTAAAGAGATTAACCTTTTTCCTCTCATAAACCTCGTCAAGACTTCGTCCTACAAAAACACTCATTAAACCAAAGATACAATTTGGAGCCAGAGTAAGGTAAAAATATTGGATGTCACCCTCCAATTCTTCTAATTCCATGTCGTTCAAAACGGACCTCTGTTTCACATATCATGTTATCACATTCATAAGAAACGACAAACGACACAGCCAAATTTATGTACAAAGGCGCTAGGAATTCAAGAAGGAACTGCCGTTACTAGAAGCACATAAACTTAGCATACACTGAAGGGGAAAAATCTACAGCTCAATCGCTTGGAAAATTTGTGTGAAATCCACATGGGGGTAAATCTGCGGAGTTATATTGGGAAGTTATAATCATACTTCAGACAACACTCAGGGTAACAGGTTAAGTTAAACATCTCCTGAACTGGTGAGCTTAAGATCAGGATATAGTGCCATAAAATAGACAAGAATACACCCATGACTACCTTTCTTAGGGTCTCTTCCAACTTATTATATTCGTCGACTTTCCGTTTCATGATCAACTCCCTTTCTTTGTCACGCCTTTTCCATTCCTCCGCCAGGGTTTTCATATAGTCAGTCTCTTTTTGCTTGAGCTTCAGATAATATTAAAAGAACGCAATCGTGATGTCAAAAGGGTAAACGAATCCGCTATCTAATTAATAAGGCAGCATTGACTACAACCCCATAAAAATTACAATGGTCAACACGATTTTGGGTGTCAGGAAACAAAATAAGTTCTTCTTTTAATTTCATGGTGCTAATTCCGAAAATGGCTTTAGTTTTTTTATTTTTAACTCCTTTTTTTTCTGTACCGGAAGTGCCAATTTTTGGTAAAGAGATTAGTTTATGGTCTTGGCTGATCGCAAAATTTAACCAAGAAGGGTCATAGAAACCCATCAAGTTTTAGGTAGGCCCAACAACTTATTGCCAGCCACCTGAGATTAACAACGTTTATAGGAAAAAATAGAAAAAAGAATGTTTGAGTTAAAAAATATTAAATGAAAGTCCAAGATTTTTCGAAGTTATTACCAAAATTCAATTAACTAACAAACTTTATCGGTAATAATAATGCACTTTAGTAAATTTGACAGTTAATGTGACATCGAAAATAGAAAACCCTTGCAACTTCTTTTTGGTATTGATCAATTTCTCTTTGACCAGGTGTACACAAACACGATTTTGATGAATGGAGATTGTTCAGTGATTGTTAAAAACGTAGCTGAAAGTATGTTTCACTCCATAATACCAACTATACGCGCCAATACGTATATCTCATTCATATCATACTAAAACTAAGGACATAGCTTTTAAAATCACTCGACAAGTAAAGCAAGGGTTTGATTATACATGCAAATCGTTTCCAGGACTTAGCACCAAGACACTCAAAGTATGTCTGTTTGATGGTTCTGATAAAGAGAAACTCATTAACGATAATTATTGAATTTGTTAATGTAATTAATAACTTGGAGTTCCACGCCTGGACATCCGTTATTGACACGAAAGACATCTGAAGCAATCGCAAGGAGGTAGTGGGAAAGTTGTTTGAAATCTACAGGACATGGGCCTCAATATGAGTATTAAGGTTCATTATTTACATAGCCATTGGGATAAATTTCTAGAGAATTGTCGAGATGTGAATGAGGAGTAAGGAGAACGATTCCATCAGGATATCAAAACAATGAAAGAGCGTTACTAGAGCAGGTGGGGCAACCGAATAATGCCTGGCTAATGTTGGGGTATGAAAACGAAATTAAATAACATTGAACTAAACAACAATCAAGAAAGGTCTTCACCATAGTTCCTATGCTCACAAACGTTTTATTTGTGTTGTTACTTTACTTAACGATTTGATAAAAATACTCATTGGTCTTGGTACATTCAGCCGATTTATTTCTTTAAAGAGACTTTAAAGTCTAATTGTTATTGCAATATTAGTATTTCTAGATAAGCTGACTAATATTTGTTAATTTAAATACAAATTGAGGGGTCTTTACTGTTACTCTTTAAGAAATACTGCCATCGGTCAATCCCATATGTACAGGCAATAAATGAAAAATATGCTTTCCCCCCAGAATGTGACATTTCTGTGCCACATAAACGATCGCTAACCAAGAAAAATTAAGTTCATTTTCAGATTCAGCGGCCCCAAATTAGCTAAAATAGATGCTTGGAATCCATTTCAATTTTTTGTTAACCAGTGTTATCATTATAAAAAGCATAACCATTGCTCTTATTATTATTATCACCATTATTTTTATTTATCAATTAATCAGAACAATTAACATATATAGCGGAGATTTCAACATTTCTGTTTTCAACCGCGCACTATAATCATTCTGAAAATTCTAAAAAAGTAAACCTGGATTAAAATACATGTCTTTAATGCTCTCTTAAAAGTATTAAAAGTATGCAAATTGTGTATTTTTAATGGAAGACAATTCCAAAGCTTCGGAGCGGCTATATAAAATGATTTAATACCAAGGGTGCTAAGAGACTTCTAGGTAGGAACGTTTAGAATTATACTATTATTATTATCAATCATCATCACCATAATTATTATCATGATTATCATACTTGTCATCACCATCATTATTGTGATTATCATGGTCGTCATGGTCGTCATCATTATCATCATTATCATTATTATCCTCATCAGCATTACCGTAATCCGCATCATCATTACCATAATCACGATCATCATCAGCATAGTCATCAACATCAGCAGCAGCAGCATCAATAACAACATTAACTTCATCGTATACATAGCACACTGGAAACGCATAACATCAGAGATGTCAAATTAACCAAGCTTTCGATGTACTCATCGAATTATCTTCTGGGTGTACGACCTTGAAAATTACTACGCTACTGAAAGGCCTAGGTTTTTAATTAGTTTATATGTTGAGAGTGCGGATACATCCTTAATCTTAACGATTAAGAATCACAGGTGAACATTTTAGCTTTATCAAAATAGCCTCGGCTATCAACTCTGCTGCCTCCTCGGCATGAAATCGAAGCTTCATATAACCTGTTTTGTGATAAAACTGTATAACCAATGAATGCACTAAATCATCACCATAGGCACCCCAATCATAACAGTGACCAGTAATAACATAAATAACAAAATCAGTATAAAAGATTGTAACAGGCATTACATTAACATGAACGACTGAATCTAGATAATAACCATATTCATATTCTTACCGTTGACATGAACAATGCCTCCTGCTGTTCTTTCCACATTTCTAGTTCCAGTGCGGCTGCATATTCTGGCATGTGACGCGGCTCTTGCTGTGCTACAGGGACTGTTGCCACTGGTTTTTCATGGTTCTCCGTATCCGTTGATATGCTGTACAAAGACTGCAAAGAGAACATCATCGTTACAGTTGTGTTCGAGAATCCCCTATGACTCAGAATGAACCACAAGTGAACACAACAGGCCAATCTGTCTCCCGTGAATAGAGGTAGCAGTTATTTAGGTATGTAAATGCTACGTTTGAAATCATCAACGAAAAGACCTGGACCCTAGGTGAAGATTGTAAGATTCACTTCACGTAAAAGTTGCTTGTTTTGCTTAGTCCTAATTAATGGTAAACATATAAAAGTAAGCAAAATTTCACTTCTCAAGTAGGGATAGCAGTCACATTTATTACTGGTCAATTTAAGTAACTTCATCAAGACCAGCTGACTACATTTTCACAAATGTCAAAAGGAAATGGGCTACACAAACAATAAAATTTGATACGGGCCGCAACCCATGATTGTAAGCTGGAACTATTCTGTTTCAATGTATCGTGCCTACTCTACAACGTACGTTACGAAGTGTGACACGTCATTACGGAACACTTTGGAGGTGTTTTCTTACAGCATCTGTTATTACCTGGGTCGAGTCAACACCATCTGCTGCTAGCTTTGCACTCACTTCACCAAGATCTTCAAGTCCTAATACCACGTGTATTGTTCCAATCTTTTTCCTATGACAGATAAAAATTACAGAGCAATTGAAACTCATGTAACGGCTTTTGCCATAAAATATTGGTAGATGCTGTTGACGATTTGCAGATCAAAGATAAAGAATAACGTGTACCAGAATTATTGTCTGTACAATAAAAACCGATTTATCTTCCGTAGAAAGGGTTAGCCCCCCTCCCTCCCCCTGAAAGACTAATTTGTGGAATGGACGGAATAGGTAGTTATGAATTACTCAATACGTACGTAACGGTGAAATCATCGACTTTGAGTAATCTCACATCCTCGTAATGCGTCGTTATGAAGAAAGGGTAGTTTAAAAAACGATTAGCTGAGTGCTTTCATCTTCCCCCAAGTCTTTTATTCACAAAAGCAGAATTGATTCCTTTTAGCCAAGGTAAAATTAATTATCATTCATTGCACATCAACCCATTTATGACTAAGAGATACAAATTAGAAGAAAATATAATTACAGTTTAAGGTTAAGGGTATTAACTGTATTCAAGACTTTAAATCCATGAAATGAAACGTCTTCCATTAATCTTCCATCTGTTAATTCCTCTAGACGGGTTTACGACTTGCTGCCTGGCATAACGTAAGTGACAAGAAATTGGAAAAGCTTCAAATGCAAAAAACACCATATATTTGCAGCATGTGCCATGTAAGGAGCAGAATACAAAGTTCTAAAAGCGTTAAGTAACGACTTAATCGAAATGAAAAGTGCCAAACATTGAAGCCAATTTGTGAAGATTTGTATTTGTGAAAGAGCCAATCAGAATTGGACTGCCTGAATGGCTTGTGATTTTGGCCCAATTAACGTCCGCTACAGCGTCATACGTGTCATTTCTATCACTTCTGACGATTGTACGCTGAGGAGTATCTGAGAAACTTTTTAGTACAAAATGATTTTCGCTATTTCGTGCAATATGTTTGTTTTGTACCTCAAACAAACACTAAGCAGTGTCAGACGAAAAAAACTCTCAAGTCCAGTAGGAATTGGTTGTTTGGTGCAACTCGGTAAAATGGCATGTATCAAAATCGTCATGAACAGGCCCTTTGCAAGTGAGTATCAACGTGCATTTAAATATAACAGATAATAAAATAAGTTCAATAAGCAAATTCAGTGTGAAAACTCCCTAAGTGATACATACTTATCGTTGCTCATAATGGGTCTCATTTCACTGTAAATTTTCCTCGCTTGCTTCTCCTAATAAGATAAAAAATGTTACATCCTAATGAAGAACAAGCAAAACTGTTTCGGGATGGAAATCTACGCACGTTTCCCACTCATACTGAGTTGACAAATTTGTTGACCTTGCATATAATGTAAAGTGGGGTGCAATGGCAGAATCGTGCTAGGGTGAGGTGGCGTTTCACAGAAGAGTCGTCCACTTCACACTTGCAAACTTAAATATTGCTTTAGGCAGAAAACTTAAACAAGTGATCGGTCGCCAGACTCTTAGATTCTGGCTCCACTCGGTAATTGTAGTCTGACCCTTCATCGATGGTGATTGGAAGTGCCTTGGCTATTGCCTGTCCTCATTTCTGCTACTACTTTCACATTACTGTTAATACCGAAATGCATTTCTCCACGTTGTTTATTACACTCTGCTGGTCGTTAAAAATTAAAAGAAAACATGTCCACCCCCTGTGGGATTTAGATGTAGAAGACGCCAATAATAGAAATTCTACTTTTACATTGATTTTATCTAACACTTGCAATGAGCGCTGAGATCTAACTACAACGTGGTTAACATAGCCAAATAGCCATTCAAACAGTGAAAACCTGCCTTAATGCAAGACCACGTGTTAGAAGATTATGAGCATCGGATAGATTAACAATAAATTAACAACCTAATAGGTACTACCATCACCCCCTTATCGTTTAATCATTTATAGTCATCACCGTCCATCACCATCACCATCATCATCAATATCATCATCACCACCATCATCGTCATTATTACCACCACCACCACCATCATCATCATCATCATCATTCTCCTCTTCCTCATCACCACTATCATTACCATCAGCATCATTATTACTACCACCACTACTACCTGTCGTCATTGTCATCTTTATCAGCAACAGC
>JAAAKM020000488.1:0-24347 GCA_010016025.2 Alatinidae sp. Z8VKAUB7J3
TACATACATACATACATACATACATACATACATACATACATACATACATACATACATACATACATACATACATACAGTATTTGAAGATCAGCAGTTCTCGTTGAAGAACATTGTCTATGACACTTTGAAAAATTGGCTGGTTGTCGTTTAGCAACGCAATACTCCGAATATCAGTTTTCGAAAAAGCATCTTCTAGCTGAGCATTTTCTAGTGTGTTAACATCATGGAGATGCATAAATATGCTGGAGGTGGAACTCCCTCGCCAGGCGTAGCATGACTTGGTGACTTTTCATCGCACGACAGTTCATCATGCAACAATAAACCTGAAGATGACACCAATGCATTATTCAGTAACATGTTATCTTGCTAGTAAGCACATATTTTTTACCAGGAATACCCCTAAGCAATTTGTTTGTTCACGCAATTCTCTCCCGTCAACATTTACTGATCAACTTTTGTTCGCAGCGTAAAAAACCTCCAAGAAATCTCGTACACCTTCGTCTGCTATTCTATTGTTTAAAAATAACTTCAATGAGTTGTTAGTGGTACAAAATTTGGTACACATGATTGGTGGAAAAAGTACGGACGTCACGGAAAACAAGTACAAAATTTTGGCGCGGATAACATTAACGAAAAACAGCTAATCTAAATACGAAATCCTTTTGTTTACAAAGAGAAGGCTTACGTAGGGCTATATGTACAGCCTCCAAAACAGACAGATAACAGATGTGTCACCTATTGTAAATTTCGATCCTTTAGAAGTGTATAAATTCTGTTGTAACGATGTATGATGTAACGATGTATTTAGTCTGAAGAGAATCGGCGAAAAGCTTCACTAACACTATGAGAGTTCTTTTTCGGAGTATTTTTAAAAATAACTTTGTAAGAAGTCCTATAGCTAAAACTGAAATTTCGTATACCTTTGGTAGTGCATGTTTTGCCCCTCGGTGAACAAAATGGATGTTCATAGAGTTGAGAGAGCATTAAAATATAAATCATTAAAGCACGATAACCTGAGTTTACCGGTCATGTACCAGGCAAATACAACACTAAAATATTCGCTTAATGGTCCTTCAACAGTGGTACATTATACATATGCTTTCCAAGCGTTTACAGGACCTCCTTAAACGCCCCCCCATCCCCTGGGCAATTTATGTTCCAGGTCCCCCAAACTTCTATACGGACCCTTCATTTGGATAAAATAATTTATGACAAACCATACTATTCTGAGAGTATTAGTAATCGATTCCCCTGTCCCATGACTGACTATTCTTTCATGGGACATGTGTTATATTCACAACCTCTCTTTAAAAACTTTATTCTTTAATACATGATTGATACTACTGACACAGGCGAATCATGTAAAACAAGGGCAGAAATTGCATACCTTTTTCACACGATATCGTTTGCGAAGACGATCCAATTCTTTTTGCTTCGTCTCATAAAGGCTTGCTCCGTGGTGGTGCTATGATGAACCTTTGCGTTAGTTAAGCGGATGCTTAAGAACGACTCCCACAATGTTGCATTTTCTAACATATTCTAACATATTCGATCGAGAACCTACATGTTCTTATTTTTGCCTCTGAGTTTAACAATGTTATTCAGACCTCGGATCTGATCATTACTGTACCAATATCTCAGTTTAGCCATCATTATTGCACCTCCGTTTGAAATGTTTGAACACATGATTGATACTACAAAATTTGAAAATAGCTTTTAGTAGCCGATTCATAAGTTAACCAGAGACGCGTTTCGTGCACTCTCCTCAACTTGGTACGTGCAAAAAGGATTTACAGTTGCTACAGTTGCAGAGACTATATGTCAAAACTAAATCGAAACGAAGCTATTTGCGCATGAATATGCTAAGGCTACGTCATCATTTCAATTGAAAGTTCTAGAGGCGGTCTTCATAAAAACACGAAATCACTCGCTATGCAGACAAAAGGAATTCATGTTTTCGCTCAAATTATTCTTATCTGTTGCAGTCAGGAATTTGCATTGTCGCTGCCCAGTCAGTGACGGTATAGTCATGCGCAAATAACTTCGTTTCGATTTACTTTTGACATATAGTCTCAGAGCAACTGTAAATTATATTTTCTACGCACAAGTAGCGCCTTTCCTTGTATCGCTGTGAGCGAGCAACGTACAAACGCCTCTTTGCGAAGTGTTGTTTTTGCCGTGCAAAGCAAATGTAATCATGAGTAACATTGGCTTCACTTTCTTTGTGCTTTGCCTGGGGAGTTCCTCCTCCAGTTTATTTATCGATCTCTATAGTTTACTGCAGATCATCAAATGGATCCGTTCCCGTGTAGCCGGGGTCTTAGTTTTAGACGAACCCATCCAATAACGAATGAACAATTAAGAAACCCACCATCTCTCGATCTTCTTGTTCCTGACGTTTTTCCATCTCCAAGCGAGATAAGCGGATCAACTCAGCCTCTATCATTTCGATCTAGCATAAATAGAAACGAATGCAAAAACGTCATCAGTAACAACGAAAGTAAGGATTCCAAATGAAAACGAGAGAAGCAGTAATAGGTCTGATTGTTATAGTAGGAACAAAACAAGTCAATCACAGAACAAAACAATGATCAACATCACCACAATAAACTATTGGGGGTAGTGCTAGTACCATGGAGATGGCATCAGCAGTGGCGTAAGTGTGCGTGAAAACCGTACTAGTGTTGGATCAATAGTGGTGACAGCGCTTGTGATGTTGACACTGTTGGTTATGGCACTTACGATCAAACTGAAACGACTGAAGATGCTCCTGGTACTAGTGCTAACAGCCCTGATACAAGTGGCTCCTTAAAGTCGCATAGTGGGCAATAGTCCGATTTGTATTTTACAAAGATAGACAGTTACTACTTGTTGCACTTTAAAACCTATTGTTAAAGATAGGAGCGCTAATATTTGGAAGTTAAAATTTGAGATGGCGCTCGTCTTCGATGTCTTACTCACTTTATGATATTTAAAGTTTATGCTAGCCACCATAAGTAGCGACCCCGCGACTGACGAACTGCTAGTTCTAGGATTGGTGACAATAGCTAGCGGTTCCAGTAGTGCTAATGCTGGTGCAGTTAGATAGTGTCCGAGACAACGTCACCAATTTTGCTGTTGAGTATATGATGGTGTCGGTGGTGGTGGTGCTATACATTGTGCTATTTGTGGTGCATGAGGATGCATAATTTACTGATTATGAGATGGTACATAGAATGCGTTATACCTGCTTTCTAATCCTAGTTAATTTGGTGTCCCTTTGATATTGAAGTATCTGGAATGCCTGCTTCTGTGCCTCTTCCTGTAACATTAAAGAAAATAATTTATTATACTTGGGCTTCGCAACTTTGATATCTATAATGTTGATTGAAACTGTAGATATTTATTCGATTAATATGTAAGCAACCTGGAGTGGGTAAAGAGCAGACTTACGCATTTTCTTACACAGTAAAATTTCTCAAACGTTATGTATCGTGAGTCAAACAACCCAGATAGCTAGTTGCAACGTACAAGGAATAATTTCAGTGCCAAATTCAAGCATTTAACACCATAATTAATTAGCAGTGTGATTCATGGCTATTAAATAATGTCATTTGACTTGACTTAATTGGAGCTCGATCGGACGAATAATGTGTGTGCAGTATCACAAGCTCTCCACAAAATCATATTTCTTTTAACAAGTTACTCGAGGTCGGATCCAGAGGGCTTAGACATGGAAGTATATTTCGATTAATGAACAAATGATCGATTGAATGAGATTTTCATATTTCCCTTTAACTTCTGCTAACAATATCACTTACAACATACTGCCATATGCGCCTATTTGTTGAAAAGTAAAGAGGGTTTTGAGAAATAATGGAATTGTATCTCATATATAGCCTTCGCACTGCTTTTCACGAAAAAGAATTTCATAAGCTCATGGGCTAATAAACGGGAGCTCTGTTTAAATGCGTAAATGAATAACACATGACCAAGCTTCAGTTTCATGCCCATGGACTTAAGTGCCGGTGAATGAGGTGTGAGATCGTCTAAGTGGTTGGCATATCAATGGTATCTGGTACTTGTTCGGTCAAGCAATAACAAGTTTTTCCGTAAATTTCTCCAAATTGGACACTTCGCTTTTACATAGCTCCTCCCCAAGGGTTACATATGGGCCCTGGTAAAGAAACACAAATTGAAACCTAATGCTCTCACTAATATGTGAAGATGGCTGATGTTCCATCAACCAAACCAATGCTTTAAAAATCTCTCAAAATTTACCTCTGTGACAATGCGCTTTAGAAGGTCCTTCCTCTGTGTATCACGTTCGCCAAGAACAGATTCAATGTCTTTGTCTGACTGCACCGAACTAGAATAGAGGGCGAAGTAGGGGGAATTTACATTGGGGGAACTATTTTCCCCACTCCTTTACACATTGTCTGCTCCTAATTTCTGGTTGTAAACCGATTGCTGTTCCATGTTTATAGCAACATGTAATTCTTACGGCGATACTTTAAAAATTGAAAGCTTGTTTCTTATGGGTATTTTAACATTCAGGACACCTAGTTCTTCTTTAGAGAAAGCCAAAGCTCTATCACTACTAAGGAACAAGCATTGATAATTATCTTCTCCCCTTTACAGCTACTCTTGGGCAATCCGCCAGCAGCTTTTAGAAAATTTCAAAAACAAACCATAATTGATAAATTGTATTTGTGGGAACTATAGGAAAAATCGACCGTCGTGGAGTTCTGACACCGCCCTTTCAATCACTAAATCAAAATATCCTTTCATACTTCGGGGAGAAATAATGGAATTATATCTGAGATATAGCCTTCACACTGTTTTTCACGAAAAAGAATTTCATAAGCTCATGGGCTCATAAACGGACATTAAGACAAAGGTCAAAAGCCCGGCGAAATACCTCAGATCGGTAAACTATCCATTGAGTCACTAGGCACTGCAAGCCCTCCACGATCTGTTTTTGCATAAAATTGCAACAAAAGCCTTGTCTTAGATAAGCAAATGCTTCAAGCAATTGTGGCACAGATAAAAAGTAAGTCCCTATTGAAATCTGTGATAACTTACTGAATGCCTTTTATATGGGTTCGTAATTAAATTGGACTAGTTTCCCATACTTAGCATAGTTTCTTTTTGGATGCAAATTATTCTTCATGTCTAAAGGTTCTACTTTTAAAGCCATTTCCAACCCAGTTAATAAGCTGCTGAAATGCAATTTTTTGCTTAGTGTGACTTGAATATGCCAGAACGGAGCCTCGCTGTCTTGCAATGTTACTTGAATACATTATAAACGGTTGACCATTCTGCCCCAGTCCCTTTTACGTGTAAAATGCAACCGTTGCTATGACGTCAAATTTGCTAATATAAATAATCATCGCAATCCTTGCTCTTCACTTCACAAACGCACTACCAAACAACGCGCGTCTTCAATACTGCCCTTTTAACCCACTCTCCATTTCCTTTTCGAAATGTCAACGATCATAGCTGCAATAGTGCGTAACAACGCACCCATCCTTCCTAAGACAGGACCGCCAAAATGCATATCCTTGTCTTTAATTACGAAATCAATAAAAGAGCTCTCAGAAGAGAGAGGTTCATATCAACAAACTATATGTTCGTATCTAAAGTACAGATACCGCGTACCTGCGACAATCGATGCCTTAGTTGGTAGGGCAATAAAGAGAGGAATTAAATCAAAGTCGATTATCTGTGTGGAAGGGCGATATCGACTTGCGAAAGTAGCTAAAAGGGTGAGCACGAAGGACAGTTTATCAACGCAGAAGCGTATGGCCCTGGGGGCCGACAATCCTCGACAAACTGTCAAGAATACAAAGTTACAAAAGAACAATAGTTCTAAATCATTGGGAGAAGCAAAAAGGAAAGTTTTTAAGAGAAAGTCTTCATACAGTGAAAGCCCTGCACCAAACAAGAAGGCAAGGAAAGTGGAAAACACAAAGGTAGCGACAAGAAAATCTACATCTAAAATATTGGAAGGAGGAAAAGGTGAGAAGATGATTCGTCGTCGTCTGTCGGCAAAGAAAAGATGTCCTTACCGGTCAAGTGCCATCCGTGCATTGATTGGTATTAACGGAATGCACTGAATGATGTATTTTGTTTTGTTTGAGGAATATGTGATGCATGTAGAACTTTCATGATACAATACTTGTAAGATCTTAGTAGAAGCAGCATTTGACTGCGCGTGTCATGTTTGTAAACATCATTTCTCCCTATTTCTATTGTTATAACCCCATTACAGGTTGCATTTATTGCATTCTGGAAATTTAGTAGCATGTAAATTGCATGGCACGAATGACGCGAATCTTAAATGTTGATATACGTTACAAGATTGTAATTATATTGTGACTGAATACGGACTGAAATTATCCCTTTAAGATAGATTCAAATGCTTCAAGACTTCTCTTTGACTATAACACTGTAAAATTGGAATATCGTAGCGGCGGATATGCCTCGCTAATCCAGATGAAGTGTCGATGACATCAAGTGGGACTTTACAAAGGTTTCGAAATAACAGTGAGGGTTTACCTTAATTATGTAGTTAAATGTTTCATTAATAAATTGATTCTGGTAAAGTAGCCGCCCCTCCCCTCACCCCCACCTTCGTATTTCAGGAATTGTTTAATTGCTAGGGTGGTTAACACCGTAACGCGACTTTCAATCCTACTTCTACAACAAATCGGAAGAGAATCACATGTTTTGTTACTGTAATCTATCGGCGCTGTTTGCAAGTCAGTGATTTGGAAATTTGGCTTTCGAAAATATGGACTTGCATTAAGTCCATTTACCAGGTAATTCTTCATTGACGGAGGGTTGTCAATTTATTCATATTCGTGTTCTAGGGGTCCTGCCGATAAAGTGTGGAGGGCAGATGGTGGATGCAATCTCCCATTATATTCTGTTTCGTTTTTGATGATTTTTGACGATTTTTCCCTAATAGCCCGGCTTCGATTATTGGTTGCGGCAGTGTCGTTTGTCTGTGCACCAATTTTCAAGCGCTGATAAACACAACTTTCTTGAAGATAAAAGTAAAAATGGTTCACAAAACTGTCATATGTTTAAGTACAATGTACATATTTTTAACTATATACGTGCTTAATCCGTAAACTCTTTTGTCACAAATCCTTAACGATAAGAGTTTCATAGAAATTGATGTGATGCTTGCTTGTACCTACAAATTTTCAATATTGATTCTTAACTTTTGTTGGAAAAATTCAAGAGTATCAAGGTCCATTTTATTAACGCGAAGCTACAATTTGGAATGATCAGTTTTGAAAAGAGACCTGAGTGCTAGAGAATATGTCACCACCGGTATTAGAACTCGGATCCCACGCATTCGTGGGCTGTGCTCTACAAGCTGAGTTAGGTGATCCCCGGTGTTAACATATTTCTGGAGCTTCCACATTAGCGACCGACTACCCACCGGGTTGACATGACATACAGCTCAAAATGGTGAGCGATATAAGTTAACATCGGCGGTCATCTAACTCAGTTGGTAGAGCACAAGCCGCGATAGCGAGGTTAAATGGATCCAGTCCGAGCGATGAGATATTTTCTATTTCCCTAATACTTTTCCAAAACAATTCAAAACACTTCATTTTCTCTAGTAAACGGTCTTGGCGTTTACTAATTTTCTCGAGATATTTAGGAGGGCGTTAATAAAATGGGAGGCGTTTAACAGAGAGAGGCGTTTATTTTCAAGAACATGAAAAACTTTAAATGTATTTTCAGACAGAAAAGATATGTTACCTAACCCTAGAGTCCATTATTCAAAAAAAAAAGAAAAAAAAAAGTAAGTGCATGGTCACACATATTAAGTTTCGCTTTTATACTTGCCGCCTTATTCTAATGCGTGAAATTGGTTATAACTGCTGTTTCTAATATAAATGCCTATCCTACCAGGAGGGGGCTTAATAGCACATGGGTGTTTATAAAATAACTACTTAAAAGTGTGCGTATATATGGAGAGTGCCGTTCAAAAGAGCGTTAGCATTTATTGGAACAACTACGGTAAATGTAGCTTAAAAGAGGAACAAGACGCGATTGGTTAATGGCGACGTGGGCTGTGTTAATCACCTTATGTAAATATTTGATCGGTTGATTTAAATCAAGTGAGAGGGAAGACACGCTACCACTACAAAATATGTGCAAAATATGATTGGTTGAAGTTCAGCTCCATTCGTAATGGTCGTATCGTATCGTCATATCATGGGCTTGATATTAACCCCATCCCGTAATCGCCACGTCTCATCCTGTAGCAGCTAACATTGCCGTGTGTACCCTTAGATGCATATTACACCAAACAAGTATATTCCAGTAAAGAAACTCCTTAATTTCTGTTATTCCGAAATAGTATCTGTTACTCTGATACTGTTTCCTAATATCCTACGACCCAACTATCGTGGAACATGGTTTTGTTGCCTCTATAAAGTTAAAATCTAGAGGCATGATCTGTAGGCATTATTATTTTTCAGTCGAGTTGCTATTATTTTTACTAACATTTGAAAGCTTGAGGGCCATCTCAAGCAAGTTTTTGAACATCTAAGTAATAACGGACTATCTCTGCTTGTCCTTGCATTTAATGATCTTGCATTTTAAGTTACTGAGTTCAGATAGGATTAAGGTATTAATGGATAAGATAATGTTGCCCTTCAATAATTGTAATGCCCTTAAACATTACATTTCAATGCTTCACTACTGGTGATCTATCTTCGAAACCATCCCTGGGCAACCATTCACACTACGCTTCCCCCACCAAAATTGTCAGCTTCCTCTTCATACACAAACAGTGTTTTTATTGACAAACAGATTCCGTTCATGACTGACTGACAATACAAAAATACAAAAACGTCGTACATGAATGCCTATCAGAGCTTCTCCTCTCTCCGCTTTTATTATTCGACAACTAACTTCATACACGAGAGCTCCATACCACGTCGTATCTCCTAACGAATCCAAACTATGACTTCTGCTTCCACATTTTTTCAGCTGTTCTTCAACGTTAGTCTACTTATCGACAATACAAACCCTTCATTGAGTGGCAACACCAGTTCCTCAAATCTCACCTTCTACTACGCACTGGGCACCTAGTTATCAACCCTCTGTAACAAATACATATCGAGGGAAAAATTTGATGTTTGCTCTGTAAGTATTGTGATCAAAAAACAAAACGCTAGGACATTCAAAGATTCCATAGTAATGTCTTTTCTTCTTGCTAGTTTTCAAAGTTCATACCCGAGGTTTGAAACCTGCACTAAGACTATTTTTTCTCTAGCCGGATACCGATTGTTAATGTCGAGAACATCCATCTTTGTTGGAGACTCAAATGAGTGCAAAGGTCTTCATTCAGAGGCTACAAGCTCGAGAAAATTCTCCTGAATTAATAGATCTAACGGTCCTCATTATTCAGAAGTGCCATCATCCGCTCTGGCGCTGAATCTAAAATTTGACTATATTCCTCTGCAATATTTGGGCTCCGTTGCCTACACCGACCATCATGCGAAGAGTATGGTACAATTACATTTTGTTTCGATTAATTTGCTCGTGGATGTACATTATAGCAGATGAAGTTTGTTCAATATAAATCCATGCTATTCCTTACGTATCGTGTAACCTTATTTTCCCTTAATGCATCATGCATTAAGAAATCACCTCAGTCAGTAGTAAAAAGGAATACACTTGCTGTACAAAGAAAATCACAATTGACAATAACCATACAAAGTAAGAGAGTTGGTCATGGCTCCTTAGTTGAAGTCATTTGTAACTTGCCCTGCGCATGCGTCATATTACAGGCTGTAAACTCAATAGCAAACGCTTTTGCACTACATGTACCTTCTTAATGCATTCGTTTTGATGGCGTCCTGTGACTCGCAGTACGCCTCCCATATTTTCTGATGGTTCTCAAGGTCTTCCAGTACGAATGACATAGCTCCTAAAATCAAAAGATGGTATAACGTCAGAACCACAGGAACAACAGGTCTCGTAAATTCTATGTAATTCAACAGAAGGTACAAAAACGGTGCTATTTTCGCTTCACTTCCCTTTAAATCACATTTCTTCCCTGATCTTAACCATCCCTAAATTGTAAACAATACCTAAAAAAGCGGAGCAATGAAACAAAGACAGTATGATTTAAGCGTTCATTTTCGCAGACTGTACCTCATTTTGTTGAGCTTCATCTATTCTCGGCTCTTGAGCGCCAAAATATTCATATTTCATTCCTAAAATTGGTTGTTTCCAACTAATATTCCTAATGACAAGGACACGCAATCAGACGGACCGACGCCCCTTCCAGTGCCCTGCATTAAGACTATCAGCGGAAGATGCACCATGCGGAAAACGTAATCTTACTATAAATACCAGCACCCAGCAAGGCGGTCGCAAAAGTGACATGATCTTAAACGCAATTGTAACAACACGATTTCTTTAATTCTATACTTAAAATGTTTCTCAGGTCACTGCCCTGTATTATGCAAACAAATAAAAAAGTACTATATGTGATGTTCACGGTGTCCATCATCTCTTTTTCTAATTAACCAGCATGCAACCAATCACGACACCAGTTCAAAAATGCAGGTATATTCCTATGATCAAATTGCCTTGACAAAAAAACGTATGTAGAGTTGAGGTTTATGACTCGCAGGAATTCTTGGCGTATTCTTTAATTTGTCTAGAATTAATGCAAATTAGAAGAGTGTGGTGGAGTGAGTTTTTCAAAGTGATTAATTTGTTAATAAATATCAATCTTCTAGTTATCGAGACCTTGTAGGAATAAAACGGCCTTTCTCGTGACGTCGCTTAAAGTCAAACCGAAACAATGATGATAAGAGGAGTCTGGAGTATTTACTGCCAAATTTACTTAAGTCCAAGCTGTCTATCGAGGACATCCACGGTTTCCGGAAAAGTGTTTGCTATTACCATGTGCCCGATGGATAGAGGTTCTCCAGGTGTTTCAAAGAAAACTGCTGGGTACGCACCCTTCCCTTCAACAGGTGTAAACTTGCCTCCAGGTTTCTCTCGGTTCCAAACAGTTGCATCCACGGAACAGTTTCGGGGAAGATGGTAAATAGAGGTGCAGAACTTCGATTGAAAAAATCCATGAATTACACATTTTATGGTGAGATTACTTTGCTTGGAAAATGCACCCAAGAAAAAACTGAGACGTGGATGCTAAGGTAGCAGAGAATTTGAAACGGTTGCATTATTTTAAAAATATTTACAGGATCATGAATTTTATCGGTTTATATTCTTCTCATAACTTTGGGATTACGGAGCTATAGGGCCAGGAGGCTTCAAACAGGTTGCTTTGAAGGTAAATGTTCAAGCGATTTCCGAGAAATATGTCTGTTATTACAAGTGCCCGCTTTATACAGGTAGTTGTATGGAAGTTTGACCATGGTTTGGCTCGTTCCTAGCAAATGTGTCCGCTACTGCCAGATGTCCGCTATATAGCATGTCCTTTATGGAAGGTTGTACTGCACTTAAAAGAAAACTTTTAAAATAAATAAGTCGGCTAATCAATTTCATCAAAGCAAGATCAATACAAGGAGAAACTTGAATAGATCCACAGCGCATGCAGTTTTTGTGGCTTCACTTCACTATATAAATACGGCTGGGACTAAAACGGAGTTAATGTATAGATAGGGGACTAGTTTGAAATTAATGGTATAACTCAATGATCGCTACTGATGATAAAGAACACAGTCTATTCTACGAAACAGGTGTTAAGGGTGTTTGAGATGAGGTGATGGAAGGCAATCAGAAGCATTTTACTTCCTGCACACACGTTGATTCTTGTGTCGCAAATTCATTGTAATCACGAATCCGACGCTATCTAGTCGTTTCTCTTTCTCTACAGAATCTTTTAAAAAATAGGTCAACGAACTTACGAAGTATTTCTTCTTTTCGTAGCCTTTCTGACTCCTCCGTCGTAATTTTGACGAGTTGGTCAAGCCTTTGCCTTCAAAAAAAAAAAATAAGCACAAAAAGTGAGTACAAATAGTCAAAAAGATTTTCAAGTCTGACTAAAATCTCTAATGATGAAAGGTATATTAGTAGAAGGAGTCGCTGAAAGCATCTGTAACATGGTAAATTCAGATAACAATGGTTATATACGTCTGCATCTGGTACAGAACAAAAAACGCAAGTAACACTCAAATCAATATTGTAGTTGAAGCATTTTTGGTCTGGCACCCTCCAAAACACAAAACGGCAGCATAACAGCCTTTAATGATAGAACGTAATGTACACCCTTGCTGGATTTTGAAAAGAGGTCACCAGAAATAGCAAAGAACAATGTGCGTTGACTTCAGGGGAAAATCAGCATCAAGCTCTTTCCGTGGGCATTCATCAGTTGGGGAAATGGGAGGGTCACATCGTCCTCACTTTTTGAATGAAGGGTCGCTGAATACTATTTACTCCCCTCCCTTTTGTAACGGGTGTAAAGATTTTTTCTAGAGATGTACAATATATAATAGCATCGACATTGCTTAATACGCACATCAGTTTTTAGTCGACGTAAAGTGTCATAAACTGTATCTCGAAACAGATGAGACTAGCAGATGCCCTATTAAAATTGACCCCCCCGGTGCTTAAACATAATGATTTTCCGTTGTACGGATGTCAGACGTTTGGCACACAATTATATGTAGTCTTGAGGAAATTTGTCCGTCATTCTGTAGTTTAACAACTACGGTTAGCGAAATTATCGCAAGAGGTCATCATCATTCTTCTTGGGTGTTCAAACATAAATCTGTAACCTTCTTCGAAGACAGCTTAAATTAGTTTTCAAAAGAACTGTTTATTTGCAGCGTTTTATGCTCTGCATGCGTTTTCACACGGGATTTTTCTGCGATTTACACTTTCGCTTTGTCAAATGGCAAGGTTAACTACGATTCCGAGAATTTACAGAGGCCAGAGTCTGGCAGAGACGTTTAGCAAATGCAATTTTCAACTTTGTGCCGAAACATTAATTTTCAAACCATATTAAATCAACAATATGGTAGGTTTCTGAGAAACGTGGTTGAAGCAGTCGAGGTAAGTCTTCTTGGCCTGACATACAAACTTACCTAATTTTTTTCACTAAAAAAATCAAGGCCGGAAAAATGGAGCTTCAAATTTCCCAGAGAAGATTGATTTTTTCGTCTTTCAAGTGTTTAAATCCTTATATATTTGACCGATTTACTTTTTGTGCTGCTAAAATGGGGGACTCTCAATTGATGACTCACAAACCCTTTTTAGTTTATCATTAGTGATCATGCATGACCCCCCACTAATGCTAATCTGCTCCTCCTCAGCTACTTAACAATGTGCTCTGATATAAACTTTGCACATTAAAATCAAATATGTAAAATATATATAAAATATGTGTACCAATTCTTTTTTGGAAAAAGATACCGTAAATGTTACTTAAGGCTAGTTTTTGAAAATAAACCTAAAAACTATAAAAGAGGGCCCGATTTGATAAATATAGAAAACTATGAGCCCTAAGGTCAGACTACGTGAAAGCAACTAGATCAACCGTTGATCAACTGCGGCTGCGTCGATTATTGTTACACCAATATTACAAGTTCCCCATTTCTTTTGAAGATCAAATTTTGATTCGTCCAAATCTGATACGGAAAATGGAAACTTGGTAGTGGTGGTAGTTCTGTCTTTCACGATATCTGCCATTTCAACTCGCGTACTCTCATCTATTTGTTGTAATTAAGCTATTATGACGTCAGTGGATTATGACCGTTAACAAAACATGAGAAAATGTTTAAAGAATAAGAATGTTTAAAAGAATCTAATTTTCTTAGCTCGTGACATGTTTAGTAGTCAGTCTGATCTTGTTTTCTGTCATGAATTTCAAAAAATGCCTATCAAGACTCCCCGGCATTTCCATCCATCACCCAAAACCCGGTAGATTCTACAAATCTGTGTGATTTGCAGAACTCGGATCTTTGTCATTTATAAATTTAACCAATAATCAGCATTATGCAGTATACAGTTTGCAGAAGGTATCTGTGAAACAGATTGACATCAGCTAAACTCCTCAATAACCAGCACAATGTTACAAACAGAAACCCAATGGTGGGAGCTTAACATTTTAACTTTGATTTGTGACTTTGACTTAATACATGGCAATCCTTTAATAAACGCCGAGTAAAATACTTCCCTAACCTTCTCCCACAAATCCATCATTAAGAAACGTAATGAAAATAGAAACGATATTCTGATTCATAAGTCAATAACCCAGCAATTAATCAAATCGCATCTATGACCAATTAGTTTAATTAATGGAAGTATAAATAAGCGGACGAACCAATTTATTGATCAGATTTAATACAAACATCGAATTGACTAATTAATACATACGCAAATATGTAAACAAAAAAGTCAACAATTAAGTCCCTTTTAAAACGCGCATGCGTTTAACACAACTGCACATTGATTAACTAGATATGACTTTATGACAATTCAAGATGGAGATACTGATTCGACAAGAGATAACGTGGCTTGTTGCTGGAGAAAACATTAAATTGGTCAGTTTCTTAAGACTTGTGCAGACGTCCATTGAACGTCTCAAAACTCGCCGTCTTTCAGCATATAATACTGAAAGATAAATGTAAAATTTACTAATTTTAAGAAACGCACGGTCATGTTTCGTTATCACGTTCACAGCAGCAAGAAGTAGCTTAAGTCGTTGTTGGAAATCCCAAGTGGATACATATATTCGGTATTATGCTTCATCAAATACAGAATAAGGCTCCTTTCTGAAACAAACTTCCTAATAAAACAAAAATTTTACGTACGTCGCAGATGTTACATGACAGAATGGCGCAACACGTGCCGGCCTTCATTAGTATACGCAGTAAAGTTTCCAAACTTTTACCAAATCGCGTAAACAAAGTCAAGTCAACAGATCCCAAAACAGACTCGGCAATAGGACAGCATTTGATTGAAAACCCATCATGTGCTGACGACTATCAAGATAATTCATTTAGGGTATTAGCCAAAGCCAATCTCCTTTTGATCTTGCCGCTTTAGAAGCTGCATTAAACAAAGAAGCCGGTACTCTGTCGAAAAAAGAATTTGTTTACAATTTACGCCTTTATCAATAACACGAGTGGCAGAAAACGTTTCGCTTTCGTGACCGTTGTTTTCTAGGAGCTTCTCTATTCTTATAAATTCACCGTACTAGCTTTCTCATTTCACTCCATACGTTTCCTGTGATCAGTGTATGGCTAAAACGTTTAGCAAAATGAATCCGTTACTTAACGCAATACTCCAATTTTGTACCACAAACCAACTATTTAGAACCAAAATGTAAAGAAAAATAGTGTAACATCTCCTTAAACTCTTAATGGGCTCTCAACTCGCAAGATAAACTTAGCAGGATTGACCTCTCCAGGAGTACACTTGATTAAACAACTTTTGTACACTGAATATAGGTCAGTTCCAACCAGAATATTCTTCAAATACTAATCTTACTCTATGTACTAAGTCTGTGATAGCATCATCCGTTCTGGATGGTATTCAAGTTCAATTCCTAGTAGAGATACTTTAATGACCCACCTGTCTTGTTCTAAATCGTCTAGTAATGCCTCTGTGTTCCTTGACCTATATTACAAAGAAATTTAAGTAAAATGTACGGTAGCTAAAGAGTAAAGATACGGTAACTAAAAGAGTACAGAGGTCGAAAGCATACTGAAACCAAGCTGCTATTAAATGAAAGCTAATACTTGTACTGTCTCTTACTGCCAAACTTATAGTTTTCAGAAAAATCATTCGAGGTATCTGAGCGAATGTGCATCAAAAAAAGCCTGTATTAACTTTCTTTGTGCAGTGGTTCCTAAAGTGGACGGTACCATTCCGTTGGGGATGGTGGAACCATTTAAGGGGATGGTGAAAGAAAACGGAGTAGTTGGCGCTAGATTGAAGATGACAGGTTTATTACTGATTTTACATTTAATTTATGTTTCTGATCAACCTGTTACTTACAGAGTTCCAACGCACCACAAACCACCAAGCACAAGCTGTTTAACTGTCTAATAATAATCTAAAGTATCACGTTATTACACTCATGGTGTCCCGTTGCATTACGTACGGCCGCAGTGCATGCGTAGAACGGGTGACAAAAGATCCTGAACATTTTCAGGTCATCTAATTGCACATCGTGTGCTTTCACAATATTTTTAGTACAGTACTTCGACAAGTGGAAGGGTACGTCTTGCCAGCATTCCTCAAACGTACAATATAAGAGCATGGAAGGAGAGATATGAAACGTATATGAAGCTAAGAAGCTTTGACAAAAGCAATACCCGCTACGCAAGTAACATCACCTTTATGGCAGACTCGGAAGAACAACACTATAACAAAATAAACTACAGTCATAACGGGAACGAGGCAACAGAATGAGGTTTCTTGCAAAATCAAAGCTGCATGAAACATAATGGATCGTCGACGTCAACACGTGGCAGGAACCAAAACTAATTTTGTAGTCGTCAAGAAGTTCTCAAAACCTTTGTCATTAACAGTGGCTGAATAACATCATGGTTTTAAAATGTTCGCCTTCCACAAATTCCCATACCTTACTTTATCCAGATACCCTTTTTGCTATTCAAGAAAATAAGGCGAGAAGAATTAAGTGGAATACCTTACCTTTCTGACATCTGTAAAACTAGGCAAACCGTGTCGTTCATCAAACTGTCCTCTACGGTGGAAAAACAACAAGGCACTATTCAGACCGAATTACTTCAATTACATACCCATGGATACAATTTAACTCATCGGATTCAGAAAATAGCAAGTCATTCGTACATTTGGCACTTCCTCACTTGATCTTTGACGTTTTTACCAGCTAAACAGTCTGTGCTGAGGCCCAGCTTCCCCTTCCGCCACAATATAATAAGAACTAAACTGATATATCTTAAGTGTTAATAGCACTAAAAAGAAGCTAGATAATTTATGTTCTCCGTGTTTTCCGTCAGCTAATACCGGAAAATCATATTTTCGTAGGTCTCAACGAGGAGATTGACAGACGGTGCTCTGCAGTTGCAATGGCATCAAAGCAAGTACCATCAAAATAGCAAAATATTTGTCTGCTTATGGCTCCTTATTCTATGAAGGTTTCAACTTATCATTTACTCTTCTCAAGGAGATCAACTAACATCATCATCATCATCATCATCATCATCATCATCATCATCATCATCATCATCATCTTGCGGTCTCGGCCGAGATAGAATTGACTACACCCTTCTATTATTCCCTATCAGTTATAACTCCTAAAAGGCCTTCCTTGGCAATAGATGCATCTTTATGTATCCTGTCTGGAAAGGTTAACTTACGAGACCGATTGTGAGATGGCGGGTGATTCCATAGTACAAACGACGAAACACGTTCACCTGTGGCACTTGCACAATGCCCAGCAAACTGGACACGTCTCTTTTGGACGAAGGTTGATAATCTTGGTAGGTCTCCATATATCATTTCTAGAGTTGAATGGTTTTGCCATGAAAAATTAAGTACTCTTCTAAAAAGAAGAGTATAACATCCATCTAAACAGCACTGCTGTTTTGCTTAAAGAGTCCAACTTTCAGATCCATATAGTAAGATTGGTTCAATAATGGGCGAAAGACTTGGATTTTGATGTTGGTGCTGATCTTAACACTTCCATCATTTCATAACAATAATCCGTATGTTGCACTGGACAAAGATAGAGCATCCCATTTACAAAAAGATGAAGGCATCACTTTATAGACGATGGAGTGAACGAGAAGCAGTCACAAATCCTGGCTTCAATAGTTCATCAAAAGGGGTCGTTCCTGCCAAACATAAATGTCTTCAAAGGAATAAGTGCTCATAAATACTCTTTAAAATGATACTATCTAAGAGAACTACTTTGATATCTGTTTTGGTTAAACTTAGCCTCACGTTTGCTGCAACTTCCATGCTTTACCTTTAAAAGTAACCACGCGTGGATCACGACTGCGTCCAGGAAAGAATGTATTTCACAACCATATGTGGTTCTGTAACAATACAGATAATCATTTGTCCGCATTATTGTCACTGTCATTCAGGAACGCAACGTTTCAACTGCATGCTGTTAGTCTTCGTCAGGCGATGTGTCAACTTTTTTTGTGTTACAATATGTGGTTCTGTTTTCCCTATGTATCTTTTGTAAGCTGTTTTACGAAATACCATTGCTCCGCAGCATCAAAAAACAATGGGCAGACCAAAAGATTCACATTGCAGAAAATCTTACGTAGGAATAAACAGATATGGTTTGATAGAATCTATAACGGTGATAAAACTAAGAGTAATTACGGAGATACAAGGTAACCTTGTTAAAAGCGACCACTTGCAGAAATTACCTGATTTGAGATCATTGATCAATTTCTTCCGGTTACTTTCAATTTCTTCATATCTCTTATGGATTTCAGATTGGTTCTTCATCTCCTCCTATCAAAATATAAATTCACTATTTTCTTAACAGACGTCTTTAAGGTGTGCTCAAGATTCACACATTTACTTCATTTTAAAATGTAAAGGTATTGAAGTATAATATTTATAAAGGAAATGAGAGTTAAAGTCCCAACAGACAGTTATGAGTATAACAACGTATAGACGATAATGATTGACTGTAAGTCAGATAACACATAAAACTGAATTTCACAACAAAGCCGTCCTTGGTCATAGCTACAACAACAGCACACACAGCCACCATAAAAGGTGAAGTCATTTTCGCAAATGGATGTCGAGGGCGGTTCGTTACTGAAAAAAAGCTTATAAAAATGCGTATTTCTCAAGTTGAAATAAGTATCTAGTATATCAAATGCTTTATTAGTACCAAATATATTTAGGTAACTAACTGCCACTGCGACTGGCATTCATTGCGTAGCTCCACTTGCACCAAACCCCAAAGGCTGCAATGTGCTTGTCACAATCAACTACCAACATCCACGATCTTCTACAATGGGTCTGTACTGTTCATCCCGTTTCGTTTGCACATTGCTCAAACATATACACCTGAAAAATTAAAATGTGTTTTTAATGTAAGTCTTTAAATCTTTGAAATAATAACTTTCAATCCACCTTGCAGTTAAAAGGCAATACTTACAAATGCAACCATGGACAGAACTTTCTGTCGTTCCTGATGAGCTTGTGTGATAAGTTGTGCATTTTCAGATTGTGCATCTAATATCTGTTGTTCAAGTTCTAATCTCTGTTGCCTTTTTAACTCCTATTACGAGAACAGAAAAGACAAATACTTTATGCGAAAGTTAACTGATTGTCGAGCTTCATGATACAATCGGAAAATAAAAGCTTTAAATAACGTTATACGCGTAAATGTTAGAACTTCGCATGGTACAACTGTCCAAGGACCTAGTACACTAGCACGCTTTACAGGTATGGTTTCTATTTACGCCGATCTCATTTTTTATCTGACAAATGTCTTATCAAGCTCTCAAGGGCCGAGACGTGATGGGGCTATAAATCATGTACAGAGAATTCACACAGCTGTCGTTCGCTTATATACGAACGGAAGTGCCCATGAACCCCGCTACGTTCACCACTGGCCACGCGGACATCTCGAGATAGAAAATACAGACAGTGAGCAGGCCTATAAGCTCTGTTGATGTTTACCGTATACGATGAGTTGCACCATCAGCACATAGACAAAAACATGTGGATTACCAAAGGGCCTTCTACCTTAAACACAAGTGCTTTTCTCCCACAACATTAAATGGAACACAAACTTTGTGTAAGTGAAGGTTTGATAAAGGATAACCTAACACTGTCACATTGTCATATTTAATACCGAATGCAACTTTTGGAGAGTTATAGATTTGTAACTTATATGTAATAATAATAATAATAAAATAATAATAATAATAATAAGTACCCGCACATATTTTAAGAAGAGCACTGGTTATGTAAATTGTTTGGTATATCACTTTATATTTCCTCTGCGAGTTATACGAGTCTGTAGATGAATATCGTGTTTTTAAAAGAGATTTTTCGTAGACCTGAACTTGTTTTTGACAGATTCAATACGGTTATTGAGTTCCCAGTCTCCCGTAGTATTTTGGTCATGGACGATTTGAGAACCAAGATAGCGGAACTTCTGAGTGCTTTTGATAGGTTTGCCATCAAAAGTTATCCCATTGTGGGCATACATATGACCACCATATACGAATTTACGATTGGTAGTCATAGTTTAGGTTTTTCTTGCATTCACTTTAAGCTTGAATCGTTTAAAAACGGAAGCAATCAGCGTAAGTGTCAATTGGAGAGAAGCAAGCGAAGCCGATACAAAACGATATCATCAGCGTAACCTGCCTAATCTAGTTGTGATGACCCGACTGTGGGTCCTCACTTAAAAGTTGCACAATTTTCACGAGTGGTAGGTTTCTGTGCCTGAATTTGAAGAAGTAATGTCCCTTAGTGGTCGCATTGGGTCATGAAAATTCGCATGACAAAATCAATAAATATATTGAACAGTGGAGGGGATTCAGGCCCACCTTGTCGACCACCAGCAGTCGTTGGAACATTTTTTCCTTTAATACCTATGGTAGTTTTTGAGTATAAGTTTTGAAGGATATCGATGAGAGTATTATTTTTATGTTTCGGTGGTGATCGTAGACGTATCGATCTCCACAGCCAGGATCTAACGATGTGGTTGAAAGCGGTTGATAGATCGACAGAAAGTAGATGTAGATTGATCAGTTATGATTTGCTGAAAGCGTTTGGTTACAATTGTAGCATCATCAGTACCACTATTTTGACGAAAGCTGTATTGGTCGTCCGTCAGTTGATGTTCATACCATTAACAACTAGGATTCACGGAATCAATTTATAACACACTGGTCATAACAAACCTTCTAATATGAGCACGGAAAGTAATTTATGGGAAATACAATGGGCAAAGCACAGATCGTGCATTGTAAGCACTGTCATAAACTACATTTCCCCTGATATGGAGCAAAATTTTGGAGGAGAGGAAACAACATCCAACCTCTAGTAACCTATTATAATCAACTGAGTCAACTGTAGTCACTCGTTTTGTGCTGCTTGGTTGTGTACGTACCTTTTCCTTCTCCCGTTGCAAGATGGCTTCCTAACGAGAGAGAACAAGTAAGGAAGTAAATCAAGTCACCATTAAATTCAATCCAAGGGTCAACAGGTACTCGCAAACATACTATCGGTTACATCTGCAAAAGTGCCAAAAGACCAAAAACGTAAACGATAAACGAATCAAAGCTTGCAGGGTGCTTCTTTTCTTTGTTAACTAGAAAGCAACATGAAGGAAAGGCTGGCAAAGTTATGCAGTAACTTACGACAGTGATGAACAAATCCTGACATATCTGAAACCCTGAATGACAGTTGGAACTGAAAGAGAGATCCTAAGCAGTTTACGTCAAAGTGGTGCAACCTTTGCCAACCTGGTGTAGGATGGGTTGCTACGATGTACGATGTTACAAAGGCAGTGGCTGTAACACTAAAAACCTATAAATATTTATTCACAAAAAAGAAGAGAGCAGGAAGAAAGGAAGCTCGTGATATATCGATTCCAAGAGAGAAGTGAGAAAGGAATGATGGAAGTCATAAATATGTCTGCAAGAAGGGGTAGAGCGAGATAAGAAAGACGAGAGAGGAAGGACAGAAGAAACTGAGGGGCACAAAAACAAAAGAGGATAAGAAAGGGGAAGAATGGCAGGAGACAAGAGAGAGGAAAGGACAAGTGATGAAAGAGTGGAGAGAAAATTAAAGGGAGATCCGAAAAAGTGGGGAGGGGTAAGAGGGCAAACGGACAAGAATGAGTAAATCTGAGTTTGGTGGATGAGTATTTACTGATGAGTGCCTTATTCGGTGTCTTGCACAAATGTATTGTATCTATTTATGGCAGAGTTCGGATGAGAAACTCATAATACAGTAGTTACACTGCCATCCCAATCTCGTTCCTTCCTAAAAACGGAAGTACACTTTCGAAGGACAGTAAATGTAGTGAAAAGATACAGATACAGCAAAATATATCTTGCGCAAATAAAAGAACCAAACATAAAATTTGACTGAAGCTAAATATCCAACCACCTACGCAAATACGAAAACATAACCGAATGACCATTTATGAATGCTTTTGCGTTAAGAAAGCCCGATATAACGCCATCCTGGCAGAATGGTCATGGCGTTGTACTAATGACCCAATCGTTTTTGGTTCGAATCTCGGTCTTATCACTAACTGTTGAGCCCTTGGGAAAGGTACTTTACTCCAAACGTCCTTTGGAAGGCGCATTTGAAAACCGTGGAGTTGAAATTGCGAGGTATAATTAAATTTTCTCCAAAACATTTGTAATAAAATTATTATTATTACCCAGTGCCTACCGCTCCTCATCTTGACTAATACGGACATCATCATTCAATTTCTCCACAACGCTCCCTACAGTCTGACTCTAAATGTGAATCAATGTCTTGGTTACCACAGTTACTATTAGGGCCATCAAATAACGTATTGATGATTCAGTTTATGAGTACGACAACGTCTGAAAACGACATCAATTTCTGCAGATGACATAACACTGTTACTGGCAATTGGCAAATGGTCTTGAGAAACGGAAGTAAACGAATAGTACTCACCTCAAATTTATAACTGTCGTCTTCAACTAAACGGATATCAGCTAAGGCCTTTGTACCCCCTGACAAACAAAAGCAATAATTGGCTTCTAATTCATTGCCTTAATTGATTGCTTTTCACTGTAAATGTCCTAGAGAGAACTGAGTGAACCTTGATACAGTTACAGGACACCTTAAACGTGTTATGCCTTCAAAGGGACGGCAAGTAAGAGGCTTCAAACAAATGAGAAAACTAAGGTGAAGAGAGAACAAAGGGAAAAGGAAAGGGAAAGGAAGGAAGTACAGCAACAGGAGAACAAAAATGAAGATTTAAAAGATAAAAGTAAAGATAGCAGTTATAAAGGAAGAGAGAATGGATAAACGAGAGTTTAAACAAAAAAGGGTGGAATTGGGGGGGAGGAAGAAAAGAACGGGGAAATGAGTAAAAAATGAAAGAAGAAACAAATGACTTGGACGAAATGGCAATGCTGTACCAAGTGTGTATTGGCAACCTTCCCACTATAGGTAGCACGAACTCTCTAAAGTGCAAAAACATAATAACATACTCCCCAAAGCGAAGTATTCGGATGCACGCAACACACAGTAAAATCAATGCTGCAATACCTGTCGTGTTTACTCAGATTTGGTGTATAATAGTTAGGGGTATAATACTTTTTACTGTTGTAGTTTGGGAGGTGAAGCAGAGAAAGTACTATCGGTAGACGTCAAGGAAACGATGTTCCAGGCAAGAAACAAATGATGGCGATGGAAACATCTTTAAAATGTTCAACTAGACTGTTTCCTGTGGTTAAAACACAGAATCCTATTATTCTTTCCTTACATATACATATTTGGGTGTATGTCAATTGTTAGTGGGGCTGGACGTTTTAAGAAACGTTCATCGTTTGGGGAGTGGAATAGCTAATTGTAATGGAGGAGATTTTACCTGAAAAAAGCCCGAAATTTACGTACCCCCTCCACAAGAAAGGGGATAGCACAGACATAGAAGGTGAATACAAAAGTAAACCTTTCCAGAGTCTGCGCTTACTTACTTTAATAAGAGTTTAATCTGAGAAAAAAACAAGTCATTAAGATAGTGCGGTAGGCGGTAGGCGGTCACGTATAATAAAATTCTTGTTTGCAAATTTTGTGATCAAGACGTTTATATCTGCCAGTTAGACACTCTCATTTTCTTGTCTACATGTGGTTGAATTGCTGGTTGCATTTTGATAAAAACTAAACTAAAATAAAATCACCCCAAATCATATTTTTATACGTTCTCTTCAGAAAATGACTATTAGTTATTATTGTTGTCGAAAAGGTTGGATGGATTCGCTGTTTATTCCGATTTAAAATCTGACACCGGTAATACTAGCTAAAACCTCAGTTATACGGTAATAGCCAGCTTGTAATAAGAACGGCTTTTGATACCACATAGCCCTGTAAGTTACAATGTGCATGCACAGCTATCTGGCACCAAATCTGCTCCAGTGGACAGCCTCTATACAGCACTGCATCAATTAGATTTGGATATTTCTAGTTGACTGGCAGCGTCTATCTTCGTTTGCTGAGGACTTGAGTAAAAACTAATGACAAAGTTATCCGATGTTACGATATATCATTCTAAAAGAAAGGAATCCAAGGATAGTTGTTCGTCGCTCGTCGAGTTCGGACGTGTGTTATTGAGCTCGTAGAGTTAATCTTATTTCTTAGCTTTTTAACAGCAATATAGGTTT
>JAAAKM020000489.1:0-24343 GCA_010016025.2 Alatinidae sp. Z8VKAUB7J3
GGGGCTCTCGCGAGGGCAGTCGGGGCTCGGAGGGAGACGTCACGGACGGAAGGACGTCGCCGCCCGGCACGGGCCCGGACGGCGACGGAAGGACGGTGGGGCTCCCTACGGCAGCACGGGCGCGGTGACCGTGTTCGATTTCACCGAGCTCGAGCCGCCGGGGCCGCGGATGATCGCGGCCTGGGTCGACACGTCGCCCGGCGGCACCACCGTCGGGATGGTGATCGTCAGGCTGGCCGTGCCGGTCGCGTCGGCCGTGGCGGTGCCGATGAGCGACGGCCCGAGCAGGTCGACGCACAGACCGCCGAGCGCCGGGATGCAGGGGCCGCAGCCGGTGCTGCTGCCGCGCGCGAACAGCACCGTCTCCGACGGCAGGGCCCCGGTCACCTGGAAGGTGACGGCACTACCGTGCTGGAGCACGCCCTGAGTGAGGGTCAGCGCCTCGGTCGGTCGCTCCTTGCACTTGCCGGCGCTGCCGGCGGCGGCGATCGCGTTCACCTCGTCCGGAGCGAGCGCGCGCGAGAACAGCTCGACCTCGTCGATCTCGCCCTCGAAGTACAGCACCGTGCTGATCGGGTGGCGCTTGCCGAGCCAGACGTCGGCGCGGTTCGTGAGGTCGCCGGCACGCCCGGTCGGATCGTGGGTGGCGACCACCCCACCATCGACGTAGAGGCGCAGACCCTGCGGATCGTCCCGGTCGACGGTCACCGCGACATGGTGCCACTCGCCGTCGGCGACGAACGCCGGCGAGCCGTAGTTCGTCGACCCGCCGTCGGAGAGCTGCGCCCACAGCGTCCCGTCGCTCAGGAACAGGGTATAGCCGACGGCGGCGTCGATCGGACCCTCTCGCTTGTCGACGATCGACTGGATGCCCTGCTCGGCGGTCGTGCGCATCCAGGCGTCGATGGTGAGATCGCCGAAGCCGAAGTTCAGCTCGGGTGCCGTCGGCACCTCGACGCCGTCGTCGATGCCGTCGAACGACAGGGCCGCCTCGACCCGACCGTCGACCGGGCTCGGGCAGCCGACGTGGGTGCCGTCGTTGGCGAGGATGCGGTCGGCGGCGATCGACTCGGTGGTCTCGTCGAGATCCCACCAGGCGACCATCTCGGCCGGGGGCGGCGTACAGACGTCGGTGCACTTGCCGGCCGAGCCGGCCGCCACGATCGACTCGATCTCGGCGGCGTCGAGCGCGCGGTCGAAGATCTCCAGCTCGTCGATGACTCCCTCGAGGAACGACTTCGGGAACGCTGCCGAGTCGGAGCCGAGGGTCAGGTCGGCGCTGCTGGAGACGTCGCCCAGGGTGTCGATCACCGCCGTCGCCTCGAGATCCCCGTCGACCCAGACGTTGAGCGCCCGTCCCTCGCCGGCCCGCTCGAGCGTGGCCGCCACGAAGTGGAAGGTGCCGTCGTTGACCACCGAAAAGGACTCCGCCACCGCGCAGATCGAGGTGTCGCACACCTCGAAGCGGACGCGGCCGTCGCGCAGGCTCAACGCCCAGCCGCTGCCGGCGCGCTTCTCGGCGATCGGACGCAGACCGCGCGCCTCGGTCTGGACCCAGGCGTCGACGGTCATCTCGTCGAAGCCCGGGTCGAGAGCCGGCGAGTGCGGCACGATCACGTAGGTCGGCGGGCCGTCGAAAGCGGCCAGGGCGCCGCCCCCGACCTTCCAGTCGAGCGGACAGATGGGAGCGCCGACGAACGTGCCGGAGTGATTGCCGAGGAAATCGGACGGCCCACAGTCGTCGGCCTTGTACCAGGCGATCATGCCGGACGGGGGCGGCGCGCACTCCTCGGACACCGGAGTCATCAGGAAGGCGTGAAACTCACCTCCGATCTCGCCCTGGCCGACGATCTGGCCGGCGTCGTTGACGTCCATCGCGACGGTGAGCCGCCAGCCGGAGCCCGTGGGAAGGCGGTCGTTGAGGTCGACGATCTGGCTGCCGTCTCCCCACACCGCCACCGGGTCGCCGGCGGCGTCCCGCGCCCAGCCGACCCAGTCGCCGTGGAGGTTGATCGCCTGCGGGTAGGTATCCTGGCCGGGAGCCAGCGTGCCGAGATCGGTCATCACCCCGGCCTCCCACAGGAAGGCGTGACGGGTCGAGCCGGCGGCGGTCGACGACTCTCCGATCACCTGGTCGACGTCGTTGACGTCGGTCGCGTTGCTCCAGGTTCCCCCGAGCGTGCCGAGATCCTGCAGACCGGACGAGTCCCACAGCATCGCGTGCCACTGGGAGCCGGCGGTGAATCCCTGACCGACCACGGTGCCGAGGGAGTTGATCGCGGCCGCCTCGGCAGTGGTCGATCCGAGCGGTGTACCGAGGTCGATCGGCGTCGAGCTACCGGCCGGCCAGCGCACCGGGCTCGTGAACGAGGTCAGCGGCAGCCAGGACGAGCCGACCGCATCTCCGTTCGCGTTGACGTCCTCGGCGCTGGTCGAGGTGTGACCGGGCAACGGTGCGAGCAGCAGTGGGCCGACGCCGTCGTGGACCCAGCCGGTCATCGGCGTGACGCCGTGGGGCGAGGTGACTCCGGAGATCTCGCCCGAGTCGTTGATCGCGGTCGCCCAGGCGTTCGTGCCGCCGACCGGGGCACCGAGCCCGACCAGCGCACCGGACCAGGAGAACGCATGAGCGTCGAAGTTCGCGGTCGACAGCCGCGAGCCCCCGACCGCCACGCCGCCCGGCGAGACGCCGTTCGCCTCGCTCGACGGCCCGCCGAGCGTCCCCAGGTCGACGATCGTGTAGGTCTGTCCGACGGCGATCGGAGCCAACGTCGCGAGCACCGACAGTGCGGCGATCGCGGGTCCGAGCCGCCTTCGATCCGTTCGGTCCATCTGCCACCCCCTGTGCGTTCCGCGGCGTCGCCGCCGCCCACCCGGCCTGCCGGGGCAGGCCCGTGCCCCCGGTCTACGGACGGGGGCCGGTGGTCGCCGTTGCACGCGGCGAGACCACCGCAGGATCGGAGGCACGCGCCGCGCCGTCCAGGTATGCTGCGGTCGTGGCCTTCGGCCGGGAGGTTCGTCATGAGACGTGCGACAGGAACGACCTGGGCAGGGGTCGTGGTCCGGGCGTGGGGCGCCGCCACCGGTGCGGAGGAACCGGGGCCGGGGCCGGCGGAGCGTCTGCTCGCCCTGGTCGAGGAACACTACGAGCAGCAGCTCCTCCACGACCCGATCCTGGCGACCTTCAATGGCGACCCGCGCTACGACGACCGGTTCGTGGTGGGCATCGCTCCGGCGGCGATCGAGCGCACACGCGAGCGCGAGAGGAGCGCACTCGCACGGGCGCGAGCGATCGACCCCTCCGGGCTCGAGGGAGACGACCGGGTGACCTGGGAAGCGTTCGTCTACGAGCGCACCGCAGCGCTCGCCGGGCTCGAGCACCCGGCTCACCTGCTGCCTCTCAATCCACTCGCCGGCATGCCCGAGGTACTCGCCCAGCTCGGCTCCGGACGGAGCTTCCAACCGTTCGAGACCGTCGCCCACTACGATGCCTGGCTGTCGCGTCTGGCCGGCTGGGAGGCGTGGGTCGAGCAGGCGGTGAAGAACCTGCGCGAGGGGATCGAGCGGGGGGTGGTGCTGCCACGTCCACTCGTGGAGCGGGTGCTGCCCCAGCTCGCGGCTCACGTCACCGAGGACGTCACGCGCAGCGTCTTCTACGGTCCGATCGAGCGCATGCCGGCGTCGTTCCCTCCCTCGGAGCGCGAGCGCCTGACCGACGCCCTGGCGGCAGCGCTGCGCGATCGAGTGATCCCCGGATACGCACGCCTGCACGCGTTCGTGCGCGACGAGTACCTGGAGCGGGCGCGGACACGGGTCGGCTGGTCGGCGCTGCCGAACGGGGACGCCTGGTACGCGCAGCAGGTCCGCTCGCACACCACCACCGAGCGGACGCCCGCCGAGATCCACGCCCTCGGGCGACGCGAGGTCCGACGGATCGAGCGCGAGCTCCGCCGCGAGGAGACCCGGGTGCGCCAGCAGCAACGGCGCCGCGGTGACTCCGCGGCGGAGAGAGTGCCGTTTGCCAGCGAGCAGGAGATGCTCGACGGGTACCGTCGGCTCGAGGCCCACGTGGCCGCACGGCTGCCGGAGCTGTTCGCCCGACTCCCCGAGGCGGGCTTCGAGGTGCGGCCGGTCGAGCGCTACCGGCAGGCCTCGGCGCCCGGAGCCTCCTACCTCCCGGCCTCGCCCGACGGGAGCCGCGCCGGAGTCTTCTACGTCAACACCCGCGGTTGGCACTACCGAGTCGGTCCCGCCTCCGAGGCGTTGTTCCTGCACGAGGCGCTGCCCGGACACCACTTTCAGCTCGCCCTGCAGCGCGAGCGGACCGACCTGCCCCGCTTTCGACGCTTCGGACTCCACACCGCCTACGTCGAGGGCTGGGGGTTGTACGCGGAGTCGCTGGGCGAGGAGCTCGGCCTGTACCGCGACGGCGATCAACGGCTCGGCGCACTGCGCTCGGAGCTGTTCCGGGCCCGACGCCTGGTGGTCGACACCGGAGTGCACAGCCTCGGCTGGAGCCGCGAGCAAGCGGTCCGCTACCTCGGCGACCCGGTCGAGGTCGACCGCTACCTGGCGCTGCCGGGACAGGCGCTCGCCTACAAGGTCGGACAGCTCCGGCTGTCGGAGCTGCGGCGCGAGGCGGAACGACGACTCGGCGAGCGCTTCGACCTCCGCGCGTTCCACGACGCCGTGCTCGCGCCCGGCTCCCTGCCGTTGGCCGTGCTGGAGCTCGAGATCGAGCGCTGGCTGCAGCAGACCGAGAGGGACTCGATCCCCTCCGCCCCGGACGACGCTCCCCCTTCGCCTCCACATTGACACCCCTTCGCCACACGAAGTACTCTTCGACCGAGACTCGCCGGGGACCCTTCGGACCGCTACGGGGAGGAGAGACGATGGCACCAGGGGCGTTCGCGAGAAGCTCGGCTCTACTGGGATTGCTCTGGGCGCTGGCCACGAGCCCGGTCGCCCGCGCGCAGGAGCCGATGGCACTGGAGGTGGTGTTCGAGGAGATCGCCTGGATGGGCTCCACCGGCAGCTCGAACGACGAGTGGATCGAGCTGTTCAACAACACCGGCGCCGACATCGACGTCACCGGCTGGTCGCTCCAGGCGACCGATCTCACCCCCGACGTCGTGCTGGTCGGCATCATCCCGGCCGGCGGCTCCTTCCTGCTGGAGCGGACCGACGACACCAGCGTACCGACCGTTCCAGCCGATCAGATCTATACCGGAGCGCTCGAGAACGGCGGTGAGATGCTGGAGCTGCGCGACGGCTTCGGCATCCTCCAGGACCGGGTCGACGACTGGTTCGCCGGCGACAGCGGAGCGCGCGAGACCATGCAGCGGCTCGACCCGCTGGTCGCCGGCATCTTCTCCGACAACTGGATCGACGGTCCGGTCGACGGCGACCCGGCCAACGGAGGCATCGAGCCCCCGAGCGAGGACCCGTGCGAGGCGATCCGCCGGGCGCGGTCGCCGATTCGAGGACCGCTGGCCATGGGTGGACGGCCTCCGGTTCCCGGCGAGGTGCTGATCAACGAGGTGATGGCGCGCCCGGGCTGCGAGCCGGAGGCGTGCTACTGCGACGAGTGGGTCGAGCTCCACAACACCACTGCCGAGGCGCTCGACCTCGGCGGCATGAGCATCGACGACGGGTCCGGAGGCGGCTCGCCCCAGGCGATCCCGCCGGGGACCGTCGTCGCGCCGGGCGGCCTGTTGCTGTTCGAGCTACCGTCGGACATCCTCAACAACACCGGTGGCGACACGGTCGAGTTGCTCGACGCCGATGGGGCGACGCTGCACGACGAGTTCGCCTTCCTCGAGGCAGACGAGGACAAGACCTGGTGCCGCAAGCCCGAGCAGGGCGCTTTTCCGCCGTTCCAGTGCACGCCGACGCCGGTCGATCCGAATCGCAGCGCCGAGCCGTGGCAGCCCGGTACGCTGGAGGTGCGCATCTTCAAGGCGGGCCACGGCGAGAATCAGCTGATCATCGGCCCGACCGGCCGGACGTTGCTGACCGGCATCAAGGAGCCGTCGTTCAATTCCGACAAGGGCTCTCAGCTGATGGCGGAGAAGATCTTCGACATCACCGGCGGCTTCCACGTCGATTACCTCGCCCCCAGCCACTGGCACCTCGACCACATGGGCTACGCCAGCATCGGCGGCTACTGGGCGCTGCTGGAGAAGTTCGGCTTCACCGCCGGCAAGCTGCTCGATCGCGACGGTGGCCGTTGGGCCGACGACGGCGACGGCGTCTGCGAGGCCGACGAGCCGCTCGACTTCGACTGGCAGTACGCCGGGACGTTCTCCGGGACCGCGTTCAACTGGATGTGCTGGGCCACCGACCCGTCGTCGCTCGGGGGTGCGATCCTGGAGATCGCCCAACTCGGCTCGACCAGCCAGATCGATCTCGGCTCGGAGCTCGGCGTCGTCGTCCAGGTCGCCCAGGTCGACGGCCTCGGCGTGACCATGGCCGACGGTGTGACCCCGATCACGGGCGATTTCACCGACGACGTCTGCCCGCCCGTCGGCAGTCGTTGCCCGCCGTCGGAGAACGACTACTCGATGACCCTGTGGGTGCGCTGGAACGACTTCGATTACGTCACCGGCGGCGACACCGACGGTGAGTACTCGGTGAGCGGTTTCGGCTACAGCTACAACGACGTCGAGAGCGTCGTCGCCCAACGCATCCGCCAGCAGGTGGAGGCGATCTGGGTCAACCACCACGGCTCGAAGCACTCGACCCACGCGAGCTACGTCGGCATCCTGGAGCCCCGCGTGGCCCTGTTCGGCGTGGGGCGCAACTCCTTCGGGCACCCGGACCAGCGGGTGCTCGACATCCTCGCCGATCACGGCACCGACATGTACTTCCCGGAGCTGGGCGAGCCGGATCGCGACTACCGCGGCGCCTTCGTCCTCGACGAGGACGTCGTGCTGCGGACCGACGGCTTCACCTTCGACGTCGGCGACATGACCTACCTCGCCGCGCCGCCGTCGCCACGGCTGGCACTGACCCAGTCCCGGGTGGTGCGCGGCCGTCCCGCCACCTTCACCATCGGCGGCGCGCAGCCCGGCGAGACGGTGTATCTGCTGCGCAGCTTCGCCGGTCAGGGCGCCGGGCCGTGCCTGCCTCAGATCGGCGGCCAGTGCCTCGACATCCTCGGACCGCTGGCGTTGCTCGGCACCGCACTCACCGACGCCACCGGAACGGCGACCTTCAGCGTCTCCGTTCCGCTCGGCGTCCCCCCGGTGGAGCTGACCACCCAGGCCGGTGTGGTGCGCGGCCCGGGAGGCGTCGACTCACTGCTGTCGAACGTGCTCACGGTACCGGTCGAGAGCGACTGAGGAGTGCCGGTCGACGCCGCGAGCGTCGACCGGCATCGCCGCCTCAGGGGAAGGTGTGGGTGACCAGGTCGGTGACCTCGCAGCCGCCCTGGTCCACGCCCTGCAGCAGGATCGTGGTGCCCGAGAGGGTGCCGGGAGCGAAGCCGCTGATCGCGGCCGTACCGGAGCCGTCCGCGACCACCGTTCCGAGCACCTGAGGCGGCACCATGCCGACCGTCACCCCGGCGCAGCCGGGCACCACGAAGCTGCCCGCCGTGAAGCCGAAGACGAAAGTGATCGCGGCTCCGGGATCGGCGCCGGTCACCGTCAGCGTGTTGATCGCGCCAGCGGCTCCCGGAACCGGCCCGGTGAGCTCCAGGGTCGACGCCCCGACGCCCAGCAGCAGGTCGTCGAAAGCGTGCTCGTTGGAGAGCGAGGTGTCGGCGGTGAAGCGGAACTCGACGAAGGTCTCGTCGGCGATGTCCCCCAGGTCGACCGACTCGGCGTGACAGCCCGGTCCGACCGAGAACGGTGCCGTCCACAGCTCCAGGAACGGGCCACCGGCCACGCTCACCTCGATCGCCGGACCGAGCGTGAGGTCCTGCTTCGAGTACACGAAGCTGAGCGTGTCGGCGCCGGAAGCGCGCACGTCGATGCACCGGGTGGTGGCCGCCGACAGCGGGAAGCCGGAGCCGAACACCATCACCTCGTCACCGACGCCGCCACACTCGCTGCCGGACGACAGGAACGGCCCGTCGCCGTCGCAGTCGGCGAAGGTGCCGGGGAACAGCGAGCAGACGCTGCCCGGCCGAAAGAGAGTCCCGAAGTCGACGTCGAAGCTCGTCAGACACCCGGCGCCCTCCGGCGCCGCCGACGCGACGCCCCCGATCAGGACGAACGTCGCCAGCCCTATCTGCCTGCGGATCATGTCTGTCCTCCCCCAGTGAGGAGCGCCCCACCCGGACGCTCGTCGGCTGGCATGATTCCGCAGGCAGTGCCCGCTTGTCAAGGTGGAGCCGCCGCGATGGCGGCCCTCACCTACGGAACCTGGCCGACCTGAGTCGCCTCGCAGAGGGTGCCGTCGACCACCTGGACGAAACCGAGGCAGGCAGTGTCGGGCGCGGCGCCACCGAGCACCACGTTGCCGACGTCGTCGGCAGTGGCGGTCTGGACCACCAGGAAGCCGGCGCCGAGACCGGTGACGAGGCCGGAGCAGGGGCCGCCGGCGACCGTCTCGCTCCCCTCCGAGGTGGCGAACAGCAGCGCGGCGAGCGAGAACGGGGTCAGGCCGGAAGCCTCGATGACGACTTCGCCCGGGCACTCGCCGGAGACCGCCAGTCGGGGACCGCCCATGACGGTGGCGAACGGGCTGGCGACGTCGCCGTTGGCCGAGAAGAAGGCGTCGGGATCGACGGCGAGCACGCTGTCGTTGCTCTCGTAGCCGAGGAAATCGACGACGCCGTTGTCGTCGCCCTCGCGCACGACCCCCGGGGCGGCCTTGGTGCCGAACGAGGTCACGGAGAAATCGCCCGGCGTGAGGAACGTGGCGTTCCCCTCGGTCTCGTCGTTCGAGTAGGCCAGCGACCAGATCACCGCGCCGGTCGGGTCGGCGAGGATGATCTCGTCGCCACCGTTGCCGACCGCCCAGCTCACGTCGATGCCGATGACGCGATCGTCCGGCAGCCCCCCGAGCCAGTCGGCCTCGAAGGTCGCCTTCTTCTGCTCACCGGACAACGTCAGGCTGCCGCCGACCAGGATGAGGAAATCGCCCGGCTCGATCGTGACGTCGTCGAACGTGTAGACGTCGGTGTCCTCGTCCGACAGGGTGTAATCGAGCAGCCCCACCGGAGCGCTGCCGTAGTTGTACAGCTCGACGAACTCGCGGCCGTCGTCCTCTCCGATGGCGTTGTTGAGGAGCTCGGTCACCGCGACCGTCTGAGCGCCGGCCGCGGTGGCCATTGCCGCCATGGCGAGCGGCACGAAGAATGCTTTCACAGTCGATCCCTCCCTCGGGGTGTGCCCCCACGCAGTCACCGGAAAGCTTACCGGATCCGACGCGGGGGCGTCCCTCGGGAGGGATTCACGCGCCGGGGGGAGGGGGGCCCTCCGGTTCCCCGGCGCGTCCGAGACCGCTCGCGGCTCCCTACTCCACGATGTGGAGAGAGCCGATGTCCTCGGTCGTCGAGATGCCGAGAGTGCTCAGGTCGAGGTACATCGCGAAGCTCCCCGAGGTCGCGTCGCCGAGGGTGGTCGGGATGAACCGGGCCACGTCCTCGTCGGCTCCCGACACGCCGGTGACCGTGAAGTTCCCGACCGTCGAGAACAGCAGGTCGCCGCTCAGCATCCGCGCGACGGCGTCGACGTCCTCGGAGCTCGAGTTGTTCAGCCCGACGTCGCTACCGTCGAACAGACGCTCGAAGCTCCCCGACGTGTTGCTGCCGAGGCTGGTGTCGTTGAACGTCCAGAGGTCCTCGTCGGCGCCCGACGCACCGTTCGCGCTGATGCTGCCGAGCGACGAGATGACGAGCCGGCCGTCGGAGGCCAGGTCGATCGCATCGACGTCCTCACCGTTCGACGTCATCCCGACGTCGCTACCGTCGAAGTACATCGCGAACGATCCCGCCGTGGTGTCGCCGAGACTGGTCGGAGTGAACTGCACCACGTCGGAGTCGTCGACGCTGATGCCGTCGACCGTGCCGGGCTGGGTGAAGCTCATCAGCAGATCGCCGGAGGCGAGGATCGCCAGGCCGTCGATCTCGAGCGAGCCGATGCCGACGTCGCTGCCGTCGAACACCTTCTCCCACAGACCGGTGGTGACGTCGTAGGTGACGATGTCGTCGTCGGTCACCGTCCCGACGCCGGGCACCGAGGTGTTGCTCCGGAACGACATCCAGAGCACCGGCCCGCCGACACCCTCGCAGACGTCGTTGGCCTCGTCGCAGGTGCCGCCGGTGCACGGGTCGCTACCGGCCTGACAGTCGGAGACCGCATCGCAGGTCTCGGCGCCGTTGCAGAACAGCCCGTCGTCGCACGCCGCGTCGCTCGGTGCATTGTCGCACGCATCCGCCCCTTCGTCGCAGGAATCCGCGGTACAGCCGACGCCGTCGTCGCAGTCCACCGGCGTGCCCGACTGACAGTCGGAAACCGCATCGCAGGTCTCGGAACCGTTACAGAACAGCCCGTCGTCGCACGCCGCGTCGCTCGGAGAGCTGTCGCACGCGTCCGCGCCCTCGTCGCAGCTGTCGACGGTGCAGCCGACGCCGTCGTCGCAGTCCACCGGCGTACCCGACTGGCAGGTACCGCCCTGGCAGGTCTCGACACCATCGCAGAAGAGACCATTGTCGCAGTCCGCGTCGACCACGCACGACACGCAGGTGTCGCTCGCCTCGTCGCACGTATCGCCGCCACACGGGTCGCTGCCCGCCTGACAGTCGGAGACCGCGTCGCAGGTCTCGGCACCGTTGCAGAACAGCCCGTCGTCGCACGCCGCGTCGCTCGGAGCGTTGTCGCACGCATCCGCCCCTTCGTCGCAGGAGTCCGCGGTACAGCCGACGCCGTCGTCGCAGTCGACCGCCGTGCCGGCCTGACAGCCGGCGACGTCGTCGCAGGTCTCGGCGCCGTTGCAGAACAGCCCGTCGTCACAGTCGACCGCCGTGCCGGACTGGCACTCGCCGAAGGCGTCGCAGGTCTCGGAGCCGTTGCAGAACGCGCCGTCGTCGCACGCGGCATCGCTGGTGCAGGAGCACGCGGCACACGGCCCGCCACAGTCGATGCGGGTCTCACCCTGGTTCTGGATGCCGTCGCTGCAGGAAGGCCCACCACCGGTGGCGTACAGCTCGACGTCGTCGATGTTCCAGCCGCAATACTGCCAGGAGCTGTCGGTCGTCCCCTGGGTCCAGCGCAGGAAGACGGTCGACTGGTCGTCGGCGACCGACGAGATGTCGAACTCCTGCGAGGTCCAGCTCGTGTCGGCCACCTCGGCGGTGTTCTCCCAGAACGTGGTCCAGTTCGTGCCGTCGTTGCTGACCCGCAGATAGGCGTGATCGTACAGCGGCTGCTCGACGCCGAGCCAGCGCTCGAAGCGCAGCGTGACGTTGGTCAGGCCGGAGCAGTCGATCGCGGTACTGGTCAGATGAGTCTCGGGGAGGTTGTTGGCGTAGTCGCCCGACAGCTCGAAGCCGAGCACGTTCGAGCCGGTGGCACCGCTGGTCGGGTCGGGACCGCCGTGCTGACCGCCGCCGCCGGTCGGTTGACCGTAGGCCCAGGCCCCGTCGGTGGTCCAGCCCGGGTCGGTGTCCATGTTCCAGGAGTAGGCGAGCGTCGAGCAGGTGTCGGACGCCTCGTCGCAGGCGCCGCCCGAGCAGGGCGCGGCGCCGGTCTGACAGGAGCCGGAGCCGACGTCGCAGGTCTCGGCGCCGTTGCAGAACAGGCCGTCGTCGCAGTCGGCGTCGACGGTGCACGGCGTGATCAGCCCGAGCGTGCCGACGACGTCGATACGGCCGTGACCGTAGGCGCGGTCGAAGCCGGCCGGACCGAGGTCGAGGGCGCCGTCGCGCAGGAGCTGGCGTACCTGAGCCGGTGTGAGCGACGAGTCCGCGTCGAGCAGCAGCGCCGCCAGACCGGCGACCATCGGCGAGGCCATGCTGGTGCCGCTCTGTCCGACGATCTGGCTACCGCCGGCGGCGGTGCTCGCCGACAGGATCACCGAGCCGGGGGCCGCGACGTCGAGGAAGTCGCTCTCGTTGCTGAAGCAGACGATGTCGTCGGCGTTGGGGCTGTTGTCGGTACACACACCCCAGTTGAAGTTCGACGTACCGTCCTCGCAGTTCGGGTAGTCGTCCTTGTAGGTCGCCCCGACCGCGATGACGTCGGCGCCGCAGGCCGGCGAGCCCATCGAGTTGGTCCGGTTCTCGTTGCCCGACGCGGCGACCACGACGACGCCGTTGGCGACCGCGTCGTTCGAGGCCACGGCCCAGGAGTGCGTGCACGCACCGCTGGTGAAGTTCCCGGTGCCGATGCTGAGGTTGATCACGTCGGCCTGACCGCCGCCCGGGCTCTGGTCGGCGCAGTGATCGATGCCGGCGATGATGTCACTGTCGGTGCCACCGCCGAAGGAGTTCAGGATCTTCGAGCCGATCAGCGTCGCACCGGGGGCGACACCCTGGAACGTCTCGCTCCCCTCGCAGCCGAGATCGACGCTCAGGACCGCTCCGACCGCGATGCCGGCGACGTGGGAGCCGTGCCCCTGGTCGTCGTCCGGGTTCGAGTCGTTGTTCACGAAGTCGAAGCTCGCCGCCGTGTCGATCCGGTCGGCGTACATGATGTGGTCCATGTCGATGCCGGTGTCCGCGACGCAGACGCGCACGCCGGTGCCGTCGTACGGCAGCCCGGCCGCCGTGAGCTGGGACTGGAGGCCGTCCACCCGCGGCGTCGCCTCGTCCAGCTTGATCAGGTCCGGGTGGTAAAGGTCCTCGACGACCCGCACGACGCCGGGCATCGCCCGGAGCTGCTCGACCCGCGAGCGTGGGATGTTGCGCAGGTTGATCACGTTGCGCATGACCGCCTTGTACTCGTAGCGGACGAAGCCGCCGAGCTCGGCGGCGAGCGCCTTGGTGTCGGCGCGCTCACGCGAGCTGCGACCGAGCGAGGGATCGAAGTGGACCAGGACGCTGATCCGCTCGTCGGCCAGCTCGATCGCCCCACCGACGTCCACCTTGAGGTTCACGGACGTCGGGGGCTCGGTCGGAGACGAAGCGGGAGCCCCGGGTCTCACCGGCCCGCGCTCGACGGAGTAGGTCGGATCGAGCGTGAGCACGCGCGGATCCTCGGCCTCCCCGGCGCGGGCCGTACCAACGAAGACGAGCGTACACGCCACCGCCGCCATCGCGAACGACGCGGCGCACGGACCACGGAATCGAGACATGAGCACCTCCCCTGAGCGGGCCGTGCCTCCTCTCCGGCGAACTATCCGACGGAATGTGGGCTGCCTCCGAGACGCCTTGAGGCAGGAGGGGCGGCGGCACCGCGGTTGCCCCAGCATACCTCGACTCGGTGCTCGGGACGGCGGCAAAAAATCACTCCCGGGTGTGAGATGCGGTATGATGCCCGACCGTCCCGTGGGGGGTGCGGGAAACCGAAAAGCGAGGCCTACAGGATGAGCGAGGCGAAGACGATTCTCGACGCGGTGGAGAGCTATTTCGGGGGCTTCGAGCGGCGCGACGCGGCGGCGATCGCCGCCCTGTTCGCGGAGGACGCCACCGTCGAAGATCCGATCGGAGCTCCGCCGGTCCGGGGCGCGACCGCCATCCGCGAGTTCTACGATCGGGCGATGCAGCTCGGCGCGACCCTCCGCCGGACCGGCCCCATCCGGCTCACCGCCACCCGTGAAGCGGCGTTCCCCTTCGAGGTCGAGTTCGATCAGGGGGGCCGACGCAGCGTGCTCTCGGTGATCGACGTCATGGAGTTCGACGAGGCGGGCAAGATCCTGTCGATGCGGGCGTTCTGGCGATTCGAGGACATGCGGACCGCCGACGATTGAGCGCCCGGCGAGCGCTTCGGCGTGGCATACTGGGCCCGGGACCGCGGACGGCCGCGGCGAGGGAGGACGCATGAACAGACGATGGATCCGCCAGCTCACGCTGCTCGCGGCCGCCCTCGGGGCGACCGCCCCGCACGCCGGCGCGCTCGACCTGCTCGGCCCCGACCCGGGTCAGTACGGCATCGCGAACACCTTCACGGTCGAGGGAGCGACCCCGGGAGGGACCGTCCGGATCGTCGTCGGCGACACCGCTGGAGCGACCCCGGTGCCGGGCTGTGGGGGCGCCGTGGTCGATATTTCGAGCAGCGGGTTGTTCGTGGTCTTGAGCGCCGAGGCCGATCCCGACGGCGTGGCGGTCGTCAGCCAGCCGATTCCGCCGGAGGCGCTCGACCGGACGTTCCTGTTCCAGGCCGTCGACCAGGACGCCTGCTCGGTGAGCCCGAGCACGAGCTACACGTTCGTGCGCCACCCGCTCGACGACGAGCTGCGATGGAACGAGATCCAGGTCCGGGGCACCCACAACAGCTACCACATCGCGCCGCTGATCCCGTTCGACGACTCGCACCGCTACACCCACCTGCCGCTCGACGAGCAGCTCGAGGATCAGGGGGTGCGCGCCTTCGAGCTCGACGTCCACCGAACCCTCACCGGCTGGCAGGTCTACCACATCGTGGTGATCGACGCCCTGTCGACCTGTCGTCAGTTCGACGAGTGCCTGGAGGTGGTGAAGGGCTGGTCCGACACCCACCCCTCGCACGTTCCGATCATGATCTGGATCGAGGCCAAGGACGACGCCGGCGGCCTGCCGATCGACGACCTCGACCCGGTCGACGACATCATCCGCAGCGTGTTCCCACCCGAGCAGCTGTTCACGCCCGACGATCTCCAGGCCGGATACGGCTCGATCCGCGAACGGCTCGACGACGTGGGCTGGCCGACTCTCGGCGAGGTTCGGGGACAGGTGATGTTCATCCTGCTCGACACCGGTGAGAAAGCCGAGACCTACACCTCCGGCTACACGACGCTCGCCGGCCGGGCGATGTTCGCCAACGCCGAGGGTGGCCAGCTCGACGCTCCCTGGGCCGCGGTCCGCAAGATCAACGACCCGACCGCCGCCGCCGATCACCTGGCCGCACTCGACGCCGGTCTGCTGACCGCCGCCAACATCTGCAACGCCGACGAGACGGACGAGCAGTGCACGAGCGACCTGGACGCGGGCAAGGCCAACGGAGTCGTCATGCTGAAGGACGACTTCCCGGGCCCGGTGGCCGAGCGGAGCTACTTCCTCGATCTGCCCGACGGCACGCCGGCCCGCTGCAACGAGGTCACCGCGACCTCGCGCTGCAACAGCCTGTCGATCGAGGATCTGCCCTAGAAGAGCAGGGCGGGTGGGCTCCAGCGCTCGCCCGCCGTCCCGCCTCTCCGCAGCCGTGTTTGCTCAGACCGTCTCGGTGCTCATGGCCGCGTCCCAGTAGCGACGCACGAGCTGGTCGTACACGGTGCGACCGCTGAGCAACACCTCGTGGGCATCGGTGGCCGACACCGGGATGTAGGTGCCGCTCGTCGACCCCTCACTGCCGACCTCGATCAGCTCCAGCGAGAGCTGCGACAGGTAGTGCAACACCTTGATGCCGCAATCGAGGACGTTGACCGAGAGCATGTGACGGCGATCGTCCCACGCCGAGCCACTCCCATCGATCGAGGCGCTGGTGGCGCGCAACCCCGAGGCGAAGCTGGGGCGCAGCTCCTGGTCGAGCAGGGACTGGAGCTCGCGCCGCCACTGGCCGAGGTGGAGCGCGTCGTCGTCCGACGCGCCGATGTGCTGGAACACCTCCCGCTCCACCCGGGCGGTCCTCTTCTCCAGGCGGCCGTCGGCGAAGTGCTGGCCCCAGAACGCCTCGGCGGCCTCGCCGTCCGCGTGCTCGCAGTACGCGCTCGCCAGACGAGGGTCGGCGAGCAACGCGAGCAGCACCTGGGTGGTCTCGAGCAACGCCCGTAGCATCCGTCGGGCGGGAGCGTCGAGACCGTTCGTGACCAGCCGCCGCACCGCGGCCGCTTCCCGGACCGCCAGGCCGGTGAGGGCGATCGCCGCGGCGTTGCGTCGCGAGTCGTCGCTGTCGTCCTGACTCCGGTAGAGCACCTGATGGAGCAACAGGAGCCAGGCGATCCCTTCCTCGAAGATACGCGTCCAGGGCTGCAACGCGGAGGCGGCCCGATCCTCGAACTCCTCCCCCTCGGCCTCGAGCTCGTCCAGGATCCACCGCATCGGCGAGCGCTCCAGCTCGCCGCCTTCCACGCACTTGTTCCACAGATCGTCGATCTCGACGTCGATCTGAGCTCGTGGATGCATCGAAACTCCATCTCGTCCCGGGCCGGAGACTCCCTCTCCGGTCACGTCCACCTCGTCATTCTTGCGCATCCGGCAAAACGAGGTGGACCACCCCTGCGCCGTACTCTACGGCTTCCGAGGGTTCATGGCAAGCCCCATTCGGAATTACCAGTACCGAACATAGGATATGCCCGATGCGAACTCCGCGATCTCGTCGCTCGATCGAGTGAGCCACGGCCTCGCCCTTCTGGCCCGGACCCGAGTCCGGGCCGGCGCCGCTCGGCCGCCACGACACCGCCCGGATCGCCCCTCCGCCTTCCGGCAGAGCGAGTGCATTTCGGGCTACACCGAACGCGGATCGCGCCACCGGAGACTCGAGCACCCGTCGCAGGCTCGGGCACGTCCGCCCCGACACGACGCACTCCGGCACCGGGCCGGGCGGGTCGTGTCCGGGCCGGCAGCGGCCCGCGCTGCCGTCGACTCGATCGGAGCGCGACTCGGTCGCGGGTCGAATTCAGCAGGATTCTCCTCATCCGGCCATAGTCGCGGGCGTATCGGGTCGGGCCGGACCGGCTGTCGCGTCCGAGCACCGTGAAGGAACCCGCGAAAGCCGCTTGCCGGCGGGACGTGACGTGCGCTAAACTCCGCGCGCGCTGTCGCGTGGCGGGTCGGAACGGATGTCGTCACGGTCTCGTTCTCGTCTCGACGAGGGCGGTCGACCACATACGCGAGGCACCGTCCAGACGAATCGTGTGAGCGCCTGTAGCTCAGTTGGATAGAGCGCCAGCCTCCGGAGCTGGAAGTCAGAGGTTCGAGTCCTCTCAGGCGCGCCACCGTCCCGATCCTCCCGCTCACCGTTGCGCCTGTAGCTCAGCTGGATAGAGCATCGGACTTCTAATCCGAGGGTCGGGGGTTCGAGTCCCTCCAGGCGTGCTCCCCTTCCGCCGCCGTCCATCGGGCCCGCCCCGCCCGTCCCGCTCGAACTCTCCGTGGAGACTCGCTCGTGAACAGCAAGCGGCCGCTCGCCGGTCTGATCTGCCTCGTCGTCCCGCTGCTCACCCCGCCCGCGTCCGCTGCGTGCGATCCCGACGGTCCGGAGCTGACCGTGGAGCGGATCGTCACCTCGCCGCCGCTCGGCGGGACCCTCCCGAAGCGCTTCGCCTGGCACCCGGACGGCGACCGCATCCTTTACCTGCACAGCGACCGGGGCGATCGCACCCTGGACCTGTGGTCGTACGCCGTCGCCGACGGCGAGCGACGGCCGGTGGTGCGCGTGGCCGACGTCCTCGGAAGCGGTGAGGAGACGCTGAGTGCGGACGAGATCGCAGCCCGGGAGCGGGAGCGGGTACGCGACTCGGGCATCGTGCGCTACGAGATCTCCCCGACCGGAGAGTCGGTGATGTTCGCGCAGTCGGGCGACCTCTACCTCGCCCCGATGGACGGCGGTACGGTACGGCGCCTGACCGAGACCGACGAGGCGGAGCGGCTGCCGACCTTCTCCCCCGACGGCGAGCGGATCGCCTTCGTACGCGCCGGCGAGCTGGTGACCCAGAAGCTGGCCGACGGCACCGAGACCTCGCTCACCTCGGGCTCGACCGAGCTGATCCGACACGGCATCGCCGAGTTCGTCGCCCAGGAGGAGATGGGTCGCCACACCGGCTACTGGTGGGCGCCCGGCTCGGACGCCCTGGTCTACGCCCGGGTCGACGAGACGCCGGTCCCCGAGTTCCACCTCGTCGACTACGGCCCCACCCGGGTCGACGTCGAGACGCAGCGCTACCCCAAGGCGGGCGACCCCAACGCCACCGTCCAGCTCGCCGTGGTGTCGGTCGCGGGCGGTGAGCCGACCTGGCTCGACCTGGGCGACGACCCGGACGTCTACGTCGCCCGGGTAGGCTGGCTCGAGGACGGCTCGCGCATCTGGGTGCAGCGGCAGAGCCGCGACCAGCAGACCCTCGAGCTGCTGCTGGTCGACCCGACCGACGGGTCGGCCGAGGTCGTGCTCCGCGAGACCTCCGACACCTGGGTTCCGCTGCACGATGCGCTGCACTGGACCGAGGACGGTGAGCACTTCCTGTGGTCCAGCAACCGTGACGGCCACGAGCACCTGTACCTGTACCGCCGCGACGGCTCCCTCGTCCGTCAGCTCACGCACGGCGACTGGGAGGTGTTCGAGGTCGTTCGGGTCGACGAGCCGGAGCAGCGCATCCTCCTGGTGACCAATCGCGACGACGTCCACGGCCGGCAGCTCGACCTGCTCCAGGTCGAGGACGGGACGCTGCGTCGGGTCACCGAGGACGGCGGCACCCACGGCATCACGGCGGCCCCCGAGGGGGACCTGTTCATCGATTCCTGGAGCACCCGCAGCCGCCCGCGACGGATCGAGCTACGCCGCCTGGGCGGCGAGCAGCTGGCCGAGCTGGCCGTGCCGGACACTGCCGAGCTCGACGGCTACTGCCTCGGAACCGAGGAGCGGCACAGCCTGACCGGACCGTCGGGCGAGACGCTTCACTCCACCCTTCTGAAGCCCGCCGACTTCGACCCCGAGCGGCGCTACCCCGTGCTGATCTACACCTACGGCGGCCCCCACGTCCAGGTGACCCAGGAGCGATGGCAGGGCGAGCGCCAGCTCTACCACCACTACCTCGCCCAGCACGGCGTGCTGGTGTGGAGCCTGGACAACCGCGGCAGCTCCGGCCGCGGCAAGGCCTTCGAGGACGCGATCTACCGCCGCATGGGTCAGGCCGAGATCGAGGATCAGGTCGCCGGCGTCGACTACCTGAAGCAGCTCCCGTACGTCGACGGCGATCGGATCGGTATCTGGGGCTGGAGCTACGGCGGCTACCAGACGCTGATGGCACTGACCACTCGCCCGGGCGTCTTCCGGGCCGGTATCTCGGTCGCACCGGTCACCCACTGGGGTAACTACGACACCCACTACACCGAGCGCTACATGGGTCATCCCGAGACCAACGCCGAGGGCTACACCGCCGGCTCGCCGCAGACGCACGCGGCCGCTCTGGCCGATCCGTTGCTGCTCGTCCACGGCATGGCCGACGACAACGTGCACTTCCAGGACAGCGTCCAGCTCGTCGACGCTCTGATCGAGGCGCGGAGGCCGTTCGACCTCCAGATCTACCCGGGCAAGCGCCACGGCATCCGGGGGGACTCGGCCCGGGTGCACCTGTTCACCACCCTGACCCGGTTCGTCGAGGAGCACCTGCTGACCGACTGACCGTCGGCTCCCCGTACGGTCGTCCGGTGTGGGTCACCGGACGGCCGGCGGGCGTCAGGCGTGGGGCGGGACCGGGAACAGACGCTTCGTCGCCCGCGCCAGATCGGCGCGTAGCTCGGCCAGGTCGACGTGGCACGGGAGGCCGTTCTCGACCACCGGCTCGGCGCCGACGAACACGTGCTGAATCGCCGACTCCGGCACCATGCTGTAGACCATCGCGTGCAGGATGCCGATGCGACCGAGGACGCCGCCCGGAAGCATCGACGGCGTATCGAGCGTCAGCAGGCTGAAATCGGCGAAGCAGCCCGGCTCGAACAGACCGACCGGCATGTCGAGGTTGATGCCACCGTTGCGGGTGGCCATGCGGAACAGCGTCCGCGCCCCGGTGCGGTCCTGAAACACCCCGCCGAGCACCCCCATCGAGCGGTGCCGCAGCCGCTGCAGCAGCTCGGCCGTCCGCATCTCGGTGAACAGGTCGGTGCGCGAGTTGGCGTCGCTGCCGAGGCTGACGGTCACGCCCGCGTCGACCAGCTCGGTGAGCGGTCCGGTGCCGTCTCCCAGGACCATGTTGGTGACCGGGTTGTAGGCGAGCTGCCCCCCGGCCTCGCCGAGCATCTCGATCTCGTCCTGCTGCAACCAGATGCCGTGCACGATCACGGTGCGCTTGGACAGCGCTCCCAGCTTGCGGAGCGCGTCGAGGGGCGTGGTGCCGTACTGCTCGCGGGACCGCTCGACGTCGCCCTGCTGCTCGGCCAGGTGGATGTGGAACTTGGTGTCGAGCTCGTCGGCGAGCTCCGCTCCCGCCTGCACCATCTCGGCGCTCGCCCCGTGCAGGCTGTGCGGCGCCGGCAGCACCTGCACGGTGCGCTCGTCGGCGAACTCGCGTGCCAGCGACCGGGTCAGCTCGATGCCCGTGCGGACGTCCTCCTGGAACCGCCGCTGCGCGGGTCGCTCGACCTGATCGTAGAGCGAACGGAGCAGGGCGATACGGATGCCGCACTTGCGAGCGGCCCGGATCACGGCGCGCTCGTAGGTGTTGTCGATCGAGTCGCCGTTGGGGGCGTTGTGGACGTAGAAGAACTCGCCCACCGTGGTGGTGCCCGACAGCAGCATGCGGGTGAAGGCGGTGAGCGCCGCCAGGTAGAGGTTCTCCTCGTCGAGCGACTCGACCAGCGGGTACAGCCGCTTGGCGACCCAGTCGCCGAAGTTGCGCGGCTTCATCGACGAGCCGGCGAGCAGGATCTGGAAGCTGTGGCTGTGCGTGTTGACCAGCCCCGGGATCAGCACGTGACCATCGAAGTGACGGTGCTCGCGGATGCTCCGGTCGTGGCTGCGCTGGAGGACGTCGGCCCGTCCGACCGCGACGATGCGACCGGAGCTGTCGACGAGCAACCCCTCGTTCTGCACCAGTCCGGTGACGTCGAGCATGTACTCGGCGGTAAACAGACGTAGCTCGTGATTGACGTCCGACATGCGCTCCTCCGGTTCCCCTCGACGGCAGGAGCGGAGATTATATCCGCCCGCGCGAGGGCGGGCCGAGCGGCCGGGCATCGAGGCGGGGCGGCGGCTGGCCGCCGTGGGCGGAGGGCACCTGGGTGTTCAGCGAGGAGCCGACGCGCTCCTCGATGGCGGCGAGCTGGCGGTGCGCGCGCGCCGGATCGAGGTTGCTGACGTAGACGTGCCGGACGCCGTGCCTGCGCAGCGCGACGATGGTGCGCGCGCACACCTCCTCGGCGACCGCTCCGGCCTCGAACTCCTCACGCAGGGCCGACTCCGGCACCGGAAGAAAGGGCGCGAGCCGGCGGAGCGTCCGCGAGTTGCAGCTGCGGTAGAAAAACACGCCGAACAGCCCCGGCAGGCGCACCGAGCGCCGATCGAGCTCCTCCAGGAAGCGGGCCACGGCGTCCAGTTGATGATGCGACACGATCTGGGTCAGGAAGAAGTCGGCCGAGAACTCCGGGCGCGCCAGGTAGGCGACCTGCTCGACCGGATCGCGGTGCGGGTTGGCCCATCCCCCCAACGCGAGACGCGGGTTCTGCTCACGGATGAAGGCACGCAGCTGCTCGGCGTGAGGGACGCAGCGCCGGGCCGAGTTGCGCTGGTCGCCGCCCAACACGACGAGCTGCGCGAACCCCTCCTCCTCGGCCCGCTGGGCGAACCGCAGGCAGTAGTCGAGCTCGTGGTTGCAGGTCAGGAACGGCGAGATCGGTCGACGGTCGAGCGACTCGCCCAGGTTGGTGCGCAGGTGGTGGAGGCTCTCCTCCTCGCTCTGCCCGACCGCGTCGTCGGTCAGCAACACCGGCACGTCCGCGCGCACCAGCCGCCGGACCCCGTGGTAGGTGTCGATCCAGGCGTCCATGCTCGCCGAGCCGAACAGGGATCGACGGGGTGGCCGCAGCTCCGCGGCGGTCAGCACTCCGGGCCCGCGCAGGCGCTCGATCAGCGCCCTCACCGGACGGCGCCTTCGACACGGCTCGGGAGGGTCGGGACGTGGCTCACGCTCAAGGCTCGGCTCCGAAGATGTGGGCTCGGGTGCGACGGGATCAGTATACCGTCCGGCTCTACGGCCGTCGCAACCGCTCCAGGGCGCCCTCGAGCTGCCGTCCGAACCGCTCCAGGTGGCGCTCGGCGAGCACCTCCGCGCGCGCCGTGCGTCCGAGCCGGGCCGTCAGCTCGGGGTCGCTCCACAGACGCACGAGCGCCTCCCCCATCGCCTCGCCCGTCGGTGGGTCGACCACCAGGCCGGTCTCCAGGTGGCGCAGCCCCTTGGCCGACGGGGCTGCGGCCACCACCGCGGTGCCGGCCGCCATGTAGTTCAGCAGCTTGATCGGATAGCCACTCGGCTGGAGCCGGGGCAGAATCGCGACCGGAGCCTGCTCGAGCTCCCGCCGGACGGCCGGAAACGGCGCCGCCGGGACGAAGCGCAGGTGGTGGTCGAGCTGCTGCCGTCGAGCCGCCCGGAGCAACGGCTCCGGCGGCGAGCCGCTGGCGAGCGTCAGGCGGGCGGCGGGAAAGCGCGCCGAAGCCGTCCGGAGGGCGGTCAGCAGGCCGTCGACGTTCTGGAAGGCATCGAGCGTGCCGGTGTAGATCGCCTCCGGACGGTCGAGCCGACGGGGTGGAGAGTCGTCCGTCTCCCATTCGGAGAGATCCACACCGGGCTCGACCCGAACCACTCGGCCCGGGTCGACGCCGTGGCCGAGGGCGTCCCGCTCCAGCCAGTCGCACACCGCCACGGTCAGATCGACTCGCCGCGGCAGCCAACGGTCGACCGCACGGCCGAACCGGGCGACCCACGGCCGCGCGACGGGGGCGAACGTCGGCAGCTCGTGCCCCAGGGAGGTGTGCGCGTAGTAGGCCACCCGACAGCGGCGACGGGTCACGGTGGCCGCGATGACGCCCGCCTCGTGGTTGTGGGCGAGGATCACGTCCGGGGGGGACTCGCGCAGGAGCCGGTCGAGGCGCACCGCCAGCAGACCGTCCTGCAGCACCCGCCCCCACGAGGGTCCGGCCGCCGTCCCCCGGAACCCGGCCAGGCGGCTCGCGCGCAGCAGCTCGATTCCGTCGTCGAGGGGCGGCCCGGCACCGTGACCGTAGGCGAGGACCCGGGTTCGGTGCCCCCGTCGGTGCAACGCCCTGGCGGACTGCGCGATGAAGGTCTGGGAACCCTGGGGAGCGGGATAGGGGCAGGCCGCGAGCACGAGCACGTCCACGTACGGTGCCCTCCCGGTTCGCCGGCGACGCGCGGGCGACCCCCTAGTCGGCTTCGAGGTCGGGCGCGCCGAGCAAGGGGGTCCGCAGCGTATACACCGCCTCACGTCCTGGACGGAGCTCGCGGTAGAGCTTGATCACCTCGAGCAGCGCCCGACCGACGACGCGCGGACGCAGGCCGCTCTGGCGTCCGACCTGGCGTGGGAAATGGCTCACCGGAAGCTCGGTCATGGTGAAGCCGTGCTGGCGGGCGCGCAGCAGGATCTCGCTGTTGATGAAGGCCCCCAGCGACGCCACCGGGATGGCCTCGAACAGGCGCCGACGGAACACCTTGAAGGCACAGTCGATGTCGCGTACCTGGAGCCCGAACAGCGCCCGGATCAGCATGCGCCAGGCCCAGGCGCAGGCGATCCGGATGGCCGGGTCACGGCGCGGGGCACGGTAGCCGGCGACGATGTCGTAGCGATCGACGGCGGCCAGCAGGCGCTCGATCTCGGCGATGTCGAACTGGAGGTCGGCGTCGGTGAAGAAGATCAGCTCACCGCGCGCCGCTCTCAGCCCCGAGCGCAAGGCGGCGCCGTAACCGAGGTTCCGGTGGTGACGGATCAGGCGGAGGTGCTCGAAACGCCCCTGAAGGCGCCGGACCTCCTCCTCGGTGGCGTCGTCGCTGCCGTCGTCGACCACCAGGATCTCGTGGTCGACGCCGAGACGTCGGAGGACGTCCTCGGCCGCGCAGACCGACTGCACGATGTTACCGGCCTCGTTGAAGGCGGGCAGGATGACGCTGAGACGCTCGCGAACCATGACCTCGTCCCCGACCGTCCAGGTCGTCAACGGTCCGAATCGGGCGGGAATTGTACCACCTCGGGCGACGCGACGGGGGACCCGCGTGTCACTCGAGGTATCCGAGGCTCTTGAGGCGGGCGTAGATCGCCTCGTTCTCGGCCTCGTCGTAGGGCTGCGCGTCCGGGGCTTCCGCCGAGCCGGAGCCGGGCTCCGGGGGTTCGGGCAACGGATGGCGGGCCACCCAGGAAGGGTCGATCCACGTCGTCGGCACCCGGCCGTCGAGGCCGGACGGAGCCTCCACCCCGGCCAGATAGAGCAGGGTCGGGACGAGGTCGGCCAGGCCCGGGCCGTCGTGCCGACCCGCCGAGGCGATCGCCGGCCCGGCGACGGCGTAGAAGCCCAGCGACCGCTGGTTGCCGTTCATC
>JAAAKM020000490.1:0-24314 GCA_010016025.2 Alatinidae sp. Z8VKAUB7J3
AAAGATTCTCTCTTTTTTTCTAACAATACTTTTGCGCAAATGCATATGTTCTGCCTGAATTCTCATACATCTAAGCAGCAAAGTAAACTCAACATAAATAATTATCCAAAGGAAAAATATTTAATTACGATATCAGTGTCAAAATTATTTACATATGTATTCTGCAAATGACTATGTTGTTTTTATGATACCATGGGATTTTAATGTAAACAAGGAGTTGAAAGTTACTAAAAGTGCACGTGACGTACCTTCCGAATGGTCGATTTCTTATTGATGTTTCCATGTTTCATCAGAGAGTAAAGCGGCCCACAGACGCTCAATAATATTGATGACACCAAATATTAAAAGCGTTGTTAATCATCTGTGTGCGATGATTGAAACATTGCACAATATATTGATCAACTCAAAATGTGTGAAAATTGTTGTCTCTCAATGAAGTGGTTGAGTTTATCAGCTCCCTATGCCAAACAAAGTGTACGAGAACATGGAGGAGTTTGAAGGCGCTCTGGAGGAACAGAGAGAAACAAACATCAATGGAGACGAAGATAACCTTGCAGTGGCTGATATAACAAAAGAGGACAGTGGTGACATGACTCATGAAAGTAAAGGTCAGGCAAACCAAATCTTCTTTTCGTAGCCGACTACGGATTTTGGAACTATCAAGAAACCTCGTATATACTGCACCGGTTGTTTCATTGTTCTAACAAAAATCCAATAGTGTTTACGAAAATCTCGCACGAATTTTTCAGTCTTATGCCTCTCGATCGCAATAAGGGATATAGCTATAAATCAGGGGTTCTCAGCCTCTAAAAGTATATAACCCCCTAGCTTGATTTGCCGACATTCTATGTATACTCCAGGCCTAGGTCCTCAGGAACACTGCCTGGCCTTGTTTCTCTTCAACGATATCATACCAGTACACCATGAAGTAAACAGTTTATAAGGAGTCTTAACTTAAGTCTGTAAAACGAAAATAACAGGAATGTGGGAAAGTACGGAGACAATATATTTTTCAATTATTTGCTAAGCATTATGTTATGTTTTGTCTTATTGACATAAGACAAACACTGGAAGATGCTATTAGCTGTTAAGTAGACCCCCTAGCTGTGAGTTGGATCCTCCTAGCACCGCTTGTCTGAATTGTACCCCTGTAAAATCTCAGATACCCTCCAAAGGGGTCCGTGGACCCCATTGAGAAACACTGATGTAGATCAATGCTTAACTTATTTGATATTTTTAGTTAGTTATAAGCAAGGACCATGGCACTGCTAGTTAATTAGGCCTGTATAATGAATTTGTTATTGGGATCAGCAGGTAAAGTGCAAGTAACAAAATCTGTGATATATAGCTTTTGAATGTTTTCTTGATTAGGGGGCTAAAATATAAACTGGGGTCAAAGGACTACATTGAGTTGCCTCTGGTTGTGTTTCAAAATGTTTTGCCAAACTTTCACTTTCGTTTAGTTGCGGAGGTTCAAGGTAATGTGCTTATTCTTAGAAGGTATAACAGCTGATTTTATTAACAACAAATAAAAAGGAGAATAAAATGGAAAATATTTTTGAATTATTGTAGTATAATATAACCGAAGTCTCCAAAAGGCTAAACATCACAATGTCCAAAAGGTGTTTGTACCAGTGTGTTATTAAAGGTCCTATGGTAACGCAACCAAAATGCTCAACTTGTTGTCATTGCATAGAAATATATTTTTAACTGTCAGCAAATTTATGTTATGAGGAATTTTTGTGGCTCTTTAAGTTTGATACACCATTAAAATGATGTTGCACAATTTTGGATCATAGGCATGGCTTGATGTGGCAAAGAATGAAGAGAATTTTTGCCTGGTACACAGTTATAGGAATTAATCTGGAGCTAACAAGTAGTATTGATAACCTGCGAGAACACTAACTTTGCTTTTCAAGTAAAATTCTCTGACAGCTTTTATGTTGTCAAAAAGTGGACTGACTCGTTGATCCATATCGACATCATAACTTCAAGGTCCTTCTCCATATGGCATTCCACCTACTACTGTATAATCAATTCCATTGCAATTCTATCTTCCAAATCATCCCTTAATAGCAGAGGAAATAGTCAATTTTTAAAGTGCACTCAAATTTCTACAGAGCAAAACACATTTGTCATGCCTGTGCACCTGCCAAAGGGAATAAACACCTCAGCCTAATCAACTCAAAGAAGAGGAGCATCCATTATCAACCAAAGAATCTAAGAGACACTGAGTATGGCAATAATACTGCTTGCTCATACTATCAAGCATGCCTGTGCACTATTATCACAATTTGTTAACTCTGCAAACAAAGCCGGTCTTTAAATCAATGCCTGAAAAGGATATTTCATGCCAGCAACGTAATACTAACCTCATCATTATGTCTTGTAATTAATAGTCTACAGTCACTCACATGTTCACACATGTGCAAGATACATAGGTTGTACACAAAAGTAATTCCATATTGTTTTTATTGTCTTTTAGACAGAATATTGTGATAAATTTATTATATGCCTATCCCGTTCATAGAAATTCTTAGGTATGAAACTGATTTTTCAATGTATTTGCTATGAAAATGAGATGTAATATCCTCTGTTTAGAATTGGAACTGCAAACATGTATATATTAAAGCAGAATTTGAGGAATATATATCATCTTTAGTTAATAATTATTGTTTTGTTGTTTTTGTGCAGAGAATTGTAAAGAGTTAACCAATGAACTTGCAAAGAAGAAAGAAGCACCTCCATTTAACTGCCCCGAAAAAATTGTAAGGGAATCAGTATTTTCATACATAACTATATATATATGTAATTATTCGATTTCTACTTTAGTTTGTGGTACTATGTATGTGGTACTATATAAAAAATATATAAAAAATATATATATATATATATATAGCATTGTTAGAACAATGGCCTGCCTGCAAGTTTACTTCTGTCATTCAATTGGATCTCTGAAGAATTCACATGACAAGAAACTTCTTGTTTTAGCAGTTAGTTAATTACTTCTGTAGGAAAACAAGTTGTTTTATGCCTTATACCTTTAAAATTTCGCCTCCCTATAATTTTCGCTCCCTTTAATTTTTGTCCCTTTAATTTTTGCCCTCTGATCCTTTGTTTTGCCCCCTTTAAATTTTTGCCCCCCCCAGGCGAAAATTAGAGACAGGAAAATTTCAGGGTACATTGTATTTCTTTGCTTGTTCCGTACATTTTTGAATCTTCCTTTGGTGAAGAAATATTGCAAAACGGCATACCCCTGCAAACCTAACTATACTACAGACCCCGCAATTAGACATAAAACGCTGCGGTAAAGGCAAGGAATCGTGGAAATTACCCTGGCACTTTTTTCCACAGCTGAAAAGAAATTCCTGCTGATATGACAGTGTAAACAATCGCACCCCTTCAAAACTTCACCAGGCTCCTATGTAATTTTATTATCTGTGGTGTTGAAGTAGACATGCCTACCTTCGTTACAATGCCAATTTATCTATGCATTTTGCCTACTTGATTGCCTTTGATTTTGCCCCCTTCCTGAACGTTAAAAATTACTTTTTACTCTCTTTAATTTCGCCCCTCACTGCTCACCCTCCAATTTGCTGCAAGGCGAAATTTGAAAGGAATAAGGTATATTTTTGATATGTACTTGGTAGTAAGCTGTGGAACTGTAGCAGACACAATTCTAGGTTTTCTAGGTATATTAGGTTTTCAGTTTAGCTTTCTCATTACCTTTTCTTTACATGTCTGGTAATGTAAACTCAAAAAAATCTTGTGTAAAAATCTAACCATTATAAATTTGGCAAAAAGAAGTTGCTTACTGTCATTCTACATTAAAGTAAAATATATATACATAAAATTGCATATCTGGAAGCACAAATTCAATAGCGAAGATCCAAGCTATGGTTACTCTACAGAATGGCGGACTACACACTGTTCTTAACATGTCGATGTTAAGATCAAAGGGGCTTTATTGTTGAGGGAGCTAGTAATTTAAATATATATACATATCAAGAATATATGAGGTTCTTAGAATCCTCCCTCAACCCTGTTTTTTTGGTTTTGCCCCCCACTTTCAAACCCACCCCACAGTCTCTGAATAGCAGACCTTACCTCATTGGACAGCTAGTTGTATTGAAGTACTAACCTATATCTCCTTCTTATTACCAGCTGGTGTAACCAAACTCCAAGTTTGGTATAACCAATATGGTGTAACCAAACTCCAAGTTTTTCGCTAGCAAAAAACTAATTTGAGGTCAAGAAAGCCAGTGCATGCTAGCAATACAGCAATCATCGACATCGACATCCAGCTCTATGCAATTGGAGACCAGCCTCTCTGCGCCATGTGACTTGACCAAGGAAGAACTGCCATCCAGCCCGTCATCAATCAAAAGCCCATTAAGTTAGAAAGTATCATTGAGAAGAGAGGATTTGAAACATTTCAACTGGCTGGTCTCCAATTGCGTAGAGCTGAATGTCGATGTCCACCAGTGGATGATGGGAGCTAATGTGGCGACTAGAGAAATAAAAGTGTGTTAACATCGAAGGTCACCTAGCTCAGTTGGTAGAGCGCATGCCGCAAAAAAGTGGGTCACGGGTTCGATCCCCGGTGGTGACATACTTTTCTATTTTCTAGTGTTCTATTCAAAAAATATATATATGTATGTATTTCCAAGGGGACAACTAAATTTTATTCCATGATTTTACTTTTAACTTTTAACTTTTATTTGTTGTGAATTAGGTAATATTTCTTGATATATCAACTGATTGGGATAATCATGCAAAGGTCATTGGAAGAGGAATGTCAAGGTAAGCTTCCATAAACCTTTATGACAGTGAGCTGTTCATTGTTATTATGAATGATCTGACTGGGTCAAAGAGAATGAGGCAAAAACCACATATTGTGTATTATTACAACCATTCCTCAAACCTCCTCGCTTCGTGGATTAAACAAAAGATCTGAAACTGTGCTACCAAATTGGTAGAAGAAAGTCCAAATTATTTTTCATTATTGCACAAAATTTGATGTATTGCACCTTCAATTTGATTGGTTAAAGGAAAGTAGACTGATGTAATTAGTAATCTAGATGGCATCAAGTCTCAAAAAGTCATGTCTACTGCTTATGTGTAGTCATTGCCCTATACAGAGACTTAAAGGAAGCAGATTTACCAATTCTTTGTATATAAGAACCACTGGAATGATCAGATGAAAGGTAAGACCAAGTAATTCCAAGGAAGACCTTTCTTCAAGAGCTTTTACTAACTCACCACGTCATAAGTCAGTCTTGAAATTCCTTGTTTATGGGAGGAAGGTAGGGAGAGCAATTATTACGGATGGCAGCAAGTTCCAATCTTTATACGGGAGGGAAATGCAGCAAAAGCCAGCATAACATAAAGAGCTGTTTGCACAGTGTTGCCATCAATATAATTTTCCTCACAGCTGAACATAACATTCCGCAGGTAAAAATTTATTTATTAATTAGCCGAATTTTGACACAGGGTCTTGTAAACATTTAAATGCATATTAAGTTGAGTCTCTAAGTTAACCTCGTTTCTTTTGAAATGGAGTAGCGAAACGAGTGCTGTCAATTCACAAAACTAATTTTACTGAACAAACTTCATCTTTTACACAAACGTACAAAGAGATATAATATGGTATAATCACTGTCTTACGACATTCGCATATAGGATAACAAAACAGCAGAGAATTAACATCTTATTACTAATACGTAATTTGCCTGTTGTGAAAACTGAAAAACTACATCAGTAACTTTTTTTGGATTGCAGAGTGAGTTACAAGAGACTAGATGCATTGACCATATTTGATTGTGTTTTCTAGTGTGATGTGCGTAATCTATTTAACATGAGACACTGCTATCTGTCATATAATTCCGCTGGCAACGTCTAAAAGTAAAAGTATCTTCATTACTTTTTCGTACAAAACTTTTCCGCGGGGCCCGTCGGTGGTGTTGAACCACGCATGTCTAAGTTTGATTACAGGCAAAAAACCCCGATTGTACGCAAATTCCGCGGAGTGGAAAGTACTATAAAAATAGGTCGTTAACAGTTTACTCAATTTTGGAGGTGGAGAACATGTATGTTGCTCTCACGTAAAAATACTACCTTTGGAAACTCGTACAACAGTGCTTGTCAAAGTGGTCCTTACATTGCTGTGGGGGCGCTGGAAGAGTGCTGGGGAACGTTTCAAAATTTTAATTCTGTCACAAAAATTTCTTTCATACAGTTTATCCATTTTAGTCCATACCCTTTGAAACATAATAATAACGAGATCATATGCGGGCATTTTCAGTCATTTTGTTTCCAAAACTAGCTCTTAGCTATCTCCAAACGTTATGGCATTTGGTAGATATCTAACGCTTCCGTTGATTCTTAGTAAACGAAATGATTTGAAGCAGACAAATAATTTATTTAGGATTTGTTCGTTGATTTTTTTGAGCAGCATCACAAAGCGAAGTAGATCCATTTTAGACCGAAAAAGTGGAGCACCCTCTCCTCCTTTGAGTTAAGTTGCGCGGCAACTGCTTTGCGTAAGCGAACGGACTAATAATATGATGATTATTAGCAATATCAGTGAAGAATTACAGCGGATGGTGTTCATATTCGGCCGCGGTTGGTTCAACATCAATTTTTTCATGCTAGTAGTAACTTGAATATTGCGTTGAGTAACGTATTCATTTTGATGCACGTTTTCGCCATACACTGATCACAACAATCGTATAGTTGAAGTGAGAAAGCTTTACGCTGAATTTATAAGAAACGAGAAAACCAAAATAACAGTCACCAACGCGATACGTTTTCTGCCTATCGTGTTATTAAAAGAGAGGTAAATTTTAAACAATTTTTTTTGTCGACAGAGTACAGGCTTCTTTGTTTGATACATGTGGGCTCTAAATCGGCGAGATGAAATGGAGATCGGGCTTTGGTTAATACGCTAAACGAATCGTCTTGATAGTTGTCAGCACATGATGGGTTTTCAACCAAATGCTGTCCTATTGACGAGTCTGTTTTGTCATCTGTTGACTTGACTTTGTTGACACTATTTGGTTAAATTTTGGAAGCTTTACCTCGTCTACTGATGAAGCCCGGCACATGCTGCGCGATTCTGTCATGTAACCTCTACGACGTACGACCTATATATTCGCTCGCGAGTTCATGAACTAATAGTTGTGATAACACTGTTACCACTAACCAACGTTTTAAATGTAACTTACAACACCAAAGCGACGACATGGATAGGGCCGTTGGAACGTTGTGGAGGGGTTTTCAGTAGAAAGGTTTGAGAATTCCTGTCCTAAAATATTGGTGTGCTTTAGTCAATATATGTTTGGCAACTACTTGAACAAGGGTTTCACTGTTTTACTTTGTAACTTACGAATTGCAAGTTACATGTATGCGATGTATATTTATTTGAAGGGGGATATCATTGTACACGCTCAACTGGAGTCATATGCAATGGCATAGGTTTTTCAAATATCTACGCCATCTACTAAAAGTATTATGTAACAAGTCTTTAATGATGGTTTGGGGGTGAAGCTTAATTTTGCAGATCGCTAGGACGAAGACAAGGAAGAGTGATGATAAGAAAAGCTAATAAATGTAATACAATGGCATGATTTGTGCGTTTACCAGGTAGGTCTTAATACGCAAATATGCTGCAGTGAAAGTACATAAGGCCTTAAGCCATGTTTTTACTCCTTTGTCCCAAATCTGGAATTACCTTACATGAGCTATTTTGCGAAAATATAGGCATAAGCTGAAAAGGGAAAGCTAGGAAAACACAATTTTAAACTGCGTTTAACATAGCGAAGGAAAGAAGTGACTGGGAAGTGGAATGTATGTTTATGTTGTCTTCAGTAGGAGCTAATGCAGGAAAGATCTCTTCCCGATTGCTGAAGAAAGTGTTAAACATATTTTGTCTGCACTTGTTTTACTTAAAAACGTAAAAAGCCTAATTTTGTTATCAACAGCAATGGTCAGCAAAGAATGTGGTTGGTTGGTGTTTATAACAAATTTTATCTTAGTATCAACAATAATGGTTTTGCTGTACATAGAGACGTCTAATTTAACTGAGTGTGTCTGTGTCTAATGTCCTTATACATTTTTGGTTTCCTCTGTCTCTATGATGCAGAAATGAGGTGTTATTCCAACTTGTTAAGAAGGCGATAGCAATATTTTTGACCACAAAATCGACTATAAATCCAAGACATCAATTCGCTTTGGTGTTACTGCAAGATAACGATGTGCTTTGGGTAAGGCTTAAAAAGATCTTCTCTCTTAGTATGATGTTTACCTAGTAAGAGCACTTATATATTGAATGTTTTTTTGTGTTACTGTGATTCCTTATTCATATTGGTCTTTCTTCGTTTCCTATCTTTCCCTTTTTGTTGGTTCTATTGTGTTCTCCCTCTCTGCTTGACCGTCTTTGTCTTCCCAACAATATTAGGCTAACCATACACAGCCATTGTTCTCACTTTTTAGTACCATGGACTTAAATTATACGGCCATAAACGCCTGGACTTGTTGGTTCTGTTACATCGAGAACGTAAACGAAACTGGGCTTCTGGGTCTATCAGATATCGAGTTGATACGAAAATTCATGTCTTGTGATCTGAAATGTTAGTTTACTTTTAAGACAAGAAGCCTGGTCTAATCCAGCCTAGAAATTGTAATTTAATGTCATGCACCAGCTGAATATTTTGAAGTATTTTTCACATCTGTTTAGGATAACCTTTTCGCTCGGTCTTCTTCTATCATGTTATTAGATTTATTACACACTAGCCGGGGTACCCTGGCGTTGCGCAGGTTTAATGTTAAACAGAAAAAGGCAGCTACGCTATGCCACAGGAAGTTAACAGTAAGTTAGTGTGAGTGCCTAACTTGAATTTACTTGCAAAGCAGCTAACTTATTATAACTTATAGGTTAGCTAACTTAATGCAGTATTTTGCAAGTTAGGGTAAGTTACCATGGGGATAAAACTTGGAAGTAATCTCCTGATATCAATTTATCAGATAGCAATCTCTTTTGGTAGCCCAAAAAGCCGACACAAGGCCTTTTAGTCCCCCTGAGGCGCATTGACACCCCTATCCCAAGGCCTCATAGCCTATGCCGTCCCCCTTGTCAAGTTATCCCTAAGGTCAAAATTTGGAAGTAAACTTCCGATATCAATGTACCAGATAGCACCTTTTTTTGCAGCCCAAGAAGCCGACAAAAAGGCCTTTTAGCCCCCCCCCCCCCTGGGGCACAACTACATCCCAACCCGAGGCTTCCTTCCCCTATGTCCTTCCCCTTGGCAACGCCAGGTATTTCTGCTACAAGAAGACCACAAAAGGCCATTTAGCCAGCCTAGGACGCAACCTCATTCCATGTCATGAGAGTCTAGGTCCTTCCTCTTGTCAAGTTACCTCTATAGAGGCAAAATTTCAATCCCGTAGGATCACAAGTAGCCAAGAAAAAAGTGTGCGAACAGGCACATGCTTCATTTTATTTTATAGATTAGAGTAAAGACGCATGCGCCGACGGAAGGGTGGTTTTGGTCAGATCCTTGTCATTCAAAGGATTAAAGTTAGATGCCTCTGGTAATTTGACTGCCATCTTTGTTGAGGCAATGCATCATCTTGTGTCGATATAAAAGAGTCTTTCAGCTCTTTTTATTGTTTTTAATTAACTCAAACTGAGACAGGTTCTTTTCTGTTCTGCAGTATCAAGAATTTACCAATGACGTTCAATTGTTCTTGGAAATCATGGCTGACTTGGAATTGTCGGAAACAGACCATGGAGAAACATCGTCATTCTGTATCCTTTACGTAATAGATACTAGCTGTGTTGATTAAAAGTTATACCATCCTCCGGATATTTAGTCAGACCGGAAGGCTTTTAAGGTTAGAGAGTATCATCGAGAAGAGAGGATTTGAAATGTTAGTTTTCGAAAAGAACAAGGCAGTTCTTCCTTGGTCAAGTCACATGGCGCAGAGAGACTGGTCTCCAATTGCGTTGAGCTGGATGTTGATGTCCACCGGTGGATGATTGGGAGCTAATATGGCGACTAGAGTACGTTAACATCGGAGGTCACCTAGCTCAATTGGTAGAGCGCACACCGCGAAAGTGTGGGTCACAGGGTCGATACCCGGTGGTGATATATTTCCTATTTTTCTAGTGTTCTTTTCAAAAACTAACTTTTTAAGTTCTTGTTGAAAAAGACATTGCTTTGCTTAGGAAGATTTACTTGTGAAATAATAAGAACAAACATCGAGGTTAACGGAATTTTACTAATAATTTTTATTTCAAATGTTTCACAAACCTTTCTATTTACCCCACTTTTCACTAAATTTACTTTTAAGTTTTATATTTAAAAGTCATTAAAACGTAACGTATTCCTGCTACTGACAACCACAAATTTTGATCAGAAGAAATATGCCAACTCGAGATATGAACCGGAGAGTCGCGTTATAACTAATTGTTACTCTACCAAGGTCTACAGTGACCCCGATGATAACAAATTGTACTTTATCTAGTCGTCACATCAGCCCCAAATCCTCCCAATAAGTACATGGAAATCCAGCACTACGAGAATTTGGAGCCAGTCTCCCTGTGCCATGCGACCGAGGAATATATTGCCAACCAGCCCATCAAGCTTTCTAAAACCCAGTTGTAAGTATGTAGATTTGCCAAAAGCATTTAAAATGATACGCTTTTGAGAATCAAATATTACGTTTATTTATCTTTCGTTTTTCTATTTGCCGCCTTCATTTCCACTGCTGTAGTTACCGTTGTCATAACATTTTCCTTAATGATCCACAACAGCAATGGACCAGATGGTAGAGATATTGTAAGTATCAGTACTGTGTAGTGTTTGTTGTATATAGGTGATCTCATCTATTGTCGCTTTCCTTTCGACGTCGAGAGTAGAGAATTGAGTTCAAAATTAGATTAGACGATTTCGGTTTGTCTTACACACGGGAACATCACTTGGTTTTATTACCCTGTCACTGTGCATTTTTGTATCACTACTCTTGCCACTAGTTGTGTTGGCTTGGCGTTTATCGGACTAAAAAAGGTGTGTTTACGTGATACGAAATGTGAACCGCCATCGTGTTGATCAGCAAATATTTGAAACTATCCTCCACCATTGGCTAACGATACTTTACTGTTAAGCCGTGAATTGGTAGTAACATAAATTGGTATTAACAATAAGTTTTACATTTTGTGAAAAGGAAAAAGACCGTGACTAAATGGAGAAGTTGTCAAGGATCAAGAGTTCTAGTGTGGAAGTGGAAAAGAGGAAGGCAGTAAACACCATTTCTGAGTAGAGAATGTGTGACCATCACATAAAATATAGTAACAACGTCAAAGATTTGCATCATATCAAGTCTTAAGAGTAGCTACCTTCCTCTTGTAGTTATATGATGCAGAATTAACCAATCGCCACATATGTGATTTGCATTGGTTCTTCGGTGCAAGGGTTTCCGGTTTCCGAAAACTGTTTTAATTGTGTATCGTTTGACATCGTTTGAAATACGTACTAATTGTAAAGTGCTATGTACCCAAAGTCCTTGATTTCTTTATTGATGTTTCTAGGATTGCAAACTAATTTGTTATGCATTAAAATCTTATTTGAAGAGATGCGAAAAGTTATTAAGTGAGAAAAAGTAATTCGTCATTTACCAATATGAAATATGGATGTCCTCAAACAGTACTGACGTTGTCCGAATTGCCCGACTGCGGAGGGATGCGAACCAAGACGCCATTCGAGAAAAATGTGTCTTTGATGATGCTAGCAATACGAGTGCCCCTGGTGCTGACAAAATATGAGCCTGGGAACAACACTATGTTAGATTGGCAACTGAGGAGTTTCGCTGGAATGAAAAGGATCTGTCTGATGCACCGTTAATTGAGGGTCCTGCTATATATATTAGGCCAGATATGATCAAATCAGCAGTGCAGAGGCTCAAAAGTGGAAAAGCTGTTAGGCCTTCTAGTGTGGTTGGTGACATGATCAAGGGTTGCAGCGAGCTTGGAAACAACAGTTTTGTATGTTAATGAACAGTATCGCGAAAGAGAACAAAGTTCCAGATGATTGAACTAACAGCTAGATAATAAGCTTGTTAAAGAGAAAGAATAGCGCACTTGAGAGAGAAAATTTCAAGGGTCTGAGACTTATGGAACACTCCATTGAAAGAATTTTGAACGAATTGTTGAGTGCTTGATTAGAGACATCGTGCATATTGACTCGATCCAGTTTGCCCTCAGGCCTTGGTGTATGACCACAAATGCTATTTTCATCCTACGGCAGATTCAAGAAAAGTAGAACTCTCATTGACCTAGAAAAAGGTCTTTGACTGGGTGCCAAGAAAGATTCTCTGGTCGGCCGTGAGGAGGGTTGACGTGAATGAATCGATTACTCGAGTTGTTATGGTCATGTGGGAGAATGCTCGGAGCAGAGTCAGAGTCAACAATACCTTCAGTCTAAACGTAATTGTAAGTCTTGGAGTTCGCCAAGGATCTGTATTGACAATTGTTCTTGAGGCTCAGTCGCTTGAACTCAAGACTGGCTGTCCAAAGGAAATGATATACGCTGATCATCTCATAATCATTGATGCAGATTCGGTCAAGTTGCTGAAGAGACTGAAAGCGTATGGGCTGGGAGTCAACGTGAGTTAAACCAAAGGGATGATCTCAGGATGTGACTCAAAACCCGTTAAGGAAGGAAGGTACACATGTGGTGTCGGCAAGCAAAGAGTAGTCAGAAACGCCATTTATTGCGAGGGCTGCGCTTTTTGGATTCATTATAAGTGCACTATCATCTCGAGACGTCTTGTTGAGAACCCGAGCTCCCCATGCCCACGTTGTTTTGCTAGTGTTTGGCCAATTGATGGAAGACTGGTCACTAAATTTGAAGTGGGCAACGAATTCACTGAGGTCGTTGATAGTTTCTGCTATTTGGGAGATTCAATTTATGCTTGTGATGGATGCAGCAGAGCTATCACTTCAAGAATCAGGTTTGCACGAGGGACATTTAAGGAACTCTTCTATCTCGTAACTTAATGGACAATCTCTTGGGATCGAAAAGGACATCTGTCTTACACCTGTGGTCGCTGTGGAAAGCTGCATGCCAGTAAATGCTAGGCACCAACGAAGATGAACACAGACAAGGTTGCCAGAGCAGACAGATCAATGGTGCGGAGTTCGTCTGAGTGATCGGCTCTCGACAGAGGTCTCGAGATCTGTCAAGACTAGGCCCAGCCAACTGAGATAAGTGGAGGAAGGTTTTGGAACAAAAGCCTTTGGGCAGAAATGCAGTTTCCTGAGGGGCAACCCGTGGATACCACGACTTGAAACCGGATGGTAAGGCAAGACAAGGCAAATAATACATACTTACTGTGTATAAAAGTATTCCTTCCCTAGCTCCTCAACATAAACTGTCATTAGTTTTAAGTAATTAATTGGATTTTTGTTCTTCATTTCATCCTTGCTTTTGCAATTTTCTTTAGAGAGGACCATTGTGAATTGCCATCAGTACCAGACATTGCTTTACCACCAGATTACGTCATCAGAGCTCTATTTATTTACGGAAGGTCTAATTGTAATATTGCATTTAGCGATGCAGGATTAAAGGTGAGTTATAGTTTGGTTACGCCCTTAATTTGGTAGAAATGAACCATACTGCTATTGACGGACGTTCTTAAGTGCTTGGAACGAGGACCATAAAGTACCGTAAATAGTCGAACAATCTCTCATCTTTCAACAACATTACTCCTGTTAGTAAGTGGCCGGACACTCGAGCTCTTCCAATCCAATAAGCCCACCTATTAAAATGCGATCCCTGTGAAAACTAAATTAAGGCTTTTCTCCAACATCGCGTTTTTTAAAAGTTAAACACCATCTAACTTCAGAAGGAGCCTTTGATCAGAAGCCGTACTTGACTGTAAGATGCGCTGCGTAAACCAATAGCACTTGTGATATCATACTACTGTAATTTATGTGGAGGGTTGCCAATTAGACGAGTCTTATGTTTTACCAAAGCTTTACTGTACGACTTATGTTATAGAAACTCTCCCATCAGTAGAATCAACAAAGTCGACAAAAGTCAGTACTTTTACAGCAAAATTTTTTTCTCATAATAAACTAAAGTAAAAATCAAACTACTCGAGATGAAAATTAAAAGTGGTTACGCTATGGTATTCTTCATTTAATTCCTCTAATCCCCCTCCCCCCTTCCTGCGTAAAAGCTGCCCTCGATTATATGCTGCACCAAAAGATGCTCAAAAGGAACAATAAGCTATTTCTTACAAATGAATAAAGAATCTGGAGAGAAAGATAGAAGATTCGTATAATCTTGTATATTTATATTCTTGCATAAAAAGCTGCTTTGGTGACTGGGTTTTCTACTGTGGTCACTGATTTCTTTGTTATTGCTTTTGCCTTTCCTTTTGTTAACTGCCACATACGTGGCTGTAAAGATAAGCCCTACCTCTTTCTTATCTCGCTCACTTTGGCAGTTAATGCATTTTCAAATTCAAGATTCACAAAATTCGTCATCAAGCCGGACGTTCCATGGGAAGTTTCCCAACCAAAATTACATTATTTCCCACAGAGAAAACTTTTTCAATTGTTTCGGAACTGAAACGTCAATAAACCAACCATTGACTTGTACTTTTAGCTTTACTTGCCAACGACGTTTACCTTAAAAGGGATACAATTAATTTTATTTGTAAGTACATCGTTTCAAATCACGTCTGGTCAAAAATCAGTTAGCATTAAGATGACCCGACTATTTATGAATCTAAAATGTTATGACAGTACTTAGAGTGCTGATGCTTTTTTTTACTTTTGTTTGGTAACAGTAGCACTTTCGCGCTCTAAGCATTTCATTTCTATTCTTTGTCATGTTAATTCTTGTCTGCCATGTCAAATATCAATTGGTATTTACGCACAGAGGATGCGTAAACAACGATGGTACTTACATCCTTTCTTGCTGCTACTTCATTCTACGCTTTTTAAAAACCAAACTGTACATGTCGTCTATACTGGTCGCATAAAGGTATCAACATTTTCATTTTGTATCGAATTTCCGCGCCAGAAAGATCTTGGGGACAGCATCACGACCTATACAGTGCTTCCGACAGAAAGAGTCATTAAAAGAACAAAAAGCATGCCAGGCGGTTCTTCTTGTGAGACCTAACAATGGTTTTGATGTATATGTGAACCAAGATTGAGTAAGACCAACGATGGTTACATTAGGTAAGATCATTTCTATCAAGCGAAAAACTTAACAAAGTAGTAAGTCATTGTACAATAATGTAAAGCACTTTCGGATCGTGATTAAACTCACCAGCCTTTTCTTTTCTATAACTGCATTCAGAGTGTTGAAAATAGGGTACACAATATATTGAAGAATGAGCATTTGCTGATGTAAACATCATGGTCAGTTTAGTATATATATATATATATATATATATTCTGTACAACAGAAGCTCCATTTTGCATCAATTTTTATCTTACATTTCAAAGGTACTGGACGCGTTGCATCAGTCGCCGTATTTCTTCTTTGACTCTCTCTATATCCACGAAGAACCATCAGAGAACAATCATTGCGAGGTATTTTGTATCTCATTTACAAGTTTATTCTTAGTGCAATTATACTAGCATTGTTTTACTATGTCTAATAAATTTACGTCTTTGCACCTCCCAATTTCGGACAGTTGTGGATGTTGTTGGCTTGGGAGCCAAAGTCACCACAATTCCCGCTTGGCGGACGACATGTTTTGAACGTTGTTCCCCAGGACGATAAGGCGATTCAGTAAATCGGTATATACCTACTGTCCCGATCTACTATTGCATGTTGATTCCAATCACTCACTACACTGTTTTATTTCGCGTGTTTTCTATTATCTACATTAACACTTGAGTGTTTTGATCATATTTCTATCAGTTACTAAATCATATTAAGCAAGTATATAACTGGTAGTCATTTAATCTTTTTCTTAAGATTTTTGAAAATCTTCATTACATGAATAGCATCCATCGCTTTCCGTGTGTCGCTATGTTCTCATTTAACACTGAACCACATTTGAATTGAATATTCTTGATCGTATGAGTTTTGTTTTGACCGTATCTTTAATACACATCTTAACAGACTTTGGCGAAATGGAGGACGGTTAGGTACAAAAGAGTGTAGCTGCTTGATTGTAACGAAAATGATTACCAGGTTACTACTGAATGTATTGTTTTCCTTTTCTTTAGACTATTCACAGCTTTCTTCACGGACTAAATACTAATGGAAGCGGCTATATGCTTGATGTGTGTAATGATAGTACGGTACTTTTTGAACAAATGGCCAAGCTACTAGCACACCCATTGCAAAGAACATTCTCCGGTTGCTCCTATGAGCTATCTCCCAAAACTAATGACAATATGAATGTGCTAGAGTAAATGGAACGATGGAAACAAACACCTTCACTTTCTTTACAATAAGCCTTTTACAGAGTGGACAAGTTTGTGAGGTATGCCGGTCTGGATGATCAGTGCGTTACAACTTCCACGTGCTCAATATTGAGTCGTAGATAGAACAAAAACATAGAACATTAACTTGTACAGATATGGGGCTTGGTACAATAATTTCCCTGGTTTTTATCCCACTTTTGGTTTTATGTACAGACAACAAAGACTCTATGTTGTATGTGTTCCATCGTACGGGTAGCTTGGTGTTTCACGAGGCTGCATTCATCTCTAACACGCTATGATGCCCTCAGAAAAGTTTAAACGTAGTAAGATCCGTAGAAGAGTTATTTAAAATTGTTGATAGTTCTATTCCTCTATCATTGCAATAATAGAGAAGTGGCGGAAGACATTAGTTGCGTTCATCTACACCACTTATTATTACTAAAGGTAAACTTGAGACACCATTTTTAGCTCCCCACGGAAGTTTTCAACAGCCACGTGGACAATCGAAAAGAAGATTGGTTATTAACCCTCAGCTGATTATCTACTTTTCAGTTTTAGCTTTACACTCAGAGATTGAATATGGTAGCTTATGATACAGAAGTTGGTAGTTTGTAGAATTGTTAATTTGTAAATATTCGATGAATTTATTTACAAATGATTTGTATATACAATTTGGAACACTTAAGGATTTGTTTGCGGGCCGCAAAAGTTTATGATGATCATTGAGCTGCTCTTAGAAATTGAAAGGTTTTTCTTCATAAGGCAAAATGAATTATCTAGGGTTAATACAGTGACTGGAAAGTGGTATCAAACTTTTGCGTCGATTTCAAAGGAGAAAGGCATAAATACTACACTAGTATTTCCATATATATTTTGCGGCATTTAGATTTTCCTTTGTAGAGGAAAAGTGAAGAGAAATTGAATTGTACCAGAGAAATATTCCAGAAATCAGGTAAATATATAAACAATGTAGTGTACTGCTAGTGGGAACAGTGAGTTATTTATGTGAATCTCAGATTATCAAAAGACCGGCGTTACAGTGAGTTATGCATGGGAATCCAAAGATAGCGCTGTAGTGGGTTGGATTGAAAAGACACCAAACATGATGCAATACTATCTAAGAGATCAGTCGATTACTAAACACCAGGGATATGTTCTACTTTAAGGATATGTTTGAAATATAGTAGGGAACAATTTGTTGTATTCTACTGAGACCAACGTCTACGTAGAAATCCTTATACTATTTTGTTTGCTCTTACTTTGTTGTATTTTTTAAAAGTATTTGAATAATTTTTTCGTATGTAGCCTAGGAAACAAGTTAGTTGTCGGGTGATAGTTGATATCATATCCTGCCTTGGCTGACAATATACTTAGTTTGTAATCGTCACAGTAAATACAAAAATGTTCAAATGGCCTACATTTGACAATGTTATAAACCCATTTTGCTTCCCTTCGCGTTTCTTGTAAGAAATGAAATTTGATAACAGCAACTAATGAAAATCATCTAACGATTTTTTCTACGTACCTTTGCATTAAGTGTTAACCACGCTAGAGCAAGTTAACTTGCAAGGATTTGTAGTTTAATTTTACACTTTAAGTTAGGGAAGAAGACGTGCTTTATATATTAGCAGAAGAAGCAGCAATGAAAAGTAGATACAAAACGAACTATTCGGCGGCGTTGTTGTGTTTGTGGGGTTCGCCAAGTAGACACTTCCCGAATTACAATGACGTTATCTTTTTTTAATATGAAAACGAAGGGCGAGTAAGCAGTTGTGAACAAAGTCACTCCTTAAGAGCGTTTGACAGTGAAGTACAGTCAATGTTCACGTAAAGTATTACAAGATGGAGAAGGCTAATCAAATAAAAAGTTGAAAAAACCTGGTTATTTAAATCCACTGTATGTTGCTTTTGCAGTTTCGTCGAAGTCTTCTAAAACTTTACCTCTTTTCACGATGAAGCAGAAAGGTAGTACCGTTGCATGAAAACACCTGACAGAGGACTAAGATTTTAAAAGAGAGAAATCAAACTAATGATTCAACATTCACAGAAAACATAGAGGATTTTGTTATTGGCAGCGGAAGCTGCACAATCTCGATTAAAAATCAGTACTGGGCCATAATAGTATCCACCTCTAAGCAACGTCACCATTAAGAACAGCATCGTGTAGCTCACATGCTCAGGAGGTAACTCTGGTTATTGTAATCATATTATGTCCGTGCTACTGGAACTAGCAATATAAAGTGTTAAGAAGTTGAGAGCGAAATAAAAAAAAAATGGTGGTGTACCGAAGAACGAAATCTACCTGCCATCAGGGGCGGCGCCACTATGTCAAAAGTTTGGGACTGAAATATACCCCCCCCCCTTTTCTTTCTTGTTTCATTGTTTTCTATGTTCTCTTCGGTCATTCCCTGATGTATTGATCGGGAACCAAGTGATCACATTTTTTATACTTCATGTCTGAGAACGGAACCACAGAATAATAAACAACTCGTAATGAAACTCTTTGATCTTTTGGTGGTCGCCAACAGACACAGAGACGTAATCTTAACCTCTTTTGTGCACAGCTAAAGGGAGGCTAAATGATAAGTCTCTGTCAACGGGCATCAATTTGTCTTCATAACTTGTAGCAAATCGAGAGTGAAACGTACTACATATCATGAGATGTAGGTACAGAATGTAGCTAGAGTATTATCAAATAATAGCAGAAAATATAATATCGTTACAACTAGCAGATAGCAAATAATATGGTTCAAACATTTTCCCGATGGCCATAACTAGGGTTATGCTAACAGGGATTATTAGCAGCAAAGATTAACAAGCAAATTCGGTAGCAACTGTTACTTTCTTCTGTCGAGCGTTTCCGTTGATTCTGCTGGGAAAAGCTTACTGTATAGGCCTACTTATGTTGTTTGGAACGTTGGATTTGTCAACAAGGTAAGTTTAATAATCTCTAGGATAAAATATGTTGTTGTTGCAGATTAACATCAAGATTCAGTTATTTAGTATTTTAATAAATTTTGAAACACGGATTCTAGAATTATGATGAGTGATTTCGATAGAGTCTAGTATAAACACAGAGGGAAAATTTTCATGCAAAGTGGTAAATGACATCGCCTTCCGGAGAAATATAGTCGGTATTGCTACATTTATGTCTAAAGTTTTCACCACATCCATTTGGTAGCATATCATAAATGTGCCAAAATTCGTAGGCAGTGAAAATGTAACCGATTTGGTTATGCCCTCTGTTTTATGTCTTCGTTGCCCTGTCTGTAGGTAAATTTGAATCTTAGTTCATTGACTGGGATTAGTGCGAGATTCAATAACAACAGCGATGCTACAGTTCGTTGTTGTGGCTCATTGTCATCGGTAATGGAGTGCCTCAGGTGTAGTAGTGTTAATCAAATGTCACATTCTTCTGAGTTAACTGTTTATCAAATGTCAAATCAACTTCTGATTTTCAACTGGATGGATGATTTATGTCGTGCTGTGAAATCGTTCCCTCCGTGTTTCCGTCAGATTCTACCAATATTATTCTCATCATGAGGATACAAAAGTATATATATTCTGAAATCGTTAATCTATCAATTAAAGTGTTAAATGACTGAGTTGTGATATTATTGTACCTGGAGAGGGCCCGAAATCCGAAGGAAAGTAGGTGGTGTTGCAGTTCGGTATTATCGGCATTGTTACATTACTACAATGTTGACGACATCAGGTCGGCCTCGTGTGTACATTGTTTTAAGAGATTCTCCGCAACTTGTTTGCAGCTTTGCAGCAGTAACTACCTATGGACTAGCCAATACGTTTGAGAAACTATTTTACCGTAATTATATGTGGATGCCGTGAAAGCGGGATGATTAATTGTAGGCTTTCACTGTTACTTTATGTACACAATACTTATAACTGCAACCCTACAAATTTTCCACCTGTACGAAGCTTTGTTGATTACTTAATATTTACAACGTTACATCCCCTTACACGCTTCTTCTAAATTTTGAAAACTGCTGAGCAGATTCCAAAATACTTCTTTAAACTGAGCGGACGGCTCCGTCACTTCTTAAACAGATTCTCCTTGTTTAATTGTTAAGCCTCGTTTTCGTACCGGTCCATGTTGGCACATGAGTAATAAAAATGCGACTCACTGAAATATCCACAGTTGCCCTTCTGCTTATTTACTATTCTGTGACGGAACCGCTTCTTTGTAACTTGTTATATGTAAATGTTTGTGTACACTAAAAGAATGTTAAGATACTATCCTGTAGTGATAAAAGTAGTCGAGTAAACCAAATAAGTTTGAAAAACAATTTACGCCTTTCTTTCCATAACATAGGGTATGCATATCCATTATCATGTGTTTTGTATAGTATGAATTAAAGTTGATGTAGCAAATAGAACGGAACAAAACAAAAATAATAATGCATTCTCATTTCAATTCAGACTCCTTGAAGTTTGCATTGTCATCTATACATGTTGCTGTAGATAGAACTGCTTTTGTTACTTTTCTTTTTTGTTCCGGGATTAAACGTTTGTTTTACAGCGCCTTTGCTGTATAAGTGCCTACTTTAAAGATAACCGTTGGAGTTTAAGAGAAAAAATATTCCTTTGTGGTAGATACTGTCCATTGTGTAGTGATGTCCGCTTTACACCCTATTAAGGTTAAAGATATTGGGCAGATTTCCAAGATAAGAATCGGAAAATTGGTTCGAAATAGCGGAACGTTACCGTGTCCAAAACCAGTTTATATGATATCACATACTGACCAAGTAAAGAGAATACTTGAATTCCAATTTATTTTCAGAGGTGCTTATATGATGAAATGTTATTTTTGATCTTGCAGATCCTTGTCAAAAAGTTGTTACGGATCCATAACATCAGAAATCACAACTATCGGGTCTTTCTATCAAATTTGAGCCAAGGTCCAAAGAATGGCAAGACGTAGTGTTTCACATTATTTGGCAACAATTTCCACAAGGGCCAGTGTTGTTATTCCAGAGGCTCGAAGCTTCTAACCACGTGCAAAATACACTACGTTTTGACATTTTGTATTAAACATTAAATTGTCCGGCGAACCGTATCGCCATAAACTTGAATTTTCTTGAAGCGTAAGAACTATACGTAAAATTATGTAAGCGCCTACTTAAATTGTACACATTGTTAGCACTGTATTCGTATTGATTGTGCGTTTTTTCATGCACCAGCCTTCATTTTTACGTTTCTGCACGTCAAAATATAACGAACAGAAATTTCATCACCAATCGTAGCCATACATTCGACTACAAAAACGGACATGAGAGTACTATATCCGTTAATAATGTTGTGCAACCGTGTCAATGATTTCTCCCTAAGCACTTCTACCAAGTCTAAAAGCAAGACATTACGTTTTAAGAATTGGTCTCCATATCACCGCAAGGTCACAGTTAACGACATATGCTATCAAATCGAAAGTGAGTTTTTTCCAGTACAGTCCAATAAAGAAAATTTATTAAGCATTCGTCTTTCTGTCGGTGCAAGAAGTAATATAGAAGCCATGAAGTGAAGCCACAAGAATCCTCCAAGCAATTGCAGTCCAGGATGGTTGGTTCTTTGAAAAGTTATGTTCATTCTCCATGCTGAAATGAGACTTTCTGAACGAGCTCTTTAAAACCGTTTCATTTACCATCCAATACTTTCTTTGCAACATTCATCTTCTAAAGAAGGAGACGTAGGATGTCCAATCTCAAATAGACATCAAGAAACTTTTCTCTATTTGTAACTTATGCTGTATATTATTCAGTGGTGTAACGCATTTCGACAATCGTGGTTTCTTATGTTCGCCTAAAATACTGTCCAAGATGTCTTTTGCTGATTATCCGGCAATCCTCGCAATACTTAACTGCTAGGCACATCCTACCATCAGCTAATAAAAACTTGACAATGAGTCGGTATGAAAGGAGAAAGCGTTTCTTTTTGAGTTATCCCATTAGCACCATCTATTCCCGCCCACTAATCTCTAAAAAAGACTAAAAAGCCAACTTGCGTTCAATGCATATCAGCTCATTATGGTTTTGCAAGCGACATGGAGAAGTCTTGTTCGAGTTTTTGTTGGAATATTTACGATAAAGTTTAAATCAGAAATGTTAGGTCATGGATGAAATGTACTGACAATTAGAAAGAGAGAGAATGGGTAGGCTTGCTTTGAACTGGAGTTAGACTGAGTGGCACTTGAATGAGTTCTGGTTCGTAAGAAGTAAGGCAAATTTGATCATGAAAGTCCTGTCTTCTCATACATTGCTATTGATACACTCAAACTGAAGCTGTTCATGACTTGGTAGATGGATGCTTGGATACTGTTATTCCTCTGAAACTAAGCTACAACGATCAAATGGTGTTCCGATAGCTTAAGTAACTAAAGAATTCCTGGTGGCGCGGATCTCGTGAACTCTGACAACAAGGGACCTTTAACGCACCTTGACTCAAATTATTCTAATTGTTTTTATTGCCTTAAAATTGGATTGCATCAAACTATCGAAATTGTTATGGCTCGAGTAATTTACTGATTCCTGGCGGAGCGTAGGAAGAGGAGACAGACGACGAGGGACGTGGATATATGTGATTGCATTCTTTACCTGCTTGGATTCGAACAATTAAAATTTTGGATTTTCACATTTGTAGGCGACATGCCCGTTTCGAATTAATCTAGATATTTAGAGCTAATTGCAAGTTATTGAATTAGATTGGTTTTTTACTTGGGTTGGCATAGCGGCTACTTTTTCCTCGCATCAGAACAGAAATATTTGTATCCCTGAAGAATCTCAACGGACGCGCGCGGAACCTCAAATAAATGAATACGATGTTATTTTGTTTCCAAAATTTTCAGCATAGATTGGCATCACGCGCTTTTTCCATATAAACATGCAAACGCGAATTCCTGCTTGTGAAAACGTAAATGTTCGTAGAAGTCTAGGTTTTGTAACTTATATAGTATACTACCGGTTTGCATTCTTGTCAGTATTTCGTTTAAATTGTACACTTTCCTTTTGGAAGTGTCCTGTAGATCTCACTTTAATACATTATGCATACTTCTCCCAATGTGGGAGACCGGCTGTGATGACAATACGAATATCTTGCGCTTTAGGAAAAGTAGGATGTTTTGGCGTAATAGGCGAAGCGTTTTTTATCTGTTATGATTCGCCCCGTTGTCATTTTGTTTACTGCTGAAATCTCTGTTTAGTTGCCTTCAGGACTACTTCTCTTGCCTTCATATTTGCGAGGAGCTGTCCTCAAGTATCAAAGTCGGGGAGATGATGATCCAAGTAACTTTTTCTCATTGTTTCTTACTATATCATATTCTCCAAACTTTTGGTTGTTCCAAAAAACTATTTTGAATTTTCAGTTTACCTTTCGTGTACTACTTCTTAGGAGTGCGTACAAGCAAGAGGAGCATTTTCCATGTTGCTGACTTTGGCATATCTGCATTTCAACCAATGTATCCTATAACTGTATAAAATTTCAGTTAGTTTAAATTTAAATTTAAGCACATTCAGCTTTTATCCAAAAGTGAAGTCAAATTCAATGTACAGTGACGTTTTGAAGGAAGTGATGTTGTTTGCTTGTTAGCTGTTCCAAGCACAGAAGAGAACAGTACAGCGTGTAGTTGGCAATCTCTCAATCAAAGACCTCTGATGAGCAGTGGGCCAGACATTGAAACTACCCTAAATAAACAGGAAAACCACCAAACAGGCTAACTAATAAATAAAGGGCAGCTGGGTGTCCAAGGGCGAAACCCCTCAATTTGTGCTACTAGGTAGAGAAGCAAGCCATGAGGCAGGCTCAACCGCCCAGTAGGACCGCCTCTCGCGGATTATGGAAAGCATCTGTC
>JAAAKM020000491.1:9203-24286 GCA_010016025.2 Alatinidae sp. Z8VKAUB7J3
TCATTGCGTAGGTTTTCTTGAAAGTTTCAAAATATGTTAAAAGACATTTTTAAATTAACATATTAAAATCCCTTGTCTTGCTTACCAAAACATTTGTAGAGAAGGGCCGGTATTACCATATGCTTGCAAACGCTTTTGTGTGTATTTCTTTTAGCAGGTCTGTCTGTATGTCTAAGCATCTACGTGTATTTGCGTCCTGGCGAGATAGTCAAAATTGCAGGATAGTAGTAATGAAGACAAGGTAAAGGATTCTGAATCCGTCAAAAGACAAGTGTTTCCATTTGGAAATGCATAAAATTTTGATTCGGGCCCAGGCCCTGGATTCAAGGATCACGAAGACATGCCATTTTCAAATTCACACAGAGATGTTGGTAAACTTTCGTGGTACGTTCACCTCTGTGGAATGGAAAAATACCTAAATTTTATACTGCAGAGGAATTGACACCTGATTCTGAGAATTGTACCTTACACAAAATACTCATGGTCTGAGTCTTCAAAAAAATGATGAAACGTTTCTTACATAGCCAATGTCTAAGTAATTGTACTTCGAGAGTAATCAGAACGCTGGCTCAAATCTTAATCACAAGAGAGTACATACATGTATACGTATCCTGCCCTCTGACGTGGAGTTCGGCCCACTGACGGGCGCTTTTCTTTCACTTGTTAATGGTCACTAAGTTGTGAAAGATTATACACAAATCAAACAACAACCATATAACATACCATACAATGATATTGCTCCTAATATAAACCAGGTTGTCCAATCCGGTAAATATTTGATGAACACCAACGCCTGGCAAAAGTCAAGATGGTTATTGATTAAACATTTATACTTCATGCTTGCTTCGTGAATTGTTAAAAATGGTAAGCGGAAATGAGCATAGGGGTGGTTTTCACAGATATTTTATTTTTTGTTACTTATAAAATTTGAAGAAAAGACTCAAGCATTATTAACCATGCATATATCTTTTCAGTTGTTAAAACCTCAAATACACCCTCTCTATGGCCATTCATATAGAATTGGGCCCCGCTGACGCGGTAGCGCCCGTTGCGACCATTATATTCGTTTGGCACACGGCTAGAGTCCACGTGTAACACCTCTGTAGTTCTCTAATTAGAAATATGTTGTGACCGCAAAAGTTTACCAGAGCCAGCTTCCATTATCAGGTAGTTGAAGATTAACTCATTAAAAGCCAGTGGTCTGTAAAGCATATGCAGATTGAGATAGGATTGAGATAGGATCTAGAAACGGCATCGTTGATTTGGTCAAATGTTGGGCGTGTCTTGCCAATAGAGTTTGAACCCTTCGCGACACACGTGAGGACTCCGAATACCTCATAGTTGTCTTACGATATTAGGGATTAAAAATACGAGTAAAGTTGGCGTACATGCGCAGATTTTGCTTTCAACCGTGTGCGTTTTAAGGCTCCTCTCAGGGACGTCATAAGCCCACATAAAGTTATATTTATCATGACTAATTCCTGACCGTTTACCCTAGAATCATGGTGACATAACCAACAGGAAACTATAAAACAGAAACAATGAGGAAACCCACTAACGCCGGGGGTAAACCCGACGTTTGACTTTAATCAGCGGCGCTCAAACGTTGAGCCAACTTTTGAGCTGAAATCAATGGTCATCAAAGGTTAAGTAAACACCAAAAAAAAGCCTCAACAGCTCAGGTCTAACCTGTTACTTGTGCAGATGGGCCAACGTTTTAAACGCCCCTGATACATCCGTGAACATTAAGGTGACAATATGGAGAATAAAAGACAGTGAACAGGATAAAAGCTTCCAGGCTGCTCTCCTTCAATACACTTACCATCAGAGCACTAATCAGAATTAAGTATGCTTGCTGAAGTATAAGTGGTCCTTTCCAATGGATACAGATCATTCCAACGACTCCAAAATTCCAAATGAAGAGTGCCATGGTTATGTAATCCATTGCTAAGTTATACATCTTCAGTACTTCCCTACGGGAAATTAGTATAATATTTTATAGTAAGTATATAAAACAATACAGGTTGGATAGCCTAACAAATGACACACAGCACCACAAAATACGTAAAAGAAAGCTCCTGCATTTTGGGCTTCGCTAACTTTTAAAAAGTAATTTGTGCCACCAATTACGAACATGTGGCTTGTACATCAGGTCTGGTCTGTGCACAAAATAATGGCACGAAATTGGCATAAAATGATTGAAACAAATGGGCTGGACGTTTATTAACCCGTGTTATTAACCGTGTAATTAAGAGGGAAAATGCTTGGGTATGGAATGAATGACGAGATTTAATTTAAAACACGGGCAGCTTTACTCGAAGGTGTTATTGCCAGAAGTAAAACAGGTGGGCTTTTTTTCTTCGTTTGACAAATAGCTCAAAAATTGGTGCCTGATTAATAGTTATTTAAACGCTAATACCGGTCAAATTTGCAAAAATTGGAGAAGGACTGAGAGGGTGTGGTGAGTTTGAGTGAAAAGACGTTCAGGGTTCACACAGGTTTGATTCTGAAATTCCCTGATTTTTCCAGGTTTTCCTTGATCGAGTAGAATGGCCTGCTTTTTCATGTTTAATAGGTTTTTCAGGTCTGTATGAGCCCTGGGCATTGTAAAAATATATTTAAGAGTGTTCACTCGAAACTGATGTTCAAGAAAAGTGTAATATTACAACGCAGTTAACAGTTACAAAACGTGTGCCCCACGCCATATCAGGCCGCTTCCATTCCTCTCCATACATATTACACACATTTCCCAAAACGTCGAGAGGGCAGCATTCCTCTCTAGCTTTATTTTTTGCAAAAGATTTTCAACAAGAAAGTTTACAAATCACTGAATACATCTATTATCAAAAAATCTTGTTGTGACACAAACATAAAATCAATAGATTAAAGCAATACTAACTACACCGAATCACAACTTACTGGAAATAAACATAGCTGAAGAAAAATAACAGCATAAGCGATGAAACAATGAGCCATCCTGTAATAACCTAAATTGGAGACAAAAGATAACAAGTAATAATAAGATCAGGTTATGAAAGCGAATAGAATGTATAGAACATGTTGCGCAGCATTCTTTAAGCTATGTTCTAATCTTTTGTCCTTTGCCTTCCCATGTCATTTCTACACCAACTGGTCATAAAGAGCTGCTAACGGCACTTGAGGCGCTAAGGAAGCGGATGTGGGGTTGGACTTCAAATTATTCCATATCACCCATTCTAGCTCACACTTTAAATGAGGAAGATGTTACAATGTATTAGTGGCGTTTCAATAAATATTATGGTGAATACAACACCAATATTTTGTAGCTTAAAACACCAACAATCTTTTATTCGGACAACATTCCCTGATACCTCAAGACTTTCTATGGTCATTTGTACATTGTGTTGTTACAAGGTTGTATTAGTCGGGCAAACCAAGTCCATATCACAATACTAAACATTCGCAGTTTCTGCTGCTGCAGTGAACCAAATTCTGGGCCTCATCTGTGCACGGTGATTGCTAACTTAGCCTTTGAACCTACAAGTATTTCAACCTCACTTTGCCGCTGCATAATTTCTACATACTTTCTTCTCCATAACATTCTATTTTCGTAGTATTTCCACTGTTAAATATTTATGCCTACTTCGATGCTTACGCTGACTTTTTACATGCTAAGTTAATACTCAACCCTAACACCATTCAAGGTCCTGGATATTTCTTTTACAAGCAGTAGGATCTTGGGCAAACAAAGGATAGTTTAAAAATATCACACACTCAAGATGAATGCTGCTTCAACCGGTATAAAATAGGTTGTGTTGTTTAGAACACGCCCTAATCAATAATCGATGACATCAATGTAACAACAAAGTACATTTGACTACTAGACTCTACTGCACAGTAAAAAAATATGATAGTTGAGAACCTATACAGATCAGCTAAAACATTTCTGCAAAACCAAATTGCAAGTCTATTTATCTAGGACTATCTGTGGTAGAGGTGACTAAAGCAGGTTCACTCCATTTGTGTTTAAGACATAATCATAAAGGCACGTGAACAACACTATACATGTATGGTAAATCAGTCATTGATACTGAGGAATTTATATTTTTATTGCAAGTTCATAAATATGTGTAAAGCAGTATAAATGTCCACACACAGTAAAGTAAATGGCAGAATGAGCCTTACCTTGTAACATCTATACTTGTACAGAACAACTAAAATGACTGTCATCACAAGGATGACACCAATCACAATGAGTGCATTGGCCACTGCTTGTCCAGCCTTTTCACCAGCACTGATTTCCCCCTCTTCATGGAAAGGAGTGTAAACCCTTACATAACAAAAATAAGGTAAAAGTAAATATCTAATATATAAGTAAATAATCTATATATATAAGTAAAAATAATGCATCAATGTTGTCACCAAAAACTCGTTAGGATGCAATACTATGATTATAAGAGTTATCAAAGGCAATACACATTTATTAATTACATACATAGTTGGGTAAAATGTGTTTGCTTCAGCTAAGCAATATCATAGGGGTGTAGTAGTCTATTAGACCATGCAAATTTGTGTGTTACATATATGTGTTACTGCTGCACTGCCCATTCCATGCAATAAACCCTATGAAACCAAGGAGGCTTTTGGGCCATGGGAAATTCTTTTCCTGAAGATTTAAAAGGGTATAGGTAGAAATCTGAAATTGTGTGACTTTCATCTTATATTTGTCTTTACGTTTGCTTTATTGTAAAAAATTTACTGTAAAGGGAGTGGTCAGAACTTATTTGAAGAATGGAACCTACATTTTTTTAATCCTCTATGTAAGTTTAAAAAAACAAGTTAAAATAACTTTTTAAAAGTCTTTGACATTTTCTGTTTTGAAATCACTCAGTTGTTTTCTCCTTCTTCCAGAGGGAAAGTTCACACTTTAAATACAAAAGAAAGCAACCAAAAATTGTAAGCTCTCCCAACATGACTTTTAATCCTATTCTGCTCATGGAAGGGGAGGGACTTTGAAGACCCCCTTTGTAATTTCACAAATATAAGTCAGACATTTTACACATTTTAACACTATCCTTGAGTGCTAAAGAGATATGGGCCTACTAGTACATAAAAAATAAAAAAGACTGGCCAGCGTGCTGTTTTAGTGAAATCTGTGTGAAATTATTGCCTTGAAACTATAAAATGTATGGTGAAACACATCTATTTCTGTAAAATAATTGATAAACAAAGAAAAAACCTTCTGTGTTATTTATTCATAAATTTTTCTTACCCCATAAAAGGGCAATCTGATCCAGAAAATACCAGGTATATAATTGATAATAATTCCTAAAGAAAAATACCTCATTGAAAATTCCCCTAAGGACAACTCCCCCATGAAAAATATCCCTAACAAAAATCCCGCTAGCAATCAATCCCTAAGGAAATAATTTTTTAAAAAATATTCACCACTATCATTGCTAGGTAAAAATCCACGTTGTGGCAATATGGAAGCCTGCCTTACCACTCTACTTACATTTAAATAGGCTAGGTCTTACCACTTTTTCAGTTTGTCACTGATTGGCATCAGTATTGATTTAACCATAATATACTGTATTAACGATGCAAAGTATCTTCACAGCCTGCAAGTGTAACACTGCTGACTCATACGTATCACTGACTATAATCTATGTTTGTTGATTCCTTGATCAGAATTTTTCCACACTATGCATATACAATGATAAACACCTATGGAGCCAAATACTGAACCCTGAGGGCAATTTCTATGATGACATCATGCAATATTGAAGATATATTAAAATTTTTGTAGCCCGTCATAGTATTAACAATTGTGGTCATGTTTACAGTCCCTGTAAAAGAGGGTATATTTTGCATGGGTGGGGATTTTCACATAGGGTGGCATTGTACCTTGAAACCTGGATTTTTTTCCATGTAGAATTTCACTGCTAGGGATTTCATCCTAGAGGAATTTTTTCTTTGGGGATATTTTCCTAGGTGGCATTATCCAATTAAGATTTGTTTACCATATCAGCTTTTTCCATATATGTAGGGTATTTACCTACACTTAAAATAGACATTTGAAGACGCCTAAATGACTGATTTTCAAATAACCCCCAATTTCAAATACAAATGTTTTGAGCTGATCTGACAAAAATATTTTGATCAAAATGCAACTGTATCCTGACAGATATATGATAAAAGCAAAATTCAAAAAGTTTCACCTCTTAAATACTTATGCCTAGAAATGGCAGGCAAAGATTGCTAGATCCTTATTAGGTTAAAGCAAGTTGTTGTTCTTATCTTGTAGAAAACAATTTTTTTCAGCCACGCTAATCTAAAAATACCGAAAAGTTGATTTAGTTTAGTAATAAACACATGTGTGCAAATCTTGAGCTCGTTATGAAAAGTCTCCGGACATTTAAACATTCTTAACATGGAATTATTGAGGTTATTTTTTGGTGCTTATATGTGAGTGAGGTGGTGAGATATCTCTTCATGAGACAAGATAGGGATTGAGCATCTTCCAACCCACCTTAATCTCTAATACGGGTTGACTTTGTAAGTCCTGCAATAATACTGATTAGTAATGGTGTCGTTTTAAACAAAAAAAGTCCTGTCTACGAAAGGTTGGTATTAGGAAGTGATCCCATGAGTAAAAAAACACCAGAAATATATAAACTAATAGCAATAAGGGTCTGGATGGTCAGACAAACTGCATAAATGAGAGGGAATGCTAAGGACTGAAGATGTTGCACATAGTAGGGCAGATGTCATATTTGAAAATGGCCAGATAATTGAGCAGCTATAACATTATAAGAAAGACAAAACTAGGTAACATATGGCAGCAAAGGTGAGGTAGTTGAGTTGTTTGAATGTAGATCAGTTGATGTGTTTTACATTTAGGAAGTCAGGTGAAAAGGAGCCTTAGTAAGATTTGATAAAGATAGCAGAGTAATAGGTAAGCATTTCTGGATTCCTAATAGTAATCATCATGGGCATGGAGAACTGTAAATATATTATACTCTACAATACTATAGGATAGCCATTTCAGTGTCAGTTTATGACCCCTGTGTGGCCTTAGTGAGAAAAATATAAGAAGATGTTTATCATGAGCTAATAGCAGTCACATCTATGTGACCTGTAATAATGGGTGATGATTTTCATGGCCATGTTGACAATGAAGGGCAAGCACAGAGGGCATAGTTTTTTAGCACAGGCCTTTCTGAAGGTTTGGATGTGTAAAGAAAAACATGTAGTAAGACAAGTCAACAGTTGGGCAATGACAGCCTATGTGACAGTGATGTTAAAATTACCTCCACAACTTTGAAAAAAGTCTTCATGAACAGAGTATCTTAACTGGACCCCTTTAGGGGTTATTAGAGATTTTGGGGGGAGTAAATTGCGGCAAAATGTACAAGGGCGGTCAACAGTATACTATGGGGGTAACTGAGATATACATTCTAGTAAAAGGCATTTGTAGGTAGAATTCCCCTACAAAATAATTGCTTTCACAAAGCTATTAGCATGTTCAACTGTTTTTCAGGAATCATAACCCTGAAAACAATCAAAAGTATAAGAAAAATGTTGTTTCCTATCCCATAATGCTCATGATTTTGTTTTAGACATAGTAAACAAGCAAGGCTTTGCATGTTGCTTTTGAAAAAGCAATGGAGAAAAAATGGTGCCAAATTTTTGTGGAACTAGGGGGTACATTGAAATTTTGGTAGCACAAGGGGGTAATAAACATGTATTGAGAACCCCTGCTCTAGATGCTGCTGATCATACCTATGGGTGGAGAAAATGGCCAGCTAGGCGTAGATTGACCACGGATGAAATAAGGTTGACCAGTGCATAAAAAAGTGGGAACTTTCAAATGTGTTAGGAAGACCAGTACAAAAACGGATGAAATAAGGTTGATCAGTGCATAAAAAAGTGGGAACTTTCAAATGAGTTAGGAAGACCAGTACAAAAAAGATTAAAGATTGCAAAGGAAATAGAGGAGGCTGATCAGAATATTGGATTTGAGTAGTGTATAACTTTTATGTGCATAATGACACAAATGTTTTGGCTGGCACAGAGAAGGAAAAGTAGCTTGGTTGAGTTAATATAAGAAGTTACTTAGCACTAAATTTGACTGGGATAACTTATCAGACACGTCCATACCATCTAAGCCTGCTCTGTGTTAGAATACTTTCCAGAGGAGCACCTCCAAGATGAGCTCTCATGTCTACCATTCGACCTTTATGCTCAAGCTTTGATGAGCAGATCACACAGTACCATGAAGTTGTTATTTTTGGCAAGTCTAGTAGCATTTACCACGGCAACTGGCCAGGTTGCAATGGCATGAAGTAAAACACCACTAACACAAGAAGCGAAAACCTGTACATGTGACTTTAGAGGGATTCCTTTGTTAGAACCTATTGGAAGGAGTTCTCTGAACTTCTTCCTGGCTGATTGTATTCAGGTTGTCATGGCACATAATCTTCACATCCTCCACAGTTACCTGTCATGCCTCCTAAATAACAATAGGTTGATACTGAATTAAGGTTTATACTATCCACTGTAAAGCATTCTTGGTGGAAGGATGACTGGGGTATCTGCAATTAGAGGAAACATCAGCTTTTAGCCTGCCCTTGGTGCCAGAGCAGTGCTTGTGAACCCAGTGAAGCAGTAGATAAAAATGTTGCCGACACCTCTGTGGCAAATCCCCTCCTGGCCATTTCACACTCCTCTCAAATTCAATGGAATCAAATTTGCATTGAATGACTTTTGTCTTCTGTATGTTGACTGGTGGAGCTTTTGCTACATACAGAACCCTGATGCACTCCCACATCTGCACTGACATCTGCACTGACATTAACACTCCCACAAAACCTGCTAAAATTGCCATTGACTCTTACTCATTCGGGGATGCAGTACATGGTTTGAGTGGTACTAAAAATTCATTCATCAATTCCTTACTTATGCACAGCACACCATAGTACCTTTCTGGGAGTGCTATTGAAAGCTTTAAATTCCAAGTCAACAAATGCAAAGAAAAGATCATTATGCTTGCCAACATATTTCTCCTGTAACTGAAGTAGAATAAAGATGGTATCTAAGGTCCCCCTACCAGGGATGAAACCAGATTGCACATAGTCTATCTCCATTTGAGATTGAGATGTGTTACAAAAATTCAGTTGTGTTGTAGGAAGGTTAAGAGCTGACCTTCAGTTTGTACATCATGTATATAAGCATTGAAAAGATGAGATGGACATCACTGCATTTTCAGCACCAGTGTTGTAAATCAGTGGCTGATTAGAGATAAGGTGTAAAGAAATTCTATTACTTAGGCAATCTGATGAGTAGCATGGGTAGGTTCTACTGGAAAAAATTAGGGTTAGATACTCTGTTAAATGGAAGAGTTTTGTTATTTAAGGTTAACACTTGCATGAAGTCTGTCTCAATAGTGCTATGTTCTATGGATGTAAGACATAGACAGTCAAGCAAGATGATCTTGATTGTTTGGAAAGGACTTGTCAACCACAGGATGGTAAGGTGGATGGGTAACAATAGCCAGAGAGCCTGAAAAAGGTTTAGAAAGGCTGAACAGCAGACTAGGTATTCCAAGCATCAAAGATGTTATTTAGATAAGGAGTTTAAGCTGGGCAAGATGTATTAATAAAGAATAGAGCAGGATAATTGGGCAAGGATGGAAGACAGATTTTCTACAGATGAATGTTAGTTTAGACATATCACATTTTACATTTGGTTGGAAGTTGGCCACTAATTTACCTTGTCCAACCAATGCTGGCATGGAAAAACAGATGTTAAACAGAGGAGAATGATGATGATGAAGATGATGATGATGATGATGATGATGATGATGATGATGATGATGATGATGATGACGATATTGATGATGGAGATGATGATGATGATGATGATGATGATGATGATGATATTGATAATGATGGAGATGATGATGATGATGACAATGATGATGATGATATTGATGATGGAGATGATGATGATGATGATGATGATGATGATGATGATGATGATGATGATGGTGATAATGAAAATAATTATGATGACAATAATGATAATAACGACGATGATGATTATGACACTATGATTATGATGATTATAATAATGACAATGATGATGATGATGACCATGATTATGATAATTATAATAATGATGATGATGATAAATATTATGACATGTACCCTTCACTGACCTCATGGGTATTTTTGAGTTCATCAATGTCCTCTTCGTGTTTCTTCTTCTCTACCTTTTGCTTCTTTTTTCTTTCATTTAAATTCTAAAGATAAAAAAATTACCGAAATATAGGGTCGAATACTTTACATTAACAAGGAAAACTGATCAATCTGACAGTCTGAAATTTTTGCAGTAGGCATAAAGTTTTTGTAAGCTGTTGATTACTCTCTAAACGAGTCTAAACTTAATTTAGAATTAATCGAAAGTTCATTGGAAAATCAAACTTAACAAGACCGCATAAGGTCTCGTTCACTCGTGCAGAGAGTTCTTTACGTTTAAAGTCAATCCTTGTCGCTTTTATGATAGATTTGCGTACTGACAGAAAACAATCACAAACCTGGGCCCATGACCAACAAACCGCAGCAAATCTTTTAAATCGTTGACTTCCTCATAGACTTCCTACCATCTCCCAATAGGAGACGATGCCCTGAAGAGATGGCATAAATCAACGACTAGCTACGGTTAGCATTTAAGCAGTAAATATGGATGGTGCTTGGTCAAGAAGTACTATAAAATAGTTGAATTCTGATCAAAATCTGCAGTTAGTTACCTCATTTATTTTTCTGTCGAAGGAGAATGCAGTTTGATTGTAAAACGCTTATCTACGGGCGGAAATTTGAAAAGCGATGACGACATTGAAAAACTTATAAGTCACTAAAGTACACTTCTAACGATAACCGAGTTTTCCTACATTAACATAAGACTGGTTAATACACCATCTTTTCCACGATCTCCCAACATCACAACCCATTTTTTACATTTAATCCTTGCGTCATTCCCTCTATTCAGATACCTTTTCTAATGCTTCCTTATCCTGTTTCAGTTCTCCAAGTTCATCTTCAGTATGTTCCAACTTTAAGGCCAATTTCTTTCGCTCTTGCTTGCCCTCTTTTATCTGACGTTTCAGCTCATCGATCTCGTCACGGGTTTCTGGAAATACAATAGGAACACCCTGTACGTAAAGATGTTCCTAACTGTACGCTGACCCAGCGCTGCTTTACGTAAAAGAAAGCTACGAAAGTCCTCCACAATTGCTGCTCATCATAGTAACACTTTTGAAGCCTTTCCTCACTTTAGGAACATAAAAAGCGTAATATATAAGCTAACAAATAATCGGATTGTGTGTTTTTCCGTCAAATGCCAAGAGACTGTTTGCTATTTTCATACAACAGGTAACAACGTGATTTATTTCAAACGTTATTCAACTTTTACCATGCTCATGTCTATATATTTTGATAACTCATACCTGATTCTATATCAGTAGTATCATAGCATACAAACTATTAGTGGTTATCATCGCACTTCAGGGGCCACAGTATAAAGCACAAAAACTACGGAAAAAGCACGTCACCAACGGCTCACAGTCGTGCCATGCCCTGTGAGATGGTTGAATAAAGGCAAGCATTTGTGTGAAAAGTTGATGGTACGATTACATGCATGGTACGAAAAGAATAGTAAGTTTTTTCTAAGTGTAATGGCGCCACGAGGCGGTGGGTCCGATTATGAAACTATACTAAAAAAACAGAAAAACACCAAACAGGCTCACTAATAAACAGAGGGCAGCTGTGGCGTCTAAGGGCAACCCCCTCAACTTGCGCTCCCAGGCAGAGAAGTAAGCGATGAGGCTGACTCACTCCGCATTGTAAGACCGCCTCTCACGGATTACGAAAAAATCTGTCATCAATGAGAACGGATGCCAGATTTCACCAAAAGTAAAATAAAACACAGCTAGCATCCAGGATTCTCATTTTTTACTTTCACTTGCCCTTTGGCCTTGAATACTTAAGTATAACAACTGAATATAAAAAACTTTTGACGGTAATTTCAAGTTTGAAAAACGAATGAAAACTTAGCATTCACTAAAAGATTACAAATGCTTTGTTTCATCGAGACGACCTCCACTTACCATTGGCAGTTGAGTCGAGTAAACTAAGTTCTGCTTTTAATTTATCTCTTTCTATTTTAACTTTGTCCACGTTGCTTTGAATGTCACTCTTTTCTCTCTCTAAGTCTGCTGTATGTTGTTGAAGATTCGAAATCTGATGCTGAGCACTATTAAACTTAGCAGTCAATGTTGCCTTGAAACAAGAATAAAATGAGGGAAGAAACGTGTTAATTTCTTGTACTACCCTGTTGATGACAACGACATCAATAGTGGAAAGAGAAAGCGAGAATGTAAGTAAAACACCAGTAAGGAAACTACAACTTAAACAACACTTCGTCTTATCTAATGATTTCCTGGGGTCTAATGTACACTGCAACGTTACAAGGTTACGTAGACTCTGGCACAAAAGTACCAAAAATCTGATACCAAACGCGAGGAGTATTGTGGGAAATACCCACAACCGCACGCTACAGCGTGGAGATTGAAACGAGACGAAGGCGAAAGTTACCGGGGCTACGAAAATTACCACTGTGGAAGGTTGAAATAAGATGGAAAATTGTCTAGTTTCCTTGTTCCCATTTTACGTATAACTTGTCGGTGATATATTTACCATAATAGTTAAGAGAATAAGCACTTTAATTTCCAGGAAATCAAACGCAAAAGGAAAGGATTTGACAAAGCATATACTGTGTTAAACTCCTTACATTCTCCTGCTCTAGTGATATAACTTTTGCCATTGCTTGTGTCGTATTATCGTTTATGCTGTCGGCTCTTTTCTCCATGAACTGATTGCTCTTTTCCAAGAAACTGATTTAAAGAAAGCAGAAAAAGGGATAGTTTATTAGCAAATCTTACAACTACTCCTCTCGTAAATCTGTATTTGGCTGTGCGTAGTGAACAGCAGCCACTGAAATCTAAAGTGTGACGGCCAACTTAAAAAAAGCAAACAAACTACTTACAGCTGATTCTTCTGAAGTAAATCTGCCATCTTTTCATTAAGAGTTTCTATCTTGGAGGTCTTTTCCTTACAATCTTTCTTCAGCTTCTCATTCTCCTACATTAAAAAGGAAAAAGTGACTTACAACAGAAATATAGTTATAACGGAGTGCAATCAGCCTGTATAACTCTGTCCTGTGGCGGATTTAACGGTGTACGTTTCAGACGAAATTCCTAGGCAATTTTAAATTCCCCGACTACGTGATTGTGCTGTTGATCATTCTTATCCCCCAACACCCTTACATACCACACAAGACGACTCTCTCGAAGTTTCCAGTCGTAGGTTAATATTATAACGTCCCCACTAGTAAAATTTTAATATTTATGTATTACAAAATTTGCAGTTCTAGTAACTCTGAGGAGTAAATAAGTATGATCATTGTTCACGGAAACTTATTCCCTCTAATAATATACAGTGTAACCTGACTATGACGGTCACCTAAAAGACTGACCAATTTTGGCCTTTATAGAGGGGTGGCGGTTCTATTATGGTTAGTTACGGAGAAATTTAAACCTTTCTCTTCAGGGTCCATTACGTTTGTGCACAGCGCCTTAGTGCACTGCACCACTTAGTCTACTGCACCACGTACACCACTGCCCCTCTTAGTTCACTGCACCACTTACTCCACTGCACCACTTACTCCAATGCGCCACTTACTCCACTGCACGACTCAGTCTACTGCACCACGTAGTCCATAGCACCACTTAGTCCACTGAACCACTTAGTCTACTGCACCACGTACACCACTGCCCCCTTTGTCCACTGCACCACTTAGTCCACTGCTGTACCACTTCGACAACTCTGCTTGTATCATATTTGCAAGGACTAATAATCCTCATTATTTTTAAGAAAAATGTATTGGGGGAGACTGCAACCCCGCGCCCCAAAGTGTCCGCGACTGGTAATGATCTCAATCAAGCAACCACTCCTAAATTAAAACTTGGAAATACCTGCATGATTCTTGTAATGTTGCTCATCAAAACGGATGCCTCCATTTCGGCAGCTGAACCAGAAGTCAGCGGCTTGGTATTCTGGAGTTGTGTTATCTCCATTCGGTCTATCTGAAGTTGAGGAGAAGAGGAGAAAGTAACCCATGCATAATAGCAGAGACGGGGAGATCGGTGTGACATCAGCCCATATTCATAACAAATTACCCGAAGGTAATTCCACAAAGCCCAGCGTAATTCCCTGAAGCCTCAGGTAAACTGGTATTCATAAAATTTCCCCTCAGCTATATTCCCTTTAGCTATGTGGAAAACTTTTACCCTCGGCCTGCTCAGTGTAATTTGAAATTCCCTTCGCCCGTCATTTTGGTTGGTCGTAGTTGCGATGCACATTTTGAATATCTATTGCAATATTAGAGCTTTATATTTATCTGAAACACTGAAATGGCAGTGTTTATGGACATAGGACCCTCATGAGAGGAGGAGACGAAAGATTTATCGATATTTGTTTGATCCATTGGCTGAATACACGAATGAGGAATTGCATCGTCGTTTGAGGTTTAATCGACTTTGAATTCTTTACATCTCAAACTTACTTCGGCCAGCTTTATAGAAATCCGATTATGGACGTGGGGTAAGCGTGGAGCTGCAGCTTATGGCTGGTCCTCAATATTTAGCCTCTAACGATATTCAGATTGGAATTCCGACGACTTTGGGCTCTCTCAGCCGATTTCACGAATGATAGATATTTTCTTCAGTGCCCTTTGCGATAAGCTCAGTGACTTTATCACGTTTCCTTTATATGACATTGCAAAAAGTAAGATTTAAACATGGATTTTCCACAATGGTGAGATTCCCCGAGGTGTTTGGGTGCATGGATTGCACTCATATACGTGTAGTGGCACCCAAGACCGACGAGAATGATTCTATAAATCGTAAGCATTACCATAGTATCAATGTCTAAGGCGTTTGTGACTACAGTGGAAAATTATTAATGTTGTATCGTAGGCCTGGC